>JAOTQJ010000072.1:30268744-30284304 GCA_025642045.1 Solanum sejunctum | reverse complement strand
ATAATGCCAAATGTTTTATAGTGTAAATTGAAAAAGATGAAGGCATAATTGCTAAATAAACTTGGTGTTCATATTAACTTGTGTCACTAATCTCAACAATATAATTAATCAATATATATTAAAAAATAAATTGCTATAAATATAAGCGGCAAAATATTTTTTGATAATATTCTATGAACTATGTAGGCAATGACATTATTTTGAAGAGAAAGTGAGAGAAATCACGTGAGCTGTAGACAGTGACAAGGAGACATGGTCTGCCAGGTCTCATTCTCATTTTTATAATAAGAAAGAAATAGATACCAACAGAGATCTTGTTCCACTCTCTTTTTCCCTATACGTATAAGTTTGACACATCAATTAGTTAACAGTAATTAGTAAATGTTGAATATTGTTTTGTGGTTTATTTGTCGGAGAGTGAAATAGGCAATTGGGTGCATTAAGCTCATTTTATAGAAACATCAAATGAACTAATTTATATATTTTTATTTTATATTTTAATTATTTATAGTCTTTAAATGTAAAAGGGAAAAAGAAGAGTAGTTCGAAATTGTGGAGCATGACATCAATGAAATTGGTTCTTTAAAATGAAAAGAAATAAAGAGCAAGTGAGGCCTCCATGCAATTATTCAAGGATAAACATCATCATCATTACGGGAGTCTTGACTTACAAAGGAACTTTATTTCGTTTTCCATTTTGAAACTTCTTATCTTTTAGCCTTTCGTAATGAGTATTGATTCACTCTTCATTCAAAATTAAAGAACTTTTATTTTGTTGATTACAGAAATAAAGTAAAAGCTTCAACTTTCGGGTTTTATGGAGAAGCTTCTGCCATCTTTTCATCCAACAAAGTGGATGAATTCAATAAGTAAAAGATACGTACATATAATTTACCTCAAAAGTTAGCGTGGATTTAATGTGTCAATCTATGTTGCTCGGATTTTTTAAAAATATCATTGGATGTGTATTAAATTCTTTAAAAGTATTATATTTTTGAAGAATCGAGTAGAGTGTGACAATATTTTTAGAGAGCTCAAATTATTTAGATAGCAAAAATTTGTTGTTATGAATGGATGTTAGCAAAGTTCCTATGCAATGGAAGGAAGAACTTCTTTGACTGTGCAACATGCTAAAGGGAGGAGTCTTAGAGATGAGATATATAGAATGCTACTAGCAACTTCATTTTACTTCTTGTGGAGAGAGATGAATTTCTGAATTTTTCAAACTAAGAAGTAGACTACAACTAGTTGAACAAAGCAGGTAATTCAAGAAATACACATTAAAGTCATAGATATGCCACACATAGAAGGCAAATAACAACTTTAAGTGTACAAAAACATCTTCATAGGTCAATTTGGATCGAAACATTTAATTTTACCTCATCTTACTAGGATTTACTTAAACTTAGTTTGAATTCTATCTTACGTCAACAAGACTGACACATGAATGACTCTTATATAATCTGTAATAACTCAATTTACTAGTGATAACATTTTCTATGAGTCTAGATACTCACAACTTTAAACGTGTCATTAGAATATAAGATATGCTTATTTATATACCCTATATCTTTATTATGTTCTATCCATGTGCATTCATATCCTAAGCTAGGGTTCACATATACAACCTCTTTCATTATTTTTCAAAAGCAAAATAAACTAATTTTTACTTTTAAAAGATCAAGGGTCAGGTGAATTCTTTAATACGTTATTCTAATAAGTGATACAATTAAAAATAGCTTGAGAAAGTGATCCGAAATAAAAAAATGTGGGCATGATATGAAGGAATATTGGTAATATGAACTTGGACTCAAATATAAAATAGAATAATTTATCTATTAGGAGCCCAGCTATAACTAGTTCAGCTCAGCAAGTATACTATTAACAACATAAACTCTCAAATTCCTATCAAATTGGAGATATAATAACACTTAAATATCATTTTTTTCCCTAACTTAACAACTAATGAACGACCCATCATGTTTTGTCATCAACAAAAGATTCTCCATATAAATTATAAATAAGCCATTTTGTTTTCAAGAAAACAAAACTTGATCATTTTACAGAAGTATCATGAAGTTTCCTCCTCTTCTTCTTATTGTTGTTCAACCTGATATCCACCAAATTGTTGCCAGTAGAAGGGATCCAATTGCCTAATATACTCATAATCCTCGCATGTCATTCCCAAATGCAAATCTCTACATTTGATACAGAAAATTCTCCAACACTTCGGACATGCCCTAATTGGATATCCCTTTTTATCATCCATCAGTGTCCCAGTACAATCCGAAAAAGGACAATCAACAACTATTGGCGAAGCCAGAGCTTCTATTTCTTGAAATGCATTTTCTACTCGACTAAGATAATCACTAGGCATTATTGATTTCAGATCTAAAATTCCATCACAATTAGAAGCAGGACATTTCACTATCAGCTCATAAATATCTTTGTTGATTTTTTTACCTACATAATTTTGTATGCATTCAACACAATAATAATGATAGCAATTGATGCCTTGCATCAAATTGTTTGGCAGTGGAAACTTGTTTTCACAAATTTCACAGAATTCCCAGAATGTATATGAAGATTCTCCCCTTTCACGAGTACTATTCTCGAGGTTAATTGAACCATAAATAACATGATGCTTCACTTCTTCAATTTCCATATCGACAACGTTATTAGAGGTCGATTCTAAGTTCTTACCTGAATGAAATTGCGCTGAGCAGAAGAGAACTTGTTGCAACTCGATATCATCATCTTCACTCGCATAGTTGTTATTTTGGTTACAATCCATGTTATTAGAATTCAACAACAAGCGATTAGTTTCAATTTTACTAGATTTCAAGATTTGCAGATCTGCAGATCCCATTTCTACTTCATCTGAATTCAGCATCGATTGATTAATTCTAATTTCACTCGAGTTCAAGATCTGCAAACCTACAGATTCTATTTCGACTTCATCGGAATTCAACATCGGTTGATCATTTTCAGTTTCACTCGAGTTCAAGATCTGCAAATCTGCAGATTCCATTTCGACTTCATCGGATTTCGAGATTTGTGAATTTGTTGATTTCATTTTGATATCGTTGGCGCTGGCAGTGGCAGATTTCTTAAATTTTTGCCTTGTATGGAGTGTGAGACGATTCTTGAATCGTTTTGATGGTGAATTGTTTTCAATCATTGGCTTCGGCTACAAAAATTTCTATGGGATATGGTGTTTCATTCTATCTAGGGTTGTTCATGGTTATGGTTTAAAAACCAAACCGAATCACAATCTGAATCAAACCGATTAAAAAATTTGGCTGCAAAAATTTCTATAGGATATGGCGTTTCATTCCACTTAGGATTGTTCATGGTTATGGTTAAAAAATCAAACCGAACCGCAATCCGAGCCAAACCAATTAAAAAATTAGATATTTGATTTGATTTAATTAGGTTTAGTTTTTAAATTTTGAAAATCAATATTTGGTTTGATTTTGGTTTTACTAAAGAATAAACGCAAAAATAACTAAACCAAAATGAATAATTATATATATAAATTTTATATTTATTTATATAGTATTATTTTTGTTAGATGTTAATTAATTTAAATCTTTAACTTTACCATTTTGTATTTGAAAATTGTCCATGTTAGTGTTTTGATATATAATTTTCTTGTAACCCCTCCTTGGATAGTTATTTGTGTACTGAGCTTTATTTTTTTTTTTCTATAAAGATTTGATCTTTAGTGTATTATGACTTAAGTGTATAATAATTTTTGTATTTCTTAACTAAATTACATAATAACTCTAGTAGTATTGTTTAATTGGATTCACGTAGCTTTCTGTGACTAGGTGTATGTGTCTATTGAGATGTGTATGTCTCAACCAACGCATTACTTTCAAATCGAAAAAAACCAAAAAAGATAAATCAAACTAAACCAAACCGACAATAACCAAATCGATAGTTATTTTTTTGGTTTGGTTTGATTTTAGAAATTTAAAAATCGACTAAATTGATTTGATTATTATTTTAACTAATAACCAATCCAAATCAAACTATGAACACTCCTAATTTCTACCATTAGTAGAGACATATATTTCTTTAATTCCCAGAATATATCTAAGTTATATGTATATATTGCTTTTCATGTTCTTGTCTTCATTTACCCCCTTTTTTTGTGTGGAGTGGATGGGGGGGAGGGCGGAGTGTTATACTTAATACATTATTAATGTTCAGAATAAATTTAGATTATATCAAATTTATGCAATAGGTGTTGTTGACGCTCAAGTTTGACCCTCTACAGTTTAAAATTTTTAAGTCTTTTCAATTTCAAACAATTTAAAATGTTTATTTTTAAAAAAATCAAAAATACATTTTGAAAATTTTTTCAAAGCTATTTTATCATTTTTTATGAAAATATATCTTTCTATACTTATAGTACATACAATTATATAAGCATAAATTTTAATGAAGATTTACAAGGTAGTTTTACCAAAGATTGTATTTTAATCAAGTACGCTTTTTATTTCCTCGAAAATACTTTTTAATGAAGATTTATATGTCAAAATATTTAAAATTCAACGTTAAATGAGTATTTCACATTTTTGTTAAAATTAAGAAGTTTAATAATTAATAGATACGTAATTTATTTTATTTCCTATTTCTATTGATTACCAAGAGACCAGATCTCTTCCCTTTCGTAAACCCATTGCAAATTTAACATTTTGGCCCAAAATTTATCAGACAAATATGGCCCATTTAACCCCAATACTATTCTCTCTTTCCCGCTCTTCTTCTTCTTCAAGGAAGGACACCCACCAGAAGCCTCAATTCAGCGTGCTTAGCACAGGTTCAAGGACACCTGGAGGCTTCCAAAGTGTTCCTCCAATGGAATTATCTTTCCTTTTTCAAAATTTCTTTCAAATCAGCCACCACAACCCTTATCCTCAACAAACTTTTGAATTCCCACATTTTGAGGTTTTCAGGCTTCCATAGAAACCCCATTCCAATCGGCGAGAATTGAGATTTTTGCTTATTTAAGGCATTTTCGTCTAGTTACTGGTCATTTATATTTTATGGCATTTTAGTTCCTATTTTTCATAAGTAATATGATTTCATGTTGAGTATGGTGAGGTGATAAATTCTTTGTTTTGCTTCCAAATTATGGCACCACCTGAAATAGTTTTGGCTAATTTACAGTTATGTGTCCTTCCTGATTAAATGTTTCAATATTATTTTCATGTTCCTTAAAGTAAAAGGAGTATAATATTTTTCTTTCTTAACTATTATTATTTTGACATGACCTTTATTGTCTATTGTTCATTCCTTTTTCGCCAAGTACAACAACTATTATATATTTGGTACTTTATATTAATTAAATAGTATGCGGACTTCAGAAGAAAATGTTCTCGACCGAAAAAAACGTAAAATAGAACCACAACTATCATATGCCTTGTTACAAAGCAAAGATAAAAAAATCAACTCAGATACATTTATCAATTTGCTTGCTATCAATTTTGATTTGATAATTTAGTAATCAATCATACATGAAAATAAAACTTAAAGATAAAAGTATGGAATAAGAAATGAACTAATTAGCAAACTATACTTGCCAACATCATCCACCCTATTGTACTTTTTCCTATGTAGAAAATAAAATCAAAATTGAAGGAGCCAATAACTGGATCATGCCCCCAAATTGATTCCATGAAACTCCTTTTAAATATATACATACATAAACTTGTTCATAGAAAATAATATATAACATATATATAGTTAAAAAGAGTATGTACATCATTATTTGCACCACATTTTTTTAACCATACAATAGTTCAACCTGCTAGTGATATTATCCGTTGTAAGCCTAGATTAGTATGATTTTAAAACGCATCGCTGAACTGTAAAACCTGTTTACTTATACTTATACATCTAATATATTCTTTTATGCTTTACCAATATGACACTTTTTATCCTGAGCTAGTATGTCACGTCATCTCCTCTTATGGACTCAACACCCTCTTTGAGGTTTGTCTTACCACCTACTATTTGCTTAGACTTGAAACTAAAATTTACCTCATCAAATTGGAATTTATTTAAACTTAGTTTGAATTCTTGCTCGCATCGTTAAGACTAACATATGATTTGCTCTTATACCATATGTAATAACCCACCGTACTAGTGATATCATTCTATATGAGTCTGCATTCTTACAACTTTAATTGTATCATTAGAATGTAAGGCGTATTTATTTATATACTCAATATTTTTTCTTATATTTTGTGAATGTGCATTTCTTATTTTAAGCTAGGATTCACATATATAACCCCCTTCTTGATTTTGAAAAGCAAATTAAACTAATTTTTATTTTCAAAATCAAACGTGAGATGAACTCTTAAATATTTTGTTCTAATGAGTGATACGGCTAAAAGTAACTTGAGTAAGTGATTCAAAATAAAAAATATAGGCCTGATAACGAAGATATTGCTAATACGAATTTGAATTCTAATATAAAATGGAATAATTTATCAGCAAAATAAAAAATTTTACGTTTTGGCTAAACTTACATTGAACAATAGGCCTTCACTACTAGGAGCCAACAATTTCTAGTCCAACTCACTAACTATATTATTACAAAAATAAACTTTCACACTTTCTATCAAATTGGATATTATTGTTTCTTCATGAGAAAAAGACTCTAGATATAAAATAAATAAGATGTTTTATTTTCAAGAAAAATAAAACTTGACCTTTTTCACATAATCAACGTATCATGAAATTTCCTCCTCCTCTTCTTCTTGTTCATACGGATATTCTCCAAATTACTGCCACTAGAAGGGATCCAATTGCCTAACACACTCATAATCTTCACAAGTCATTCTCAAATGCAAATCTCTATATTTGACACAAAATTCTCCAGCACTTGGGACATGCCTTAATTGAATATTTTTTTTATCATCCACCAGTGTCCCAGCACAATCCATAAAAGGGCAATTAATAATTGTTGATGAAGTTAGAGCTCGCATTTCAGAAATGCATCTTTTACTCGAATAAAGTAATCACTTGGCATTATTAATTTAAAATCCAAAATTCTATCTCAATTGAAAGCAAGATACTTCATTATTAGTTCATTAATATCCTTATTGATTTTCTTACCTATATATTTCTATATGCATTCAACACAGTAATAATAATTGCAATTGGTACCCTGCATCAATTTATTTGGCAGTGCAAACCTATTTTCACAAATGTCATAGAATTCCCAGAATGCATTTGAAGATTTCCCCTTCTCATGAATGCTATTCTCTAGGTTAATAGAACCATAAATAAAAAGATATTTCATTTTTTTAACTTTTTTACTAGCAGTATTACTAGAGCTTGATTCTAAATTTTTATCTGAATAAAATTGTGCAGAGTAATAGAGAATTTGATACAACCCGATATCATCATTTTTGTTACTATCGATGATACCAAAATTCAGCAAGGAATGATCAAATTTGATTTCACTCAAGTTCAATTGTGAATCTGAAGATTCCATTTCCACTTTGTTGGAATTCAAGTTTTGCAAATTCATGCTCTTATATTTATTTTATTATTTTTGAATTTATACTAGATTCATGGTTAGGATTTAGAATAAATTTAGATTATATCAATTTTATAATAGATCAATGTAATAGGTGAGGTTTTATACCTCGCGCCATTACAATGTGTTGATTTAATAAAAGGATCAATAAGATCATGTCTTAAAAATAACATAATTTATTTAGTCAAATCTAATTAAATCAAATGTATATGTCTTGCGTACGACTGATGTGTTCCAACCAATAAAAAAAAAGTCAACTTCAATTTGACTACTGGTCAAACATAATTATTTTATCACCCGTTAAATGATTTATCAGTCAAGTAAAATAATGTGTTAGTCAAGTGAAATGGTCAATACAATCATGTAGTGTATTAAAATTGGCATACTATGTCTAGTGTGACAAATCAAATTAAATGTGTATGCCTCCCGTGCAAATGACGTGTTTCGACTAATAAAAAAATTTCAACTTCAATTTGATTCAAAATTTATCTAGAGCATTTGACTAGTCGAAAGTAGTTTACCCTCTCTTCGATCCATCTCAATGCAAATCACCTATCCAAACTAATTAATATCATATCTCAACTTTAACATAGTTAAAAAGAGTTTCATCTCATCACAATTTTTTCACCCTGCAATTATAATAATTTTCATAATTTTTTTTAGAATAGAAGGTTCTCATGGATTAGATGCTATCAGTTGTCTATGGAGGTCAAGGATAAAGTCAAATTAAATACCTGCCATTCAAAATCAAATCTAATATAAGGTAAAGTAAATAACAAGGCTTAAAGATCAAATTCATTTATTTGTGTCCATCAAAATATTTTTGATGAGTAAGTTAAAATTTAACATAGATTCAAAATCAAGCTCAAATATCATTAAATTTATATTAAAAAAATAAATAAGGTAATTGCTAGGAATAACAATATTCTGGAATAGCTGCAATTATGTTTTTCTTTTTTATCTTTTGAAAATTGTTGAAAAAAATTTTAGATTTTTATGATTTTGCAAAGAAATAAGAAAATTAAGGTGCAAATCATAAAAAGTAATAAAATAAAGTGCAAATCACAAAAAAAAAAACATATATTAAAAGTGCAAATCACAAATTACTCTCAAAAACAGAATATGCATATATGAAAATGATTATCTATAAAGGAGTTTTAAGTTGGAGGACAAACATGTATATTAATGGAGTAGAATCATTATTTCTGGTCTTATTCCCTCAAAACAATTGAAGAATCACATTAAAGTGTCAATAATCAGAGTGGACAAACATACATATATGTTGTTTAAATATTATTTTCCATGTTCTTATATTTTTTTTTTGAATTTATACATGATTTATTATTAGCGTTCAGAATAAATTCAAATTATATTAAATTTATGATAAATTAATAGAATAGACATAGTTTGGTATCACGTATCAAACAATACGTCGACCAAGTTAAATAATTAATAAGATCATGCCTCATATTGAAAGCCACATAATATTTTTAGTCAAATTAAATGTCCATGCCTCGTGCACAACTAATGTGTTCTAACTAATAGAAAAATGTCAATTTCAATTTGATGTGTTCGGACTAATAGATAAATGTAAATTCAATTATTAAATTTTCATTCAACGTTCAATTTGTTCATTGTTTCTTGCCTTATTATTCCAAAATCATTTGCAGAACTCTAATGGAGCGTCAATTCCTTGTTACTATTTTAATTGTTGCACATACAAAACAAGCATTGTTATAATTCAAAATCCAAATTACTATAATTAATGATTTGACGTTCCAACTATACTTATTACTTTATTTTCAAGTTATGTGACGAGATATATTATGTGATAATTATTCTTTCCATATTGAGATTTAAATTTATAATTTAAAAGTGAATTTTGAATTCTTCAACCATTAAGTCAACCTTTAGTCTTATATTCGAGAGATTCAAACTCTATATACTTAAATGACATACAATACAAAATCAAAATAAATAAGCAAAAGTGAACAATCTTGCACCAAATTAAAACCAGTTGTACTAAGTTCCTGGAGATGGAGCACTATCCAATTGATCCAACACTTCCTTGGGAACAATTTGTCGCCAGTACTTGGGTTTAATTACGGCTTTACAAGCAATATCTGGACACTTGATAACGCTAACATTTTCTTGTACTATTTTTGTAGTAACATATTTCGTAGCACAGTTAACACAGAAACAATGTGAACAATCCCCAGTCAGGAACATTTCATCCGCGAGTTTGTTGTTTGTACAGATACTACAGAACATTCCAGAAGATTCTCCAAGTTCCCTTTTGACCCTTTTAAACTTGTTGTATACTGAAATTGTGGCTGCGGAATATAATGCCTCTTGCAATTGCAATTCCTCAGCATACATTTCATCTGAAATTGGGAACAATGGTTCATCATGATCAAATAATGCTAAGAAATAGAATTCGTCCACAGAGTTTAACTCCGCCATCTGTTGAATCTGATTTCTTTTTAGCTAGTTATTGTTGGCATTTGCAATCTCCAGCTTATTATAGGGAGATGATTACGTTGGGAACCTGAAAAGTTACGCAATTTTCAAGTCTGATTTTTTGATAATCTAAAAAGACTTCAAATTTACAATACAATCTATTTTTTCTATTTAAGATCATTCAACAAATGTCAGATCCTATCCAATGAGGATTCACACCTCTGTATTTCCATTGTTAATGACTAGACTAGACTAGATACATTACCAAAAATTAAATTAATATTCTTTTCATTCATTTTTACTTGTTTTTTTATTGATTTAACATAGAAATTAAGAGTTAGCAAATGATATAATTAGGAACGAAGTGTAATTTCATAAAGTGATAAGTATGATTAGATATTTTAAAATAGTATATGAGTCAAGTAAAGATAGATGAAAAGAGGAATCATAAAAGTTAAGTGGTAGATGTGTCTGTAAACCTTATACGCTTCACTGTAGAAGCCTGGACCATCCTGCATTTTCAGTAATTAACAATGTCATGATAGTAAAATTTATAGAGGATAGATAAAACAGAACGTGCTTTTAATGGAATCAATGTCCATATTTCTCTAATATTTAAATCTAGATCACACGTTCGACAAAAACAGAGAAGTTAGGAGAAACCCCAACTTTTCCTGTGGTCATAATATTTAATTTATAAGCTGCAGAAATATTTTTGGGTCCCCTTTTGTACTATTGTCTGAACGTGAAAATTGTGTGCTTGACTGCTTGTAACTCGTAAAAAGTTAAAATAATGTAATATTATAACAACCCAAACGTGGTAATGAAAATGTTGACTTAAATTCATATTCTATCATTTTTAGAGCTCATTCTCAACAGAGCAAAAGCACTGGCTACTATTCATGTGATGGAATAACAATAAGCACGTTATACCTAATTATTAGATCATATATCAAGCTTTTCAACACCGGCCACATAAGAACTAAAAAAATATTATTAGGTCCGTTTAGGGTGTCAAATAAATGACTTTGACAAAATTTGAACAGATTAAAATGAATTAAATTAGTAAGTGAAACCTATCCTATATTTACTTGGTTTGAAAGTGTCAAAATGGCTAAACAAATGTCTTCATAACCTAGCTTAACCAATTCTTAGCAATTTTTTTGAACTCCTATATTTCTCTCTGTCTAATATAATACAATCAAACATTTTTCTTTTGAAAATATTTTTATAAGGATTCTTGTGATTCAACTTGGGCTAGCTATATATCGACTCAATGAGTTGAATCGGATAGATTAATTTAAGCAGTCACATTTTCATAGGTTAATCTAGCGCCTTCATATATCATAAAGTTTCAAAGGTTTAATATATAATAAGATAAACTGAAATTCCTCAGCTAAATTTTATATGTGCTTATCTCCTCTCTATCCATGTCCATTATTTATTCCTATAATTTTTTCTTCTTCAAGAAGAGAATCAATATTACCTTTGAGTCACGTACTGCTTTTATTGATTAAATATGCATGATCTACTCTTATACTATTAAAATATTATACGTAATGATCTCTATTGACTAAGAAACCTTGATATAAACCACATATTTCCAACTACCAAGTTAGATATTTTATATGAAATAACTATAAGATATTTTGGTAACGGACGTTTGAAATATTTATGCTCCTTAGAGATGAATCGTGCATATGATACATCTTAATCTGATCCATCACACTCATCGTATTAATAGATTTATGTGAAAGAAGATGGACAGGCTTCTTTTAGATCCCTTTCCTAGTTTAATATTTTTTTAAATTCAAAAAATGACATATTTTCATATCTTAAATAATTTTTAACTTTTCATCGTCTTACATTCAATTATGAGAATCTTTATGTAGTCACATAATGTCACGTTTAAGAATGCAAGTTCTTGCTTGTAATCTTTAGAAATTAATCATATGATCGGAAGATATTTGTTTTGCTACACATCGATATTTAAGGAAATCATCAGTACTAAACTATAAATTTAAAGTTAAGATCTTTATTTATTTATTAACCTTCAAGACCAATCTACTACACCAAAAAAATTAACACTAAGGAAGTACAATATAACAATTTTATCATTAGTACTTATTATGCAATACTTTTTTGATATCGAAATATCCACGTATAGTTAAAAAATGTAAAATGGATAAAGATATTGAAATATAGGTAAAATCATCCTCATCATCAATTATTGTCACGTAGGAGAGTTTTATGGACTTATGTGCCCACATCAACATCTTTACAGCTCATATTGTCACTTTCAACTATACATTCTCGAATAAATACTTGTCACCTCAATTTCGAAAAACAAACTCACTAAATTGATGAGAATCATTCATTTTTATAATATATAAGAGAATTTTGGAATATATAGTTGGATCAATAATACGAACACTATATTCTTCGAATGATTCTATTGGAATCAATAAAAGAATTTGAGAATAAAGCAAAAGAAAAATGAATTATGAGAATATGAATATAGATCGAGTATTTTTCTTAGAATTTCTTCGTTTCTCGTATTCCTCCAATAGAGCTGATGTCTCACTGCGCTGCCGACGATCATCGTCTCCACATTGGCGAAAAGATCGTAACATTTTCTTAGTACAAGCCTCAAGTTCGTTTATTTCATCCAAATATATCTGTCTGTTTCTACATTCCACACTGCAGAACCCCAGATCACCCCTGCATTAATAATTAATATAAACATCGTTAATTGACGTTTTGTGAAACAAAATTTCCCGTAATTCAACCTTAAAAACTAATTTGTGAAATTAGTATTTTTCATAAATTAGTATTGCTCATTCCCACACGATATGGGGCACTAACACCTCCTAAATTGGACAGTAAGGATCGTAAACAACACAAGGTAAAGACCTAACTTTAGGTAAACATAATTGGGATGAGATATGACTCTGCTAAAATAATAAAAAAATTGATACACTAGCAACATGGAGAAAAACGATGAAATCAAGCTCGTTGATCAGTTTTGTAAGTACTTTTACTATTTCATTTTTAAATTTAAGAGAGTAAAGAATTTTTTGTAAAATTATGTATAAAATATATTAAAACATCTTTTAATCTTATGATTTTAAAGAGTTATGTGAAAAGCTAAAATCAAAGAATTGATGAATTTAGACACTAGCTTCCAAAATTCTAAAAGCGGATAAATCCCTCTTCTTATTACAAAGTCGGGGGAGTAAATCGGTGAATTAACAGGCTTTGCTTTCAATTGGGATTCTATCATCCATGACGAAAATAAGAAAAGAAAAGAAAAAAGATACGTACTTGTACATGTAAACTTCTTTGTCGAGCCTCAAAATCTTGTTGCAAAGGAAGCAATATTGGAGGAAACAACACTTATGTTCAGTGGTGATAGATTCAGTAGGATTTGTGTGGAAGATAGGTTTCACTTTGGTGAATTTTGAACTATACATAATTAGAACATTATTAGGACCATCTGAGTTGCCTTGACAAATCTTCTTCTGATTAATTAGAATTTTCAGCCCAACAGCAACTGATTTCTGAACCATTTTAGTTTTTAGAAGAAAAAAGGACAGATATTAGGGAAGTTGTTTTTGATAGGAAGGTAGATAAGTGGAGGGTATATATTGACTAGGAGTGGGGACAAGTGGGTTTGCAAAAAGTAAAACAAGTCAATTTATTATTTGAGATTGTGAAGAAAGCAAGAGTATTTTTTTATTTTTAATAATAAGATAGATGTAATATAGAACGTGCTATAATGGAAAAGGTCCACGTTATCGTGATTGTCTATATCACATGGAGCCCACGAAACAAAAACTAAGACTCTGTTTGGAACTGGAATGGGAACCTATAAAATATTTAGTTTGAGAATAAAGATTTATTTTAAAGAAAAATAAGGTGTTTGCAGTTGTTGGGAAATATTGTGGATTAACTAATACACAATCACAAATAAAAAAAGTGTGGTTGTGTCTCTATGAAAGAAAAAAAAGAAGTTTATAATGTATTAAAATCCTCAACTACATACTCTATATATAGATCTTAATTAATCCCAAATCTATAAGAGAAAGATTTTTTTAATTCCAAAAAGATAATATATTCCTTTGTCAAACCTATTAGGATAAAATTTCCTACACCAATATAAATTGTGAATTTTTTAAAATATAAGAAAAAATTCAAAATATAATTAATAAATAATTAACGAAGCAAAAGAAATTTTCAGTAGTTCGAAAGAAGCTAAAGACTTCTGCTAAGCAGAGGCAGAATCTCAAAGAGTGGTTAAGTTTCATTTAAGAATTGCATTTTGTTTATTTTATATAATTACTTTTATATTTTATGTTATTTTTACAACATTAGGAAAAGGTAATAATAATATTTTTGCAGGATTAGAAAATGGAGTTTATCCCTACCAAAAACAATTTTGTGATGTACGAAGGACATTATTCGTTTTTGTGGTAGAAAATTTTACATGTAGTAATTTAATTTGTGGAATAATTTTTAAATTTATTTTGATTGATATTTTTAATTATATTGAGATGATTATATCAACATTTAATTTATCTATGCATAATATTGATTTTGAAAACCTGAATATGTAAATTTTAATTTAATATCAATAAAAAATTTTAATTAAAATTTTTATAATAGATATTTAAAATAGTTGGTATCTATAAAATAACTTTAATGTTAAAGGTACATTAATATTTGCCCTTTTCTATAATTTGACTATCAAAAGTATTATTTAAAAAAAATAAATTGTCAAACATAATATGTTTATCAAAAGCACTTGTTGACATCCAATTTTTATCCTCCACGGTGTCAAATTAATTATCAAATCTTATTTAACAATTTTTATATCATTATTTAAAAAAAAAATTAAAACCGAGCGCGTGTACCCCCAAATCCCCTTATATATCCTTCACCAGATTTCCCTTTTCCCCTTAATCCTGAAACCCTAACGCCGCCACCGTCGCCGTTTTCTTCCTCCTTCAACCCCCAAAATTGGACGACCCCTTCTCCTCTTCCTCACACGTGCACCCCGACCATCCCCTCTTCTCCTTCGACCAAATAACCCAAGAAATCCGGCGCCGCTAACAACCAACAATCATTAATAAATCCGACACACGTATTAAATGAGTTGAAAAATCATCCACGCTTTGAACTTCTCAAGCAACGATGAAAATTTTGCAAATCGTTTGAAGATTTTTGAAAATCCAATAGATTTCTTGTCCCAAGGGAAGATTTTGAATTTTTTTTTAATTCAAAATTCTGCCCCTAATTCCCCAATTTACCCATTCTGATTTCTCTTTTTTTTAACCTTGGTCGTCCCCTCTAAATTCCTCTTTTTTTTCCGCTGAAGAGGGACAGGGGGAGTAATCTCGAAAAGCCCTAAAAAAGGAGTTGATTTCCATAGCTATTCTAGACTTACAGCTTTCAATTAGAGTTCATTTTTCTTCATATTCATTTTTAACAACTGGGTGGTGTCGACGCTCACTGTCAAAGCTCGTCGTCTTAGTTCGCT
>JAOTQJ010000072.1:30250908-30265713 GCA_025642045.1 Solanum sejunctum | reverse complement strand
CTTTCGACGCTCCTCATGGGTCATCTGGAAACAGTCGCTTTATGTTTTTAAACATAGGGGTTAGGCTGCGTACATCCAAACCCCCCTCACCCCGCAATAAGCGGGAGCCTTTTGAGGCACTGGGGTATGTTAATGATGAATAATGATTAAGGAAACAAGACATTATGTTGTATTGAAGAATAGATCTAAATTTAGACAAATTAATTACTTGGGTTTGTGATAATTTGTAAAATATTCATGCTTGTGACAAGAAAGATAAATTACAAAAAATATATGAATTTTTCTTATTAATATTATTTCAAAGATCTCGAAATGATCTTCCAATTTGGGGGAGAATTCACAAATTCTATTTTCATCAAGAATTGAATTGACTTTTTCCTTATTTCTAGCGGTGAATCTAATAGAAGAATTACTGTGGATATTCTGAAGAAAAAAAAAATGATATTCCATGCCCTCAGAGAGTGCTTTGTTGTGTTAGGTCACTAACATATCTTTTTTGTCTTTATTTGACATCAAGAATGAATTGGATCAAAACAACTTTCCTTTTGTTGTCTGTATTAATTTCTGATCATATGGAATCTCCATAGTTAATTTTCTATTTTTGACACAAGGTGTTATCATTATCATAGTGTTGCTATTTTTTTTATTTTACAATTTTTAAATATATATATAAAATAATATAAATAAATCAAAATAAAAGAAGCATAAAAATATATCTTTAAGGTGGTCAAGTGCTCCAAAAATTATAAAAATTACCCAATCATCCATGAATTTTTTATGTGAATTTTTAAAAATAAGAGAAATAAATAAAAATAAAAAAACTACTAAAAATTATAAATATATTCTCAAATTGTTCAATAAAATATGTCAACATATTACGTACTTAAACAGCTTCATCCACTGTTATATACTCAAAGTATAGATATAAAGAGAATTGATAATATTAAAGTCAGTCAATTTGGCCTTTACAAAGAAGGAAAGATCTAATTGATCCAAAATATTAGAGGTACATAGAATAATTTTATATTATAATTATGTTAAGTACTTATTTAAATTAATTTTGAAATAATATTTCCTAAAGGGAAAAATAGTTTTGTAACGTAGAATTGGATATAAAAATAAAGAAGAAATATTGGGGAAGTGTCTACCAATCACATCAACGGTTTACAATCAAATTAAATAGCTTTAATTTTATTAATAAAATATATTATTTTAATAAACAGCAGATATGCCACTTGATACTATATATACTTGCAATTATTGGTTCAAATATATAAAATTACCGATTAAGCTTTTAATATAGTCATCATCATCGTCTCGGTTAGAAAATATTTTACCTGATAATAACAATATCAAATACAATATACACAATAAAACTTAATAAATTCTTAATCTAAATAAAATATACTAATAAAATTTAATAAATTTTTTGTTCAAATAAACCATATTAATAATGATGATAAAATTTTATCTATTAGTAACATGTCTAATAAATTTTGATGGACACTCAATTCAATGTCAGTTTAGATATAATTGAGTATCAAAAACCAAATAGAAAACCTAAAACAAACTTTTGCGTCAACGAGGTCAGGAAGCCGTTGGATAAATACTTAATATGAGGCTCTTCTGTTAAAAAGTTTCTACTTTCCTGGCAGAAGTAAAATTCTTTTAACCCTACTACTTTTAACTGATCCATTCTCCTCTTCCATTCTTTTGCTGTGGAAAATCAGGTATGTTTCTGCTAATTATGCTTCTTTTTCTTAAAAAAAAAAACTTTTTTCCTGCTGCAATGAGATAGAATTTCATGAATTGGTTTATCTCTGAGTAGAAACAAATTTCACTTTGGGATGATCTTTTTGGCCAACAAAGCAAATTGAATTGTTGTAGAGAGGGAAAATTGGTTGAATTTTTACACGATCTCATATTTAATTGACTAGTTACTGTATTTTTTGGGTTCAATTCTGATGATATTTTTGCTGGGTTTTCCTATAACTGAAAATAGGAGAAGAAGTAGAGATGGAAGCGGGCAATGCAGATAAGAAAAAGTTTGAGGAAGTACCTTTTTTTACACCAACAACACCCTTAAAGTGCATGCCAGCAGCAACAGGATTCAATTCCATTAATGCTGGCTTCAACAATTTTTTGTCCACTAGTTCAGGTATGTTTGTCAAAAAATAAAATAAAATAGTTCAGGTAAATTAATATACACTGACCATGTAAATATTTTTACTATTTTTTGACCTGTTATAACAGTTGCAGTTATTGTCCTTATCAGGTTATCACTTGATGATTATTGTAGAAATTGACCTAATCGTGATTTTTTTGTATGGTTGGTGTATGAATTTTTCATGATTTGCATCCATAGATTACTATAACATATTTTTTCCAAGCATATACAGGACTCTTTCTCTGCAAATATCTGCTTTTTTAATATATAACCTTTGTTGCTTTTCAGTTGTTACATGTACTAAGCAATGAAGTAATTTGTTGAGCAGTCCTGCAGTATTTGCATCTAATATTTGTTAAGTTGGTGCAGAATATAGTGTAGCAACACCAAGGAGTAGTTTTTCAGATTCACACATTTTAGTTGAAGTTAGTGATCATAGTTGAATATGAGTATACAACTGTAGCAATTACTTCAATTGAAGCTAGTCTGAAATAAGCTATGCAGTGAGAAAAGGAGGAAAATAGTACGAACAAGGAATAGGTTTTCAACCAAGACACGCTTTCACGATGCACTGTCTAAAACAATAAGTAAAAGCATAACCGTGAACTATCTAACAGGAGTGATGCTGCAAGTAACGTTAAAAAGTAAGACTTAACTGCAAGAATGGAAACTCTGTAAAGATAATACTGCCAAACCTCATGTTACAATAACCATTGGAAGAGCAGCATTGCAATGGTAGAATTAACGGTAATGCTTGCATTTTGTTTCTTGGTTTTAATTACTTGATGCTTAATTAAATAATGCTACTTGTGCCCTCCTTGATCATTTTTCCCCCCCCTGTATTTCTAGTATTGAAGTATTGAACTCACGAACTAACCATATCTGATGTCCTTAAATATAATTGACGTAATTAGACACCAACGAAACCACTGACAATTTTCTATGTCCTGGTCTGTAATAAGTTCAAGTCCATTTATCAGCTTACAAACATTTTCGCAGATAACAGCCAAAAAAAGGATGAAGAGGTTTCTGCTGTGATCGGGGGGAGGACCGAATTTCTAAGTCAATATTTGGATGGTTATTCTAAATCTGCATCAGTGGCTCCTTCAACTCCTATGAAGGGTAACCCACGGAAGAAACAATGTGGTAGCTTAGACTTGAATGAAAGACCACTGAAGAAACCAAGAATTAAAAAACACACACCAAAAATCTTTGATGAAAGCAAGCCCAAAAAGACTCCAAAGCCTAAGATAAAGCCTTCAATTCCAAAATCAAGAAACTTTAAAGCAAGTGCTAAGATAAAGATGAAATTAGAGAAGGGCTGTGACAAAGTTTCAGATGATTTATCAGAAGATGTGGATATGCAAACACCTAATAGTAAGATACCAGAAACTATTCCTGAATCTCTAGTCCTACAGGTTTCAACTCCTCAACCACAGATTCTGGAGCATGCTATCCCAGCAATAAGTCCACCAGATCTTCAGCACGATATTCTTACAGATCTTGGACATGTTTCAAAGTCATGTAAACGATCTCTCCATTTCAACTTGGAAAATGAGAATGATGTTTTTTCTGTTGGAGAAGCAGAAGTGATTAGAAATCATGTAACACATGGTCACAACAAATTCTTATCAAATCCATTGGACAGTGTTAATGAGCAGGCAGTTGATACAAACAGCTCCATTGGCTTAGAAGATAATTTAGATGCAGAGTCAACTTCCCAACCCAACCAAGGTAACCAAATTTCATTTACATTTCTTTTTTCCTTCTTTTTTTTTTGGAATCTTTTAATTCTCAAAGAATTCTTTGAATTTGTCTCTCTATTCAGAAAATTAACATTGGCACCATATCTGTGGCAGGAAATAATCCTAGTATTTACCAGGATGACCAGAGAGCCTATCAGCATCATTTTCTTAAAGTTTATGAGCGGAGGAAAACTAAAATAGATTCGATGCCTTTGGCAGGAAATGAAGTTCATATCCACCAGAGCAACCATGGATCAATTGGCCCATCTAATTGTTGGGATCATTTTCCAAAAGTTTATAAAAGGAGGACAAGAGTAAACACTGATGTCGTGCCTTTGGCAGGAAATGATGCGATCTCCCAGAATGACCATAAAGCCAGAGACAAAGGTGGTTCTCAGCTTGATTTTCTGGAAAATTACAGGAAACAAGATAACATCGGTACTGCTGATTATGCAGACAAAGGCTGGAATGCATTGGATATTAATACGAAGTGCAAAGTGACTTCCAGTGCAAAGAGGACGGGTAGAAGAACAGGTAAAAAGAGTGCTACAAATAAACTTGTCAAAATTGCAAGGAGAGACAAAAAGAGTTGTTTTACAATTTCCAAGAGAATTAGTAGGAGAAATTTTGAAATTGTCAATGATGCTAAAAATACATGTTTTTCAACTATTAACTCAGGGCAGAAAGGAAAATTCTGCTCACAGTTTGTTGGAAAGGTTCTACCTAACGAAAATCAAATTGCAGCTGCAATGGCTGATCCAGAATCTTTTGAGTGTGTGTTCAGCTTGTTCCCTATGGTTAAGTCTCGGAGGAAGAGATCAATCCATCCTAAGAGGACCAAGTCTGTTTGCAGGGAAGAAAATACAGAACTCGAACCTTTAAGTCTTGCCTTGACTTTGTCTCCACTAATCATGTCCAAAAGAAAAAGATCTAAGAAGTGCAATCGATCAACTGCTATAAGTGCAATCAATGGGATTGAATATTTTATAAATAAGTGGTCTCAAATAAGTTCTTGGAATGAAGTTCAGGAATGCTCGCAAAATGAAGATTCCTGGCCTCAAACAAATAAATCAGCTTGCAATGATATTCCAGAGTGCCCTCGACATGAAGATTTGTTGCCTAGAACAAATAAATCATCTTGCAGTGAAATTCAGAAATGTCCACAACATGAGAATCTTCGGCCTAGAACAAAGTGTAATCTACTTGAGAAATACATTTATCCTTTTTGCACTTATCATAATATTTGTACCATATAACCTTGAATAAAATTTTGCAGGTTCGACAAACTTTGAATCCTTGGTTGCTAAACTTATTCGGAGGTTCGAAAAAATAAAAATTTGTGGTAAGAGAACCTATAAAAAGAAAACAACCAGCAACAATGCTGGCATGCTGGTCTTGAGGAATCCTCTTGGTGCAATAACTACTTACAAGAAAAAGGACAAGCTCAGAGACACACTGCCCAAGGTTGATCTTGATATGGAGTCACTGCGAATGTGGAATCTACTCATAGAAAATGGTGGAATTGATGAATACCCAGATGAAGAGAAGAAGATATGGTGGGAGGAGCAGAGAAATATATTTAAAGGAAGGGTAGCCTCATTTATTGCCCGCATGCGTCTTGTCTTAGGTACAACTCAAACATTTCTCTTTTACAGGTAATTCAATACTTCTATTCTTATGCTAAAAACTTACAGGTAATAGGACTTTTTCCCAATGGAAAGGGTCAGTTGTAGACTCTGTGGTTGGCGTTTTCCTAACACAAAATGTATCCGATCATCTTTCAAGGTAAACTTTATTGTGTTATACCCTCATTTCTTTCTCATTCTGTGGAGCATAAACAATCTTGTTGTATTCCATAATGCAGCAATGCCTTCATACTTCTTGCTTCAGCATTCCCACTTCAAAATAAGCAAGAAATGACTACACATCAAGAACAAGCTCTAGCGATTACACAGGGAATGCAAGATTCATTTGAAAAAGATTTTGACACATATGATTCATCTTCTAGAAATGCATCAGAATGTTTGCAAGAAGAAAATATTGGAAATGAAAGTACATGTGGAAGTCAGTCATCAGTCAATTCTTGCAACCCAGAAGTGATTACCTTTGCTAAGAGTTGTGATTTAGGCAATGAAACAGGCAAATTGCCCAACATGATATCGGGAGAGAAAAATAAATCACCAAAAAGAGAAATTGATTGGGATGAATTGAGGAAAACCTATTCTACGGGAAAATATAGCGGTTCCACTGAAAGTAATGGAGATTCCGTTAATTGGGAAGCTGTTAGGAATGCTGATGTTAAACAGATTTTTGAAACGATAAAATGTCGAGGACAGGCTAATGTTCTTGCTGCAAAAATCAAGGTACACTGGTTGGAGTTCTCATTTTATATTTATGATGTACCGTGTGGTTGATTAATTGATCTGTTTACATTAACCAGAAAAGAATGATTGGCAAAATAGATGCTATATATGTCTACAATCACTGATAAAATATTGTATCCCTAATGGTTTCTGTCTTTTGGTTTCCTATTTTATTATTATTTTTAATAAAAGAATAACAACGAACTTTTAAAATTTGAAAAGAAAATTTACTACATTCCTAATACCATGGTTGTATAAAGAAATAATTAAATTTCTAAATATCAGTATTAACTTTGTAATAATAATAAGTGGACTTTTGCTGAATTATTAAAATTAATTATAACTTCAGATATTGAAAGAAAAACTTAATATAGAAACAAAAACTAATGTATTCGTGTGTCATTATTAAAAAAATTATAATATTTTAGATTAAAATACTTGAAAATGGTATGTAATTTTATTAAAATAAATAAAAAAATTTATTTTTTTAGATTTTAGTTTGGGTTGTCAAAATGAGCTAGCAAAGTAGGTTAAATTTCTATTTCTCATTAATTTGTACATAAACCTACTGCGTTGTTTTTAATTTGTCACATTCCATAGATCTGTTCTTTTCACAAAAAACATGTCAATTTTATTAAAGATGTTTGTGATTTATTATTATATTTTGGTAGAGGCCATTGATTGTATTGAGCCATCCCCAGATCCAATATTTGAAATGTATAGGTTCCTATTACCTCAACTAGGTGTTATAATGTGTGTACCACATTGGGATTAAGGTCTCTTAACCAATTAGTTGGTGCATTTTGCAGAATTTTCTTAATAGATTGGTTGAAGATCATGGAAGCGTTGACCTTGAGTGGTTAAGAGATGTCCCGACGGACGATGTGAAGTAAGAACGTAAATTATTTAGTCAAAGTTATGGTCATCATGATATTTAAAAGCTAAGATATCATAGAGCATTCTCTTATCCATTTGCTTCTTTTCAGAGAATTCTTGTTGAGTATCCATGGGCTTGGGCCGAAGAGCGTGGATTGCGTTAGACTTTTGTCACTTCGACATCATTCCTTTCCTGTAAATTTTCGTCATGGAGTGACTATCCACTTTCGTTTGACCTTTGGAATCTTAACATTCTGGATTTTCCTTATTTTTATTTATGTTTTTGGTTGAAAGGTCGACATAAATGTTGCTCGGGTAGCAGTACGTCTAGGGTGGGTCCCTTTGCAACCATTACCTGATGGGATCCAAATGCATCTTTTGGAGAGGTATGTATTGAATAAATTCTATTTAGTTTTGGTTAGGTTCAATATAATATTATATTAAGTGTTGATTTTATTTTCAATTAGTTTCCCCCTGCAGAGTTCCATACAAAAGTACCTTTGGCCACGTCTATGCAAACTTGACATGCTAACACTGTAAGCATTTCCCCTTTCTCTAGAGCATTCTTTTTCAATGGATTTGTTGTACTCCTTTGATCCTAAGTAATTCAAAAATCGCTCTGAAAATTCTTCTGCTCATGAAGTTGATATCCGTGGCAGATATGAATTGCATTATCACATGATCACATTTGGAAAGGTCAGATTTGCATTCAACAGTCAATGATTCCATAATTTTATTAGCTTTATTATTTCTTCAGAGAGTACTAACCAGTAACCACATGAATTTTCTTCAACATCACACGCAGGTTTTCTGTACAAAGAAAAAACCAAACTGTGATGCCTGCCCAATGAGAGCCGAATGCAGGCACTTTGCTAGTGCATTTGCAAGGTTAGCATCAGATTACAGCTCATAACTTTTTTTTTTTTTGATTAAATCGATATGTTGGCCGTACTATAATCTGTTTATTGTTATGAAATATCTGACATTCCCACAAGAGAAATAGACAATTCATCCTTATGCATTAGAATATTTTTAAATTTTGCAATACGCAGTACTAGGCTTCGCCTCCCAGGACTAAAAAAGGATGGAGAGGCCACCTCTGAGCAGCCTGATAGAGTTCATGATGTCCCAAATATGCATGTGTCATTACCAAATTTGTCCCATTCTAGTGAAAGCTTCTTGGAGTCGTCCAGCTTCCAGACTCAAGTTTGTGAGCCTATCATAGAAATGCCAGAATCTCCAGAGCACAGACATCTAGAATCACTGGAACAAGACATTGAAGACTTTCCTTATGAGGCAGAGCATGAGCAGGAGATACCTACCATCAAACTCAACACTAAAGCTTTTGGAGAAAATATTTTGAACTTCATTGACAAGTCCAATGAAGAGTTTAAAGAAAGTATGTTGAGCTTTGTTGATGAGATCAGTAGATTGCATAGAGATGAAGAAGTGTCCAAAGCCTTGGTTCTTGGGAATCCGAAATCTGCTTCCGATCCTGCTCGTAAACTGAAGACTGAGGGTCGACTCAGGACTGAGCACTCAGTGTAAGTAACAGTAACACTTAATCCATCTTTCTGTGTACATCAAATATCTCAAGTTACGGAATTATATGCTTGTAACATAAGTAAATAGTATGTCCCACATGTATATTGAATGCACGCAATTGGTCTATTGCAGGTATGAGCTTCCAGATGATCATCCTCTTTTGAGTGGGGTAATCTCTTATACATCTTAATCTATCAAACTTTCTTCAATGCAGCTAGCTATATTCATTAATGGTTATTACTTTATAGTTTGAGAAAAGGGAGCCTGATGATAAGTGCCCTTACCTTCTTGCCATCAGCCTAACAGGTAAAAAGTATTTGTTATTTGTGGATGCTTAGTATGAATGTCATTCAGGGTGGCAATTGGGCAGGTTGGGTCAAATTTGAGTGAGTCATTATAGGTTAAGGCAACAAATGGGTCAAGACCCCACCTAACCCGAATTTGTTTGGTTCAAAATGGGTTGGTTCAAAATTGATTGAGTAATGGGTTATAGAGCGGTTCAAAACCTAACCCAACCCAACTTTTACTAAGTTTTACTTATTTTATTTGTTCGTTTTCAATATTTTAGTACTTAATAAAATTATATTTTTTAAATTCTGGCTAATATAAAGCATGTCAAACTAAAAAAAAAAGTGTTTTAAAAATATTTTGACGAGATCTCTCTCGAGTCAATTCTGATTGTATATCAACCCAATTTTAAATAGGTTGGGTTGAGATAACAAATTAGTGGGTCATTTATGTTTAATTTTGCCACCCCTAAATGTCGCTATAAAAATTCTCTTTTAATTATGTTTCTGGCTAATACACAGTTTGAACTGACAATTATTCTGTAATTTCTAGAGCAAGTTATGTATAAACAGAAAAAGAAAGGAAAAGTCTCTAGCTCCAAGGAATTAGAACTTTATGATTCAGAGATGTGCCCGGACAGTACAAGTTACTCCCCAAATGATCAGATAGTTTACGGAACTATCTTGGTAAGTGAATCATGAAGGTTTCATTTTGATATTGTTTCCTTAGAGATTCTTCATTTGGATACGATACTATAACCATAAATTTTGCAGTTGCCATGTCGAACGGCAAATAGGGGAAGTTTTCCATTGAACGGCACTTATTTTCAAATAAATGAGGTAATCAGATCATGTGATTGTTTCCCCATAAACCCATTCGGGTTACTAGTCATTATGTTACAGTAAACTCACAAATTAAATTTTTTGTATACCAGGTTTTTGCCGATCATGAAACAAGCATTAATCCAATTCCTGTTGCAAGGGCATCCATATGGAATTTAGTCAGAAGAACACTATATTGTGGAACTTCTGTTACATCCATTTTTAGAGGTAAAAAATCATATTGTTGCTTGTTATATTTTACATGTTATATCAAGACTTGACTTTATAAATATTGATATTAGTCATAATATCAAACCAGGCTTATCAACGGAGGATATTCAGTCTTGTTTCTGGAAAGGTATGGATAGTCTCTTTTGTATATACAAAAATTGATGGAAAATGTTTCCATTTCATGAGATTTTATACCTTCACCTATCTTTTTTCTTAAGAATGTCTATACCTTCATATTCTGAACTTGGTCTACTGAATAGAACTATGAAGAAATGGTCAGAAGTCTAGTGAAAGAAATGAAAGTAACTCTTGACTAAAACAGACAGCAGAAAATATATAAACCTAGTGTAATCCCATAAGTGGGGTTTGTGCAGGGTATGATGTAAGCTGATCTTACCCTTACCTTTGCAAAACATATAAGGTTCAATTATAATAATAGAAATCTTCTACAAATTGTTGGAATCGGAAGTGTTATGCTGAACCTAGCAAAGGAAACACTGCACTATGATAAAATCAGAAACAAAAGAGAAATATATGAATAGATAAAAGATGTACACCCATATGAAGGAGATTGACAATATATCGAATAAAAGACAACAACAATATCAAAAGAATAGTACTCCCCAAAACATGACTATCCAACCTTAAAGGCCTACACTGTGGCTCCCCTGGAACATGACTCTCTACCCCTAAAGAACTACATTGGGGATCTTGTAAAGTGAGAAGAAAGATCATCAAGTTCAAGGCTTTTTCCTTCAAGAAAAGGTTTAGTTAATCATGGTAAATATTTTTTGTGGTTCCCTCCATATAAAGCAAATCCAAATAAGGTGCGTAAATCAGGGCAAACATTAACACGAACTAGGTGATGGAGAAATGTTGGAACTAGTACAATATCATGTGTTTTGGTGTAAAGTTAGGGGCCAAATATTAATACTCCAATGACCGTGAAAAGGCATTTTTATTTAGTGTTGGATGTTCAACGATGTCTTATGGTGAATTTGTAATTACAATTTATGTATAGTAAAAAGGCCAAGTCCAATATAATAACTAGAAATATTTTCCTTGCTGAAAAGAAAAACTGCCCTTCTGTATTTTAACTTTGATCTCCTTACAGGATTTATGGCCATAAGGGGATATGACAGAAAGCAGAGGGCTCCCAGACCTCTCCATTATCGATTTCATTCAAAAGACGGTGAAATCTGATGATAAATTATTTGATAGGTTAAAAAAGTGTATACACATTAAATACTTCACTTAACATTATTTTCTTGTGAGAACTATGGTTGTCATCGATGTCCTATTTATCATTGTTGCTCTATAATTTCTTCATTCTTCCACTATTTAGACTAGATGACTGGGTTTTCTTCTTGTAATTGTTTGAAACATCGTATAAATGTAGTTACAAGTCATTTCCAAAATGCCTCTCCATGAACAAGCTTCTGCATCTTAGAATATTTTAAAGAGAAGTCGTGAAAGTCCAAAATACCTCTCCATGTAGAGACATTCTCTTTTACCGCTCACACGAACACAAGTCCAATAGAAAGAAATGTGGTCCAAGATTTTCTAGTTCTAAACTTGGAGCCCATTTGTTTATACAAGCACCTTTTAAACTTCTTTAAAAAGTATTTACAATCGATTATCCTTACTTTCATAGCTCCTGATTTTTTTACTATTCTCATGTATTTGATATCATTAGGATATTTATACTATTTAGAAGGAAGAGGTAATGCTTTAGCAAAACTATTTGATATTATCACAATATATACATACTCTTATGATATCAAACAAGGAAGAAATAGTATTTTAACGAAAACACTACTTAGTCACTCTTTGATATCATCAGAGTATGTAAATCTTGATGGCATCAAAGAAAAACTTATAGTGCGTCAATAAAAAGATTGATCAAATATATATATATATACATATATATATCACTGAAGAGAGTTTATATAATTGATGCTTATTATTTATATAATTAATAATTATAATTTTTATTTGTGTTAAGAGAGGAGAGATAGAAGAGGCGGAGAAAGAGAAGGGGGCAAGGAGAGGTGAAAGAGAGAGATGAAGATTGTAGAGAGAGGAGAGGTGAGCGATTACATAACAGAGGAAAGAGGAAATAACGATAAAATTTAAATTATAATTGTAAATTATAATGATATATTATATTTTTATATAATTTATTCTTAATTTAGTCAAATTCGAAGACGAATATTAGATATGATAGCGGAGTAGATAGAGCGAATTTGCGTAAAAAGAGACAAAACTAGTTTCTCTGTGTGATGTCCACACCTGACGCCTTCAGCGCTGCCACAAAACTGAGAAACGAAATGAAAGGAGAGGAGAGGAACGAAAACCGAGGCACCTCTATTAACAACCACTCTCTTTCTGCTCTGCTTATTTCTCAGACTCCTTTTATAATTAATACAGTATTTATACATTCTGCTTATAGTATTTCCCAACTTCTATTTATACGGAAAACACACAAGCAGATGCTGTAATTTTTCAAATGTACTTTAATTATACTGTCGCACAAAATAGAAGGTATATTTTCTAAAATGAAAAAAATACTGCTAAACTATCACAAAATACCTAAATACATCTCGGTATATTATGTCCTTTGATTAATGATCAACGCTGAATTAGTTTATCGAATATCTCAAAATTTTGTACGTGAATACAAGAAAAAATGAAATTGTTGTTCTCATCTTATATGTTCCACTAGTCCACTAGCAGGGAAAATAAGACATTTATGGGCACCCGAAGAGTGTAACACATATATATATTGTTAGTCTTCTTTCACTGGGATCTTCAAACTATGAGCTCAAACTACACACAAAAAAAGCTAACGGAGTTGTAGAGAGAGAAAATTGGAGTTCATTTGCTATAATGAGTAACTGGTTGGGGTTCTCTCTCACTCCCGATTTCAGAATCGACAATGAAGATGAAGATGAAGAAGAAGAAGTGAAAAATTACGAAAGACGAAATGAAGCTGCTGAAGATACTCCTTTGTCAGTCATGCCTTTGAGCTCTGATGGTTCTCTATGTATGATGGATCCTTTACCCACTGAAGGTATTTCTATTGATTTGTTCCCTTTTTCTTTTTTTCCCAGTTAACTTATGAAGTTGATACTGTTTTTTGTTTTTTTTCCAAAATAGATTGTTGGAGGTATGAGAATACTGCTAATAATCCGGAAGAAGAGGGCCCGAAGCTTGAGGATTTCCTTGGATGCTGTTACTCAAATTCTCCTCCTAATGCTGAAATCAACGTTAATATTCCACCAAGCATAAATCAATCTGATCACGAACAGCACCAGCTAGAAATTGGAGCAAACATGAAATTGATCCCGTCTCCACAGATGATGGTTCAGAATAGTCAATTTCAGAGCTCTCATGAGTTCGCGAACTCTACTGGAAGTGTCTATCATCTGCCATTTGATGGAGCTACTTCTGTTTCTGGATTCAAATCGTGGTTACGCCAGGCTTCTGCTGCTGCTCCACTAATGTCTTCAGCTGAAGAAATTATAAATCCTAGCAATTGCCAAGCGCTGTCGCTTACCGCCGCTCCGAAAAAGCGGCCAGTAGCAGTTAAGAATATTAGTGGTTCAAAGGAATCAGTTCCCCGCAAATCCATTGATACTTTTGGGCAAAGAACATCGCAGTACCGCGGTGTCACGAGGTACTAATTCAAACGTTTTGGAAAAAATAGTTTAACCATATTAATGCTTAATCTTTTTTTAATTAAATGGAATTTACCAAATTAGACATCGATGGACCGGAAGATACGAGGCCCATTTGTGGGATAATAGTTGCAGAAAGGAAGGGCAAACTCGGAAAGGCAGACAAGGTAATCTTATAACTCAGTTTACTCTTGAAATGTTTCTCTTTAATGAATATACTAACTAACTTTTTCTTTTTTTTGGTTTTCTTCTCTAACCTATGCTTTCTTCCAAATTGGGATCAATCAGTCTATCTAGGTAATTGACATTCTCCTGCTCTGTATTGACTTTTGGGCTTAAATGGTTGACATTTCAAAACTAATCTATGTGAATGTATTGTGTACATTTTGGACTAATGTGCTTGATTAATGTAATTCTTTAACATAAATAAACTTCAGGTGGTTATGACACGGAGGAAAAGGCAGCTAGAGCATACGATTTAGCTGCTTTAAAATACTGGGGTCCAAACACGCATATTAATTTCCCCGTAAGTACGCTTACCATTTTTATCACAAATTAATAATTTAAATTTGATGAACTCAAAAGTTTTATAATCCCACAATTGGACCATTGAACTTCGTAATTTTGGGTTCAAACCTAGATATTTGTCAAAATTTTAGTGGTTTTTCTTATGTATATTTTTAATTACGTGCACAAAAAATGGAGTATGTTTCAGTTGAACCTGTTGCACCATTTCGCATACGATGTTAAATGACTTTTTATTTAATTAATTACTCTTTTCGTTTTATATTAAGTTAATTGGTGGAGAATTTTTTATATTTCAAAATAAGTGAATTGTTCACTTTTCAAGGGATTACTGAAATTTTTTTTCAATTTTACCCTTCATTAATTAAGTTTCTATGCTTAAGTTTTGTGTGAGAAATAAATAATTCATTAAATGAGTATATGAAGTTTGAAAAGGATAAAAATGAAAAAACATGATTAAATTGTCTTTTTTTCTTTTTCTTAACATGTGTGAAATGACCCAACAATTTACTCAATATGAAACAGAGGGAGTATATTTTCAACGTGCCCCATAACCCCCCCACC
>JAOTQJ010000072.1:30236059-30247133 GCA_025642045.1 Solanum sejunctum | reverse complement strand
AAATGTAAAATATTAAAAAAAATTTATTGTAATTTTTTGTAATTTATGTAAAAAAATATTTTTTAATTTATGTAAAAATTAATTTTTTTAATTTATGTAAACAATTTTTTTGCAAAAATTATTTATTTATTTTTATTTTTTTAGAAATGCCACGTGTAAAATATGAAATATGACATGTATATTTTATGTTTACGTGGACGCACGTGTCATATCAATATTGGCTGAAAAAATACATCATCGCGATTGCATCTCACGCACCATGTCAGCGATTGGTCTGTGCCTACTTGTTCAAAAATTGTTAAGTTGAGGGTCCTATTTATACACTATAAAAATTTAAGTTCAAACTTATAAATTGGTGTGAAGGGTCCAATTTAGGGTATCCCTTTTGACATTATCTTTTGTTCAAATAAATTTAGAAAAGAAATGAACAGGACTTTTTACCTTAATATGTGTGCCGTCATGTCAAGTCTCTCTCTGGCTTTCTTTTCCTGTGACTACTGCGTGGAGTTTATAAACTTTTTCCTATACTGATTTTATTCCTCATATTTATTTCAACCGTCAGCCTATATATCCAGCCTACATTTTGACCCTCACTACGCAACAAACATAAAGATGTGAAATAATTCAATCTCAAAAATTTATTGAAAAATTAAAAAAAGAATTGTCTAAATTATAAAGAGCCTCGATATCTCGTTCCAAGTATACACCAAAGGCATATTTTTAATAAAAAATTATGTAACTAATTAAACATATGATAAGTATTATATTATATTATTATAATTTTAAAAAAATATATAATTTCTAACTATAGTTAGGATTTTATTGTTATAATTAAAATTTTATTATTTTTCACTCTTTTCTCTTTATTTCTCTCGCCTCTTCCTTCTCTCTCTCTAATTTTTGTCAGATATACAATTATGTATGTATATCAACTGCATATATACAACTATTTTGATAAATATACACAATTAATTCAATAGATATACATATATAATTCGTCTCTCTCCATTTTCTGCTCTCTCTTGTTCACCTTTCTCCTCCCTCTTTCGATATCGCTTGCCTCTCTCCTCCCTCTCTCAATCTCGTTTGTCAGATCTATAAGTACATATATATATTAGTTACACATGTACAAAGATTTGATAGGTATACATATACAATTTATCTATCTCTTCTCTCTCTTGATCTCACTTCTTTTCTCACCTCCAAATCACATAGCTGAAGTTATATCGTCTAATTATATAAAATATAACTATTTAATCATATCAGATTTCAAGTTTAAATTATTTATGAGAAAATTTTTCTATTTTTAACCCCTTCACGATTTGGAGGACCCACATCAAATCCATAAATTTAACTCTAAAATTATATAAAGACATGACATCTAAAAGTAACTCAAAATGTTCGTCATACAAGAGTTCCCGATAGTAAAAAGTTAAACTTTCATCTACTATAGACTAGAGTAAAGGAGGGAATTAAACTAAAAAAAAGTAAGAAGAGAATATATAGAGGGATAGATTCGATTACTGGGTCTTCTGAATGTACGAAAAAGCAAGCGAAAGAATCTAGCTTGCCCAATCTCTATGCTTATCAATAGTAGGAGCAGGTATAGCCTGCAAAATTACCTATAAAAATAATTTATTAAATTTGGATTATTCCTAAAATATTCCCCGTATAAATAGTACGTAGTTGGAGATTTATGAATTTTTTTCTTATGGAAGTGGATCCTTTAAAACCAACAATTGATGAATTACTAAATCGATATAAATTATAAGTAAAATTTATAAATAATTAATATTTTTTAAATAAATATAATTTAAAATTCAACTCAATTCGATCATCTTCTCTCCAACAGCTGGTACTGCAACATCCCATGCATCCATCTTTATACTTGTATTCAGACTTATGTGACGCCAACACAATTTGTTTCCCTTTTTCTTCTTCACATTTTTGGGTTTTGAGCTTTGGATTATTCTGCACAGTTTTTCTGTGTCCCTTTAATTACTTTTCCCTCACTAGTTGACAAAAACTTTGTGTATCCACATTTTTATACTAGCCAACATCACATGATGCCAGTAACCTACAAACTGTTCAATGAAACTTCATATAGTGTAATTATAGGTGGCCGGTAATTAGTGGGTTGAACTAAATTTAAGCAATTAAGACTCTTTATATACTATAAATTTTATTTTTTTATTCTATTTTAATTGAATTTATGAGATAATATACAGATATTAAAAAAGTCTATATTATACTTTTCTCTATTGTCTTTTATAAAATCATCAATATATAGTGTATTATCTTCTAAAAAATATAAAACTTCAATAAATGAAAAGGTAAATATAAATTTTTTTTTAAATATTCACCTTGATCTTTGAACAATTTAAATATTAAAAAAAGTCTCAAAAATCGAATTAAATGAAGGAAGTAATAGTTCATATCTTTAAATATCTAAAATTTATATTAAAAATTTAATTAATTCTTTAAATTTTAATGATATTATATAAATTAAAAAATATATATATATATATGTTGAAGTCATGGTACCACAAGCTATTGTAACTAGTTACTTAATAATCTATTTCGCCATCTACGATAGAGAGAATTTGAAAACAAAGTTTACTACTTGTACATAAATGGAAAGGCAAGTTGTATACATTTGACACTCAGAAACAACAATTCCCAATGCATTTGGGGCCCATAAAAATAGGCCCACAAAGATCCTACAATTTATATCTTTTTTTCTCATGTTTCTTTTAAGGGATCAAATTGGAAAATACGCTACCTCAGTAGCAAAATCAAAACTTCAAATTTTTTGGCAAAGAAAATTTTATTGAACTCCTTGGCCCTTGCAAATAAATAGTTCGATTCACTTTTTTGTGCTGCCAAAACTCCCATTATCTAAATATAATTAAAATTAGCTTTTATGTATATATAATAATAGCTGAATCCTTTTTATCATATTTTTAATTAATGACTGAAGTGAGTGTATGCGTTGAGAACAAATTATAACATAAAAGAAAAATTGTTCCTGAAGAAGTTTATCCAATTGATTAGACCTTAACAGAAAAAGGCACGAAACACTAATTGATTAAAACTTTTGGGCTCATTCTTACAAACCCTTCTTCAGTTTTGGACTATATGGCATGCATACAAGAGAAACTACCAAATAACACACACACTCTTTATCATGTTTACTAGTTCAAAATAATGCCAACTAATAACTTTATATCAAATTTTTAAGTTCTATATACGTCTTTTTTGCTATTCAATACACTAAAAATAGGGAAAGAGGCGAGCAAGATTGATTTAAGTATTCAATATAAATGCTAATCGCATGAAATACATATTATATATATGTATTTGGGTCTAGAAGGATTCGCATGTATCAGGAATATCATATACTTGAGCAAGATGGGAAGGAGGCAATCGAGATTTGTCTGTGTCATTGGATACAATGGATCTAGAACAAATTTCACATAATTTTGACCCTATTGAATTTATCATGAGATACATGTATCTGAGCGTACATGCACGAACCAAAATCTGATAAGATTCATAATATTGCAAACTAAAGTGTACCTAAGTAATTAGATCATAAACTAGTGGGATTTGTGTGAGTTACACCACATAAAATTGCATGTTTTATCTTTAAAATTGTGTGATTTTTTATTTTGGAGTGAATTGATTTTTAGATCATAGAGGATTGTACACATATTATACATAAAATGTGTGTCTGGTATGAAGAAAAATAAACAATGTCAAGAAAATTATAATAGAATTTATGTATAATCTAGCAAATAATATGAGTTTTCTTTAGTATAACGTTATACAATGTAATATGAATTGAGATAAATGACTAAATCTCAAAACTCAAGTTTTGTGCATAGATAGAATGCATTTTTCTCTCTTTCTAGCGATCTTCAATGCAGTTCTTTGTTTTCCCTCTCCATAGCATTGGTGTGGTACTTTTATATATTTTTATAGAATAAAGTAGGACCTTTGGGAGGTTTTGCAAGAATTTTAGTTTCAAAATTAAGTGAATAGAGCTATACTTTTTGGGTTATGAGGGGAACTTTTGAATCCTCTGTAGTTAGGACTTTTGTACCATGTGATGAATAAATGAGGGGGAGGCAAATGATATTTATTTTTAGATTTAGATGTATACGAATTTATTTAGATACAAGAATAAATTGAACGTAATTTTGATCCTGCACATGTATATATGTATTTGGACATAGCTAAACGCATCAAAATCCGATAAGATTCATAATATTACAAACTAGCATGTATTTAAATAATTATCTTTCTAAATTACCCCCACATAAAATTGCATGTTTTTGTCTTTAAAATTGATTGATTTTTATGTTTTGAGAGAATCGAATAAAATAAATTTTCTCACATATAACGTTATATAATATTATATACAGATATAAATGACAAGAAAGAAGCGTTTTATGAGTCAGTTCTTTGTTTTCCCTCTCAATAGCATTGATATTGGTATTTTTCTATTTTCTCCTATAATAAAGTAGGACCCTTTGGAGGATTTTGCAAGAATTTTTGTTGCAAAATAAAGCTATTTTTGGGTATGAGTGGAACTTTTCATCCTATAGGACTTTTTATACAATATTTGTTCATATGTAGCTGTGAACAGCACACACCATCATCCTAGTACTTTTTTTAAAATAGATCTGATTATCATGGAGTTGACAAACTAATGAGAGGAAAATTGGAGAAAAGATTATTAATATTTCGTAATTTTTAATATTCTTTTTTTTTTCTAAAAAGTATATGTAGTCCTAGTAGATTTTAGGCTGTCTGATTTGTAGAAAAAGCTATATACAAACAAATCAGACTTGTAATATAATGGACCCTAAATAATTGAATATGATGTGTGTGCAATTATTCTTTGCAATGTAGGTGTACCTTTAGCCAGCTACATTTTTTATTTTAAAATTGGATACTGATTTTAGATCATCATTATGGTGAATGGTAAAAAGGATATACAGATAGAATAGTAAGTTGGTTAAGATAAGAAATATATAATATAAAATATGTGGAGTAGAAATAATTATAAGTAGGGCTGGATATATTGGATTCCCTGGCAGACGTTATGGTGCTGCACAATTCAGATTTATCAGATTAAACTTTTCTTTATTTAATTCACTGGAGATCTGGTGAGTGAGATGCACAAATAATAGAACATGGTTTTCTAGGATATGAACATATATATATACTTTTTAAAATCACGACTAATTTTTACTGGTTATATGTTATTTTGCATTGACATAAAATTCAAGTAATTTTGTTCACTGAGATTTGATCATATTTGATGGATATATCGAGAAAATTCCATAATTTATATACATCCTTTTTTTGGAACAATTTGATCAAAAGTTCTCATAGTACTCTTTAATATCACTTACCAAATAGAGGGTATTTCTAAAATCTATAAAGTAGTCTCATTTAGTGTTATGTCTGTGTCGTAGACAAAACATGGAGATTTGAATTTGTAGTCCCATTTGCGTGCCATATTCTCTCTCATTTTTTTAGTTGTTACTTTTGATTTTTTATTATTTCATTACCCAAATCTCAAGTTATTGATTAAAGGAAGAGGAATTTCGACTATCCCATCATAACTAATATTAATTTTATGGCTCATTGTTCACTTTACTCAGAGTGACCTTATAAAAAAAAATTAATTTACGTTCGTAAAATTACGAGTTATAATTACCTTTTTGTTTCTAAATACTTATCATGTTTTATTTCACAAATTCATTATGAATTTAACAATAATTTGACCATCTATTTCTATAAATATGACAAGTATTTAGAAATGGAGGAAGCAACAATAAGAGGTTTCGTGTACGAAAATTCTTAATTGATATGTTGAGGAAGTGCTTAATCTAATTAGCTGAAGAGGGTTAAAATAATGATGTGACGAGGTGTTCTAATTTAAGTGTAATTTGTCATTTAAAGTGACTATTATCTATTCTCTTTTTTTTTTACTCAGTGTCTAGTATTCATATTGAGGCCCAATTATATTTGAATTTGTGTCGCGTAAAGTCTCCTTTGGGAAAACACTTTCTACCAAGAAGTTTTTCATTCTCAAAGCTTGAACCTCAACCTCTGATTAAGAAAAAAGCAATCCCATTAGCTACATCATATCCTGTGATGGATAGTGTAATGACTATTATCTACATATTACTAATACATGTCCTCCACGTTACATACTTTATTTCCGTAAGATAGTAAATAAATTATATTCGTCAAATTAAATACTATATTAGCTCCTTTTTACTAGTAAAATGCAGAAATTTATGAAAAAACAAATGATTATGAGTAGTTATACAAAAATTTCATGACATAATAAAAACTGAATGATTAGTAAGTGCAATTTGATGCTATGTACTTTTAAAAGTTATATTTTTTTATCTCTGTATTTCTTAAATTTTAGTTTCACATTCATTGTGTTGTATCCATAATGAGATCTTTTCTTGGGGAATGTTTTCTAGATACATTCTCATCTCTTAGAAAGAACAATTAAACAGTCGGACCAGATAGGTGCAAGTAGCTTGACCGCCTTATTTGTCATTGAAATACAAGCTGGAGACATATCGACCTATATTTCCACCAATGTGATTCTCATTACTGATGGACAAATCTATTTGAAAACAGAGTTTTTTAATGGCGAAATTAAACCTGCTGTTGACATCAGCTTATCTGTCAATTACGTCGAATTTATCGCTCAATTGAAAATCATAAAACTAAATTTAAAATCCTGCATTATAATACTCCAATAATTTATTTTATTTTATTTTATTCTCAAAATTTAAATTCTAGATCTATATTCAAGTATCTTTGGCCTTAGGAGTTATTGGAGAAGTCACTTTTATTTAAAGGATGTCAATTGTCAAGCCATGCTCTGTCATCGAAAATTATATTGATAGCTACATATATATTTTTTTATTATGTATATATATTACATAATCATTTTTTCATTTTCAAAGTAAGGAGTCTGTTTATACTAAAACATGTCATGTTCAATCATTCTATAGGAACCAAAACCTATTCCCATGGTTAATCTTCTTATCAGAATTAAATAATTTAATCCAATATAGTATATAGTATTTATTTAATTGATATAAAGAATTGGAATAAATATTTACCTTCCCGTATTTGTTTAGCAATTAAGATAGGCACAAATCGGGTTAGATTGTTAAAGAGTTAACAGTGGGAGGCGATGAAATGGTGGATTGATTTCCCAAATTAGACCAACCGTTGAATCGCCTGCCTGCACTTTCCATTTCTCTCTCTCTTTCTTCCCTTTGTTGTCTTGTCCCCCATTTCTCACCTTCCTCATTTCCAAAAAATATCAGGGGGATCACGACCATTTCATTTTTGGGAAGAAATTTGTCAACAACAATATATTTCCGAATCTCAGATTCTTGAATCACCAGCATATTGTGGGGTGATTCTTTTGGAATATTTTAGTTGTTTTTTTTCAAGATCGGGGAAAAAAATTACCTGGGAAGCAACGATTTGTAAACCCTAGCTCTTCGTTGAAAGCTTCGATTTGGGGAAAATATTGGTGGATTTGAGTTCGATCCAGATGACAGGAGGGGTTAATTTTTGCTGAGATTTGATTGCCCATGTATGGATCGGTCATTGTCGAATTGGGTAATCTTCATATTGGGGATCTTCTTCTGTTTATTTAGTCTTCCTGTGCAGTCACAAGAAGATGTGAATTCCCCCGATTTACAACCGCCGCGGCCTCCATCCGCTCCTCCTCCGCCGAAGTCTGACATATCGCAGCCTCCACCACCACCGCCGCCGCCGCCGCCGCCTCCGCCGCCACCACCTCCACCTGAGTCACCTCCCCCGCCTTCACCTGAGTCACCTCCCCCGCCTTCACCATTGGCTCCTCCGCCTCCTCCATCCACTGAAAGAGCCCCTCCGTCACCTTCGACGAATAACAAAACCTCGGAAAAGGAACATTCGCACCACCATAAGTCTGATGTTGATTTAAGCCCACATAGCTTAGCACATAAGGAAAAGAAGCTAAATTGGGGGAAGAGAGTCGGTTTAATGTTTGTGGGCATTGCCGCGATCTTGCAGGTCTGTGTGGTGGCGTTTTTGATAATCAAGAGAAGGCAATTGTTGAAGGCGCATTCTGGACTTTGAAGACACATTTCCATTTGATGAATCTGTTTATGGCTTCAATTTCTTTGACTAATTATTGTTAGCTTGTGGAGCATGTTTTATATAGCTAGAGTTATACAGACTGAGATTCTTTGAACAGCGGATTTAGCAACGAATATGGCACTCCATGGATTAACAAAATTAAGGATTCAGCAGAAGCTTGGTGTTGACATTTGTGTTTTTGCTCTTGTAAATTGGTAATTCTTAATTGGCATTATTAGCAATTTTCTTTTTGGGGGGATTTTGTCTATTTTCCTTCTGACATTTTTATTGTGAATATTACAGTTTTCTTTATGATTCTGTGAATGATGTAGATGTTTTCTTTTCTGTGCCATTATTTGGAAACTTACATCCTTATATTTAGGCTGTTGCTTTTGGTGAAGGTTTTTATTTAGTGGGAACCTAAAGTAATGATTGACTCCACCAGTTATCTGAAGTCACGAAAAGATATGCTTCCATGTGTTGTGCATCATTGCTTCTTTTATGTGGGATATTTCTCTGTATGCTGTCATGAGGCTTGTGTCATGCAATTTCGCAAAAAATGTACTTCAAAAAGGGCAGCTGGCGCATAAAGTATCTCGCAGAATCTGCTGCGATTTGTGAAATTCATTTACCATTGCCCTTATTTACTGCCTGTCTTGGTCTGAAATAGAAATGTAGATGAATCGGCTTATGAAGGAGAGTCTTCTTTTAAACCTTGATTGCTCATATCTGATAGAATCATTTTCAAGATCTCAACCAGGATCATGTTTAGGTTGCTTGTTGTTTATCTTTGTTGCATAACTTAAGAGTATCTATATTGCGAAAAAATTTCTCCTTTTTACATGAGCATAAAGATGGCGAGTTTGTGTAAGAAACCTGAAGTTTTTAGAGTTTTCTTAGACATCTAAATGCTAGTATGTCCACAGTTACCAGTTAACTGAAATTAAAGGATCATTGCCGAATCCTTTATCTGTTAACTGGAATTCACTAGCTAAAGCTATGGGAGAAGATGAACACTCTGGGAAAAAGGGGATGAGAGAGATGGATGAAGATGTTGAGTCTGGAGCTGAAGTAATCCTCTTTATATTTCAGAGAAACGCGAGGCTTTTGCTTCTTACTGGTCCCAGAATGAGGGGTGTGTAATTTGTACTAAAACTTAGTTTGACGTTAGCTCCCACTTGAACTTAAATTGGATTTGTGGGTAATATTTCTTGATCAACTTTTAGTGAGGTATGAAGTTCTGTTTACATGTCTGGTTATTTTAAAAGAATTATAGTAGTGTGTGCCTACAAAACACCAGCTTTTAACTATTAATCTTTCGTATTGTAGGTCATAAGGGAAGTGTTAAGATGACATCTTGCCTGGATTTGTTTTGAAGGACATTAAAGATTTACTATTTTCTGTTTGGTAAGATGTGGACCTTGTAGCTTGTAGGGAGGCAAGGATACTTGTTGTTAAAGGCATGACTTGTCTTTGTCGAGATGTAATACTGATTTGTACCATTGAAATTGAACACCAAGAAAACCATTTATTTATGTGTATAATATAATTATTATATTATCCCTGATATTATTAACTAAAACAGGCAGAATTACTTGGTTCTTTATAATCTGACTTGAAGAGTTATAAACATCATGAAACACAGGTAAATATGTTTCTTTTTGTAACAATGTGAAGAAGAGTCAATCCTTTTCCCTGTATGCATTGTGGCATGTGTTTTAGGAGTCATTTGTTAGGGTATATAAGAATAGTGTTGAATATGATGTACTAGTGTCTTACGATTTTCCTAGGAAAAATCAAAAGAAGTTATTTATCATTTATCGTCGTCGTTACATATTTGAGTTTGAACTCTGTGGCATATACTTTATTCTGGAGATTCATGCCTCGCATAAATCAAGTTATGGGCAATACCTTTTGTCTCGAATTTATGTGAAAATTTCGTGTTCTTCCTTTCTTGGGTTGACTTGTAATTCTGTATCAAGTTTGTGCATGGATGCCCCTTATTTTTGGGATGATTTTTAATTTTACACTCATATATCACGGTCTCTATTTTTTTTTCTTTTTAATGACAAGGGGATTCACAGTCCTACCCTTTAGGTGCATACAAGCTAAAAACTCTTGCTCCTGTGTAATGACTTGCTCCTGTGTAATGGCTTGCAAACCACATAAGAGAATGATAGGTCTCTCTGTCTTTTGTCCTTCGTGTTCATTCAATATGAAAAATCTATCCACCAACGTATCCTTGTCTAACATTGAACCCAAAATAGGGGTGTTCGTGCTAATGACCCTTTGTATCATTGTATATATCCTCAACACTGCAGCTAAACTATCGGCTATTGTGTTCAAACGTCTAGGGATATATATAAAATTGACATGAGTCAACATGCTTGAAAGCTTTCAAATGTTTTCACACATCACTTCTATTTCCTATGAAATAGTCACTCGTTTTGTGTTTTGGGCTTCAATTGTTCTGGCGCATTTGCAAAAATTATAAAAATACACAATTTATATTTATACAATTTCATATAATCTTGACTCTTTTAAAAAATTATAAAAATCTCTTAAATGATACAAAACTGCAACACTTATTGATACAAATTACAATCTTTACTTCTCCATGTATTATAGTTAAAATTTTTTATTGCTCTTACTTATTCAACATATATCACTGATTTTGTTTTTTTATCAAAAGGAAGGGATTTTTAATAGTTTTAAAAAAAGTTGGTATTAATTAAAATTAATTTAAAAAAATATGAGATTTGTGTAAGTTGCCTGTCTTTTTTTGTGGGACAGGTAGTCTTGTTGATGGGTATAACCTAATTGCCTTTAATTACGTTATGTACAAATTGCATCTAAAACGTACGGATCAAAATATGACTTTCAAATTAAGTTT
>JAOTQJ010000072.1:30218163-30235959 GCA_025642045.1 Solanum sejunctum | reverse complement strand
AAAATACACAATTTATATTTATACAATTTCATATAATCTTGACTCTTTTAAAAAATTACAAAAATCTCTTAAATGATACAAAATTGCAACACTTATTGATACAAATTACAATCTTTACTTCTCCCTGTATTATAGTTAAAATTCTTTAATGCTCCTACCTATTCAACATATATCACTGATTTTGTTTTTTATATCAAAAGGAAGGAATTTTTAATAGTTTTAAAAAAAGTTGGTATTAATTGAAATTAGTTTAAAAAAATATGAGATTTGTGTAAGTTGCCTGTCTGTTTTTGTGGGACAGGTAGTCTTGTTGATGGGTATGGTATAACCTAATTGCCTTTAATTACGTTATGTACAAATTGCATTTAAAACGTACGGATCAAAATATGACTTTCAAATTAAGTTTAGAATCAGCGAATGCTATTAGAAAGGGTAGTTATGTCGTACACAAAAAGAAATAAAATGGAGTTTTTTGCACATTTTTATTGTGTATTTAACCTATATCCAGTTTTTTCGAATCATCTAACTTATAGACATTGTGAATCATGTGAACAAGTCCAATGTGTTACATAGGTGTCCTAAAGTTGGCTATCTGTGCAATTATGTTTGGTTGGCCTTACCTAAGTTATTTTTAGGCTTTTAGCGCCATGTTATCGGCCCAAACTAGTTTCTCAACTGAATGCCTGAGGCCAGGCCAGTTTTACAAATTAGCAAATCCACACACACTATTGTGATGTATGAAATATACAACAAAGGTAGATTTTTCGAACACCTAAGCTGGACATCTAATTGAATTATGTGGAGACTGCAATGTCTATATAGACAACTCAATCTCTAAGCTATCTCTGCATGTTCCAAACTGAATGTCAGTTTTTTAAGGAAGAAGAAACAACCTCCAGTGCAAAGAGAAGTTCCTATATATTTGTACATAACTAAAAGAGAAGAATAAGTGACAGTTTTAATATTGAATAAAACCTATAATATCTAGCAATATTTGAACATAATTTTATGTTCGACAGAAACAAAAATCAAACTTCATGTGATGCTAAATCTGTTATGGCTTTTCAGAATTAGTAGGACAACGTTATTATTAGATACTGTATTACATTTGTACGTTTGTGCGCAAATTGTTTTTAGTTTGTAAGTTGAAATTATCCCACCTGTCTTATCTTGCACACTTCCTAAAATAAAACTTTTTGGAAGAGGGTCAATGTTTGCTGAGAATACTATTCCTGTTCCACTAAATCTGGTTAGATTTATATAGATAATACTCCCTCTATTTACTTTTATTTTTCATCAAAGTAATATGAGAAGGATTGCAATTGATAGCATTTTTCATATAGTTTTTAATCACCTAAATTTTAGATTTCAGATATTAACTTTAGTTATTTTAATTTAGCTTTGAAAGTTAATCAAGTTCATCTCGAAAAGTTAAACAAGTAAAAACAAACAGAAGGAGTAGTAATGTAAGATTTTTAATATTGTACTAGTTATTTCACATTTTATATTCTATATAAAATTATATATAAATCGATTGATATTCAATTATTTGAGATGGTAAAATGACAAAACATAATGAATTTTCTACAAAGCAACATACTATTAGCTATCAATGATTTAACAACCCTAAAGGATGGTTGAGGATTCTGTGCTACAGAAATAATTTGATCAACAGGAGAACATATCTTGTCAAAAGTTTCATTACAAAGCAGAGCCGGAGCTACTGATATTCTGCTTATAATAGTTTTAATCCAAACGCGGTATATTTGTGTTTAAAAATTTAATATGTAAGTACCTTTTTATTTTAGAATAAAAAATTCTTAAACTCACTCCGTCTTAGCACCATACCAGACGTCAAATTTTCTCCATAGTTTGTCGTCTTGTGTACATGACTTCCATGGTGATATGCTGACAATTGCTATTGTCCACATAATTCCTTCTCTAGCACAATATTGCATTATGCACATATCATACAACTATCTATTTGATGCCTTTCTGGATTCGAGCTGTCACCATGTCTTCTTGTAGACTTCTCATTTTCCTTACTTTTTCCCACCATGTGCCCTTGATAAGGACCACTTTCATTAATTAGACGCCCTCACATTATGGGCAATTGCGCTACTTACCTTTTTTTACAACATATTCGGTCGGTTATATTGTTTCTAATAAATCCTGAATACTTGAATAAAGGTGAAATTAAACCCTATCTTTGAATTTATTACAAGTGGAAAGAAAGGCCATATAATGCCCAATTGAACTTTGTACATCATTTGTGTAGTGCGAAAATATATCAAAAGAAGGAACATCTTGCAACAATGCACTAAGTGATCAATACTTTTAGAAATGATTTTTTGATAATTAAGTCGGACCTATCAAATTAAAAATCAAGATATATCACAATCTATCACATGACCTCTTAATGAATTAGTAATAATGTATATAGAACCAAAAAGATATTCCTTGTTTCTATTCTTTTACACTTTTTGTCTATTTCTTCAACTGATAGTGTTGGATTTGCTAGAGTGCTAGTTGAAAAGAAGAAGAAAAAACCTGTGTATAAGGATACTCTTAATAGCATAATGGTTTTTAGAATAGTTGTATGGGCTTAATAATATCACATTATATTTGAGGACCGACTTTGCCCATAGTTTGAGAGGACAAACATACACAAATAGAACTCGGTCTTACATTGGCCAGTGAATAATAGTCTGGTGGTTTGCTTATATGAACTTAGACAATTCTACTTTTATGAGCTAATTTTTGATATTGAGTTAGGTCCACTGGTCATATCTTTACGATAATAGTAATGAATTTTCCAAAAATAGTAGCAAAAAGTGGGTAGTGAAGGTAATTTCCAGGGAGATGACAAACCACATTCACGATAGCCCTATCACTCAGTTTGTGGTTGCCATTCCCTTTAGAAATTCAAGTGGCACTTAATTTCCCCTTTTTGCACTTCAATATCCAAATTCTCACTCATTCCCACTATCTATATATACACACATAAATACCAACATTCCTTGCTCACATAACAAATCTCACTATTCGTAGTTTTTGAAGAAAAAAATGTTTAAACTTCTCTTTCTCTTGGCTGTCCTAATCTTGAACAGCGATGCCGCTGTTCAAGATTTCTGTGTAGCGGACTTAAAAGCTCCAGAATCTCCTTCTGGCTATTCATGCAAAATTGTTGCAAATGTAACAGTGGACGATTTCGTGTTTTCTGGGCTGGGTGCTGCTGGAAACACAGCAAGCATTATCAAGGCCGCAGTCACCCCAGCATTTGCGGCCCAATTTCCAGGTATTAATGGGCTTGGGCTTTCTGCGGGCCGTTTGGACTTGGCCCCAGGTGGTGTAATCCCAATGCACACCCATCCTGGTGCTTCTGAAATTTTGCTTGTAACACAAGGACAAATTACTGCTGGATTTGTTTCATCAGCAAATTCTGTTTACTTAAAAACACTTAAAAAAGGTGATTTAATGGTTTTCCCACAAGGATTATTGCATTTTCAAGTGAGTGCTGCAGGGTACACTTCTGTGGGGTTTGTGTTTTTTAGCAGCTCTAATCCTGGACTTCAGATAACTGATTTCGCATTATTTGCTAATGATTTGCCGACTAAGTTAGTGGCCGCAACGACATTCCTTGATGAAGCCACAATTAAGAAGCTCAAAGGTGTACTTGGAGGCACAAATTAAGCAACAATTGCATTGTTAATCTTTTTTCCTTCCTTCTGTTTTATGAGTATTTTGGTCGTCGTCTTCTTGTTGACAATTGGATTTAGTAATTTGTTTTGTAAGTGAGGTGTTTTTTCTCTAAAGTTTGTTTTGTTTCTTAAAAGTTCTGTTGTTTGGAAATGAACAACTTCTTTTCAATTACAATTGCATGATTAGACTAGACATCCATACTTGCCTTGTTTGGAAGAACTAGAATACAGTATGAAAATATAATTTACTTACAAACTTTTGTTAACATTACAATTGACTCATTAATTTTGATACATGTATAGTTGGTGATAGTCTTAATAGAAAAAGGAACACTTAATAATTTATATTAAAAACTCGCAAAACACACCTTCTAATCTCTCTTCTTTAATACCACTATCATCATCAACCTCAATCAATACTTTAGTAATAACACTTAATTGAGGTGGAGTTAAAGATTAGAAATTAAAAAAAAATATTACAAAACACATTTTTCTAATATAAACATAAGATAACACAAACTTTCTTTTGAAGATAATTCACTTTTAAAAGATCCACAACAAAATGGACCAACTATAATTTGCCCGAAATAGGTGAAAAAAAGATGTGGGCACTACAACTGCACTAAGAGGCTGAAAGCTCTGTGCGACTATGCTTATCTTCACTTTGATTTGTACTGTTAAAATTAAAATTGCTTAGTTAAATATAGCTGAGTCTTTTTTCTAAAATTAAGTCTTAAAAGCTAATTCAAAAACAAAAGGATTGTCCAAGCGTATAAGGAGTCTATCATTTTTTAGCAGACACTAGAAAAAAAAAATACCTTTAACTCAATTAAAAAACTCCAAAACAGAACTTTTGTTATTTTTTCTAAGAACTAGCAATAAGGATTATAAATATATAAAGTTGATAATAGGATCTTTGGTCGATCAACAAAACATTTAAAAAGACAAGTAGTATTAGGAGTTGTTTAGAGGTCAATTGTAGTTACGGGGAAAGATGCCAAAAGTGCATCAGCCAATAGCCTAGGAGAAAGCAATATCAAAACAAAAACAAGATTAAATTAATCAGGGTGATGAAGAGATTGCCGTCCCCTCTAATTTCGAAAACAAAAAACTGTCACCATCCCGGAAACGCGTCTCAAAAAACTAATCGTATGCTCTCTTAAGAAAATATATTACTTTTATTGTGTCTTAAAATATAATCTCTTTATGTGTTATAATTAAAGTATTTCTAGTTTTCAAAAATACAAAATAAAATTGAGTGAGTAATAATTTAGCTCCTCAAATTATGTTGTTGATGTCACTCTTAACAATCGTGACAAACCAGAAAATAAGTCAAATAACATCACGAATCAGAGACAAGATTACCAGCTTAATTAAACAAATGAATAGAACAGCATAACTTCCAAAATAGCAGCAATTTTCCCTCTTAACTATGCCCCATTCTGTCTCGTTCTGCAAAAAAAAAAAAAATTATAGTAATGTTACCATTTGATATAGGAGTAGCACTTATTTCAATTCCACACAACAAATTCACATCATAAACTTCTCTATTTGCATACTCAATGACCAAAAACGAAAACATCCTTTCCCATCATAACTCTTCCTGGTTTTGTGATACAATGGCCATGGATGAACCTGAGCCTAATTCCAACTCCGACCCCATAGCAGAGTGGCTAGCTAGTACTTTATCCGATGTTCCATCCTTCCTCGATGAACCCTATGGTTACACCGATGATTTAAGTTTCTATGGAGACTCATGGTGGGATCCTGATCAAGATGATCAGATCATTAATCATAACGTTATCATCGATAATACATGTAACTCATTCAACATTAGCTCCACAGTCAACACAGATATTAGCAATATCCCTCCAGAGCCCATCCTATTGGATCATCCGCAGCCGTTGGATCTGCCTAAGAAAAGGAAAACATCAAGCTCTGATCATAATCCGAAGGTGTCAAAGAAGAATCCTAACCGCCAGATGAATGAGGCAGAAGATGCTCGTGCTGTAGTGGACCAAGGAGTGCAAGTGAGAAGATCGACAGGACCCAAGAGAGTAACAACAAAAACCACAGGAAATAACAGTAACAACAAAGAAGGGAGATGGGCAGAGCATTTGCTCAACCCTTGTGCTGCTGCAATCACTGTCGGTAACATGAACCGCGTGCAACATTTTTTGTATGTTCTCAATGAGTTGGCGGCGTTCGCAGGCGACGCCAACCACAGACTAGCTGCTCACGGACTCCGCGCGTTGACACATCATCTGTCTTCCCCTGGCTCATCATCAGCATCCTCTGCATCTGAAATTACCAGTTTCGCTTCTGCGAATCATAAATTCTTCAGAGACTCGTTGATCAATTTCAACGACATCAGTCCCTGGTTTCGAATCCCCAATAACATCGCGAATTCATCCATTCTCCAAATTATTGGAGAACAGGATCGGCTAAAGAATCTTCACATCCTTGATATTGGAGTCTCTCATGGTTTTCAGTGGCCAACTCTTCTTGAAGAATTGACTAGGCGATCAGGTGGACCGCCACCACTGGTTCGCCTAACTGTTATTGCGCCCACAATAGAAAACGGAGAAATGAGAGGAACTCCATTTGTGATCGGACCACCTGGTTGCGATGTTTCCTCGCAATTACTAGCCTATGCTAAGGCTATTAATATTAATTTACAGATCAACAGACTGGACAACTTCCCTCTTCAAAATCTCAATTCCCAAATCATAAATTCTTCTTCTGATGAAACCTTAGTCATCTGTGCTCAATTTAGACTGCATAATGTGAATCATACTATTCCAGATGATCGGACAGAGTTGTTGAAGATATTGAAGAGTTTGGACGCGAAAGGATTAGTTCTCAGCGAAAACAACATAGAGTGTAGCTGCAACAGTTGCGGGGACTTTGCAACTACGTTCTCAAGGAGGGTGGAGTACTTATGGAGGTTTTTGGACTCCACGAGTGTGGCCTACAAAGGGCGTGAGAGCGAAGAAAGGAGGATGATGGAAGGAGAAGCAGCAAAGGCGTTGATTAACATGGGAGAAATGAATGAAAGGAAGGAGAAATGGTGTGAAAGAATGAGGAGTGTTGGTTTTGTAAAAGAGGTGTTTGGTGAAGATGTTATTGACGGAGCTCGGGCGTTATTGAGGAAGTACGACAGCAATTGGGAGATGAGGGTGGAAGAGAAAGATGGCTGTGTGGATCTATGGTGGAAAGGACAGCCAATTTCCTTCTGCTCATTATGGAAGATTTAGTTATGGAGAGTCAAATTGTGTTTCCTTACTACAATTTAAGACATGTTTTCATTAGTGTATTTGTAGAGGCAACAAGTCAAAAATCAAGCTGATTGCATTTAGATTGATGCTATTCATCGAATTCACTTGTTTTATAACATCTACGAGAGCTCTTATGCTTCAAAATCCCATTAGTAGTTCATTATTTACAAACAGTGAGGCAGTAATAGAGATGTGTAACATGAACCCCCAGCTAAGCCTATAGTAGTATCGATCGACATTGACAGGATTAATTCCAGTGTCAATCAGTTACAACCATTTAAGTCTTCGTTTTACTATATGATAAAGGCTTTAATCAAAGCATTGACAGAATCTGGAGACTCAATGTTTGCTGCATGTCCTGTGTCCTTGATTATTTCCAACTTTGCTCTTGGGCCCAAATGCCTACAAGTTGATACAAACTCATTACTAAGAATCTAATAGTCCACTTAAGAAATTATGATAGAATTACAAGTACCTTTGCAACTGGTGGCCGAACATAAGAGGGAAGACTCTGTCCTTGTCACCCCAAATAAGAAGAGTTTCCTGAACACACCAAATTAAGCAACAAGCAAGGTTTTTTTTTCCTTGTGATTATATAGTCAATTGAATGATTTCACAACCATGAAACTTTTGCTACAAAATGTGTTGATTTGTCAAAGAATATGGTGAGGAGTTTGACCTGATTTAGGATGGGCAATATGCAATCTGTATGGTTGGACAGCAAGTGGTGCACTAGCTCTTGCTTCTCCTTCAGGTAACTCCTACTTATCATCTTCAAACAAAACAGGAAGAGCCAGTTTTTACATCTCTGTAATCTTTATCTGTTTGCTAATTATTACTGGAGTCGGGTGCGTTCCCACGCAAGAAAATATTTTTCAATTTTTTCATTGGTATAATTATGCATTAGTTATTAGTGGACTCGGAGTTAGGCTCATTACTTTGTACTTTGATTGTGTATTAATTATTAGTGGACCTCGGAGTTGGGTATATAAATGCTCTGGGAAAATAATTTTAACTTTCTCAATTATTTTTTAGCTAAAAATATTTTTATCAATTTAAATAATTACGAAAAAATAAATTATTTTTTGTAATTTTGTCTTTATCATCAATTATTCTAAAATTAAGATATATGTAAATATATAAAGATTAAAAAATTGATAGGAAATATATTAATCAAACTACGCTCCTAATTAACTTTTTATAAAGAATTGTGCAAAATCTTATTTTGACAATTAAAAAGTAACTAATGAAATATTCTATTTATCAAACACACACAAAAAAAAAAAAGCCAAAAAAATCACTTATTAAATGATGAAATGTGAAATGGTGAAAGTGGTATCAAATCAAATCGTGTTATATAAAATGTGATAGAAAGAATCTATATTTTTATCACTTATTAATTATTATTTTCCCTAGTTTCAATTAGTTTATTAATCAAATAATCTATTTTGAAATGTGATTAAGAAAGTCTTCAATATTTTTGTAATCTCCACCAAGCTAAATACGAACAAAGAAACTGAAACAAAAAAGTAGCAAGGAAATTTTCGTGAAGAATGATGAGCTACTTACATCAATGAATTCTTGGAGAAAGTAATCAGGGGCCCACTTGAAAGGATTATACTTGTATATTGACAAGTTTACCAGCACATGCAGATCCGCTGGTTTCGCCGGTATCAGCAATTCAACCGGATCTCTCCCGATCTTCTTCAACTGCTCTTCCTTCTGATCTTTCGTGCACGACACTCCACTACTCAGTATTACTACTTTCTCCACCATTTCCGGGTACATCTCCGCCATTCGGTACCCAACAAATCCCCCATAACTGATCGCAAACATCGAGCAATTTTTCACTCCCAGCCCCTTTAACCCTTCCGCCACGCATTTCGCCTGAAATTCCACCGTCCGATCCTTCCGAGTTGAATGCGAATTTCCGAAGAATATCAGATCCGGAATGTAGAGGTTGAACGATTCAGTGAGTGATTTGATTTGGTACATGAACTGCCACTTGGCATCGCCGCCGTAGCCGTGGATGAGGACGAGATTGGGTTTGTCGAAACGGCGGTGATTGGGGGCCCAGAAGTGGATGGTGGTGTGCTCGTCTAGATCGAGAGTGCATGGTGATAAGTTGGAGAAACGGTATAAGAAGGATACGTAAGCGTCGATGAAAGGGACGAAGATAGGGAAGCGTTTGATGGTGGTTAAAGGGGAGAGTAACCACTGGAAAAGTGTGGAGATGATGGAGAGATGGAAGGATAAGAGATTGTGGAAGCAGAGGCACAGACTCTCCATCACAGCCTGCCTCACTGAATAACAGAACACAAAAATAGGAACTCTCAAGGCTAGCTTGTTACTACAAATGATATAGAAAAAATAATACATATATTTCCCCTGGGGTGCTAACACTATATTTCATCACGTTTAATTGATTTTTTGACAAAGAAAGTGAATATTACTACATTCACATATATTAACGACTCCATTCTTTTTTATTTATATTTTACAAAAATATTACTCTCTAATTTGATATAATTTTAAAGCTAGGCCCATGGGTCCGATGTGGTGACCAGTGGATATATTCTTGATCCTTGAATATCATACTTCGGATCAGAACTAGATAAAAAGAGGAAAAGTTTTCATATTTGAACCAAATGTAACTACCATATTTACTATGCCTAGCTATAGTTTAAATTATTGTTAAACATTACTCTAGTTAGAGTTGTATAATAAATCTCTCCTCTCTCTCACCCCCACCCTCTCTCGCTAGCATCTCTCCACTCTCCCTTCCATTTGTAGTCTCTCTCCCTTATCTCTCCCTCTTCTTAAGTTACCCTCTCTTTTAAAATTATTTATAATCACATAAATATTAAAAATTTCATGTAATTTAATTTTTTTAAATTTTATATTAAATTAAATTGTCCTTCATAAATTACGATAAAAAAAATAATATGGACAATGATTCAGGTCATTTCTCTTTTACAGCGGGAAGAAAAATCACTCTACTCCCATTTAACTTTCACTTCATTAAAGAGTAACATGGAGTTTATTGCATCACAATGAAACTGCACTTGTCAATAAGTACTACTCACATTTTTAAGTATAGATAACTCGACAAAATCAGTTGGTGTAGTGTTGACATGGCAGTGTCTCATCACCTACATTTCTGTGTCGTCAGACACTGTAAGAGTAAACAAGATTCCTTTTAGACTCTGAAAAAGTGGGTAATTTTTTTAGTAAAAATTCTAGGAACTTGCTCAACGATGATTCTCGTTTCAATTTATTTATAAAAGTTTAAATATATTAAAATATTTTTTAATTTTAACTTCATATCAAATGAAAAGATTAAAAAGGTTCTTACTGCCGTTAAAGAAAATCGTAATTTTAATAAATTTAAAATAAGAATTAGTATTTTATACTTACTTCATGGGGTGACAGGTGGAGGATATAGCGGCCCATTATATATGAGTGGACTGTAACTTAGGAATTGAGTAAAATTGCAATTTGCAATATGAGACATCAGAATTTAGCTTATCTCGTATAAAATCCAAATTAGCTACAAAAAATGCTGAAAATAACACGTAATCATAAAAATAGGATGATGAATCATTTGTCCATACGTGATTAATATGATTAGGTAAGTGAAGTATAAGACGACAAAAAAGGCACATTAACGAGGGTGGGTTTGCTGACGCTTCATAAATGATTTAATCATAATAATGACTTATGCAATAATTAGTGAAGTTTCTGGTGAGTGTAATTTTTTTTTAACTAACAATTAAAAGTTAAAATTGTTTTTAGTGAAAGTATTTTACTTTCGGAGGATGATTCCTTAATACAAATTTAGATTTATTGAGTCTTAAAATAAATATCGAACAGAAAAAAATAAATTAAATATTATTTTATTTGCAATCGACTTAATTTTACTACTTGTGTGCGTTAGAGAGACTGTTCAACAATATATCTGTTGATAGTTGGGAGTTAGGACAATATAAATAAATGAAAGAAGGAAAGAACGTATTCCAAATGAATTACTCCTTCCATCCCACTTTGATTATTATAGTTATTTTTAGGGTTAAATTGTGCAAACTCTGACTAATAAATATTATATTTTTTCATTATATTAATATAATAAAAGTTACAATCCATAATACTATTTTTGTAAGTTTTGGATATCTAAATTTTTATTTTAGAGTATCAAATTTAACTTTAAAAATTAGTCAGATTAACTTTCAGAAAATAAAACATGACAACTAAAATAGGACAAAGGAAGTACTTCTTAGTAATTGTTATCGTTTAAAGCTCATATGTGCAGTAATATGCTACTCTTTTGTCCCAAATTAGTTGTCAAGGTAATGATCGACGCATCCTTTTACAAAAATATATAAAGTATGTAATTTGACAAAAATAACCATAATAAATATTGTACTTTTTGAAAATTGTAGCTTAACAAATAAAGTTTTCATATTTTAGAGTAGTAATTAACCAAGGATAGAATTGAAAAAAAATTGATTAATTGTTTCCCGATTCTTTAAATTGAGAACTAATTTGAGATATTATTTACAGTATCTCTTAATCGTTTGCTATTCAGTCTTTGATGATAAAGTACTTTTAAGACATGAACGAGTTTGAGTGAAATTTATTGATTTAAAGCCTATGTTTGTGCAATGAAATAATTAGAAACATGCATCTCCTGATGTTGGGCCCAATATTCATCTGGTTGGTCTGATCCAGCTAAAGGATATACTATTATTATTACCCTTGCAAGGGACAGCAATGTGCAATCCCATCATGTAATAAAGAGAAATCAATTATAAATTCATATAAAAAGGAAAGATGAAATAATGTAATTGAGCATGAGAGACAAATTAAATGAATGGAAAGATTTTACTGTTGAACCATGTCCATTTGTTGGAACAAATTGTATGAGGTAACAGAATGTGAAAAGAGAACCAGTTTAATAGCAAAAAAGGTAGCCAGCTATTTCCACTTTTACACTGTTTAAGTAAACAAAATGCTCAACTGTTGCTGTCAATTGGGAACATCTTTTTCAATGAAAAATAAAAAAGATCCATTTCTATATACTTTACTTCACCATTTTCCGTTTCTTCTTGCCCAAGTCTTATTTTTTGAATGATAATCTTCTTTCTTTACTGCTTTTTGGACGGCTGTTTCGGTCACTTTTATCATCAGATCCTATACTTTACACCTAACATTCCTTTTGATTGCTCCTATATAAATTCCCCCGCTATGCATTTTAATGAACTATCATCGATACAATCTCTTTGGCCAAACGAGAAATCGACCTTTTCACCACAATGGAAAATTATTCATCAAGCTCATACCAACATTCTTCACACAGAGGAGTAGCTATGCTTTTAGCCCTTGTTGTCGCTGTAGTTCTATCGCCATTATATGTGGATGGAGGAAAGAAAGAGAGCAGCTATTACGAGACGAGATGGAGTCGTGGGGGAATTGTATTGCCTGTTCTAGTGGCAGGATTGATTGTAGCAATTAGAAGCACTTCTTCATCATCACTACAAGGAAGAGGGAGCATTTTCGGATCTCCAGAACCTTCCGCTGTGCTTAGAATTGGGAGTTCCTCTTGGGGTCTTGCTGGTGTTTTAGTGATGCTTTTATGTGTGCTTTCATGGCAGAGTTCTATGCGACATTATTTGTGGAAGTAGGCGTTACAAAGATCAACATCAGATTTTAATTTCGATTTTCGTGCTAGTTATGTATTCACATAACCTTAATGTATGCTATGTTTCAAACTGCTTGTTTAGCAAGTATCGAGCTTAAATACATAACGACGACTTCATGTTCATGTTATATCCATAGAATTGCATAATATATAAGCAACAATTGAACACCAATATTTACTTGATGCAATAGCAAAAGCCATTCTAAACTTCCAAAATGCAAGTCCAGAATTAAATAATTCAGTTACCTTAATTTTATTTTTTTATAAATCGAACGACGACTGTTCTATAAATATGCTTATCATTTATAATTATGTACAAGATTAAAGGTAGATCTTAATCTAAGAGCAGGGACTGTCAACTCCTCAGACCAACTACTGTATTGGCAGCAGCAGGAAGAGGGCTTACACCTCGATCATACATTCGCTGGATCTCCTCCCTGTACACTGTCAATGACTTATGCGGTATAGCTGGAGTTAATTCTATAACATCTCCCATTCTTAGTTTGCAGTTGGGATCACTAACTGGTTCATGGTTCAACCTTGGCCTTAGCTCTTCCTTCAGTGGAAATCCATAGGGTGTCCATCTTGAGCTGCCGCGACCGGCTCTCTCCAACAGATCCTTGACTGTTGAGTTTGCTGGGAATTCTTGCACAGACATCTGCAAAGCAGAAACACAAGAGTTAAAACGCATTATTTTGATGGTCGACATTTTTGACGATACTATGATTATCAATTGTGTAACTTTCAGGATTCACCAGTAGATTAAACTTAGACGAACCTTATCGTTCTCAATCATAACGATAAAAACAGGGCCATCAGTTCCACAATCAGGTTTGCAAGAAAAGGGACAATCTTCTGAATGAGCTGGGAATTTGCAAGGTGGATGAATCGATTCAGTGTGGCCGACAGATGACTGGTCTCTGCTCATTGTCTCACACTGCCAGGTGACAACCCAACGAGCCCACTCCACCATCTGAAGAACAAAAGAAGAGTGTTTGCAGTCGTTTTCTTTGTATCTCCAATGAGCAGCAAAGCCATATTCAGCTTGCAAGTGCATCTCTTTTGTTCGGATCTGAACTTCAAGAGGCACCATGCCTTCTCCGAGAACAACAGTATGAAGAGATTGATACCTAAAAATTACACATCCATATTAAGGGCAAAAACTCGGAAGATGAAACAAAGGCAGAATCAAGTCTCTCAAGCTGCTTACCCATTGCATTTGGGTTTTGCTATGTAGTCCTTGCATCTCCCAGGTACCTCACTCCATAGCTTGTGAACAACTTGAAGTACTTTATAGCAGTCGTCCTCATTTTCAACAATCAACCTCAACCCATGAACGTCATGGACTTCATCCATAGTCAGCTTCTTCCTGTAGAAAATGAAAACACTGTTGCCTCAATTGTCACAAATAAGAAAGTAACACTGCACAGAATGCACAAAGCATCCAAAAGTCTCTGCGGTGTGATGACAATGACTAGTAATTATCATCATATTCAGCACTCAGTATAAAAACGATAGCTACAGCCTCAAATGTATATCTATCAACTACAAGAACTAAATAATTGGCTGATTAGCCAAATCAATACGTTCAACTTTCAAAAGAGCATTGAATGAGCAGAGAAATTACTTTAGCATCTTGCAGTAAATGCTGTACAAGCTCTTGTGACGCCCTGAAAGCCCATGATAAGAAACAGATTCATCCCTTAATGCTTTCTCCAATTTCGCCACGGCAGAGGTAATCATAGCCTCATCAAAAGAATTCACGAGTTTTGATGAGAGTTCATTGTGCTGATCCGGGTTGAGATGTTTAAAGCATTGGTTTTCCAGCTGCTCCTTCCAGGTTGAGATGCCAAGGCGATTAGCAAGAGGAGCAAAAATTTCCAGAGTCTCCTTTGCAAATCTTTGCTGCTTCGTCAATGGTAATGCATCCAAAGTAGTCATATTATGCAATCGATCAGCTAGCTTTATGAGAACTGCCCTGGCATCTGTCATAGCAAGGAACATGGTGTGTAATCGATCTGCCTCAGCAGTTTTACTAGCCGTATTTAAGTCTCGTGCAAGCTTGCTTAATTTACTAAGCTTTGACACCTGGAGGAAATGATTTAAGTTGAAGCAAGTTTAACACTCAGGACTCCCATTGAACATAGAAGCATGTAGATATTTGATAGTCCAATGATCAGTTAACCTTCACTAATCAAAGATATACTTGTACCCAATATTAAAGTTCAGTTTTTGCAAATACTCGCCATGGGAATTTGCAAATTTTGAATACTGACGAAACATTTAAAACTACTTGGCATAGTACTTCAAATGAACTAATGTATTGCAATGACAAATCTACAAGTTTTCCCTATAGCGAAATGAAGCCCCAAAAATAACTGCAATTCGAAATGATCTTCCTCAACATCAACTCAACACTCTTGTTTCAACTTCAACCTATGCATTGTCCAAATGCCTACTAAAAATAAACCCTGAACGAAGGCCAAATTTTAATCTACATTTGAAGATTAAATGCACCACCATTTGAATATGAAAAACCCATCAACAGAAGTGAGGTTCCCATGTTTAAATGCCCAAAGATAATTGAAAAAAATGTCAATAACAGGTATTCAGATTAAAAAAAAGAATAAAACAAGTCAACCTTCATACCCCTACAACCAGATGAGCAACACCAGCCAATTTAATCTACATTTGGAAATTAAATGCAACATCCTTTGCATATGAGAAAAAACTACTATTAACAGAAGTCAGGTGGCATGTTTAAATGCCCAAAGTTATGAAACACCGAGTCAATAACAAGGAGCTTCAGATAAGAAAACAAGAGTAAAACAAGTAGATCTACATGCCCCAACAACCAGATCAGCAAAACCAGCCAAATTTAATCTACACTTGAGCATTAAATGCAGCACTCTTTGCATTTGGAAAAAAGGTACTATTAACAAAAGTCAGGTATCAAAGTTTAAATGACCAAACAGGGAGCTTCAGATAAGAAAACAAGCATAAATAAGTCAATCTCATACCCCTTCAACCAGATCAGCAACACCAGCTCCTAGCGTCCGGACAATATAGTCATAAGTTACGAACGTGTCATCAAGAGTGTCGTGCAGAAGTCCAGCAGCAACAACAGTGGAGTTAGCACCAATTGTTGCGATTAAAACTGCAGTCTCAACGCAATGCTGTAAATAAGGATCACCAGTCGCTCGCACCTACAAAACCAATTCATACAATAAGTCAAAACTACGACTTTTACTAATCGCAAAAGGGAATTATTAAAAGTAAGACAGAAAGAATTACCTGTCCTCTATGGGCTTTCTCAGCTTCATAAAATGCCTTCACCACAAAATCATCATAGAAGATCTTATGCCTTGCCTGTGCACCCAACAGCAAATTTTTAGCGTAAGGTTCAGAATTGGACTCTAAGAAACCTTCCTCCATGTTAAAGGTGAGTTCATCCAATAACCCTGATGAACGGGAATCTACATCCAGGACCTGAGAAGCCACCCGATCGTGATCAACGCAGGATCCCAAGGCGTGCCTTACAAAACCATTGAACAATCCACCAGACCCAGAACGAATGGAATAGACATCCCCAGAAATTCTCTTTGGAGGACTTCTGGAATATGATCCAATTCCACTACTACTAGTGCTACAGGAAACAGGCCCTTGAAACACAGAAACTGGACTCTGATCCCTTTTCAAGGACGAGCTGAGGGATGAACAACGAAAAGAGCTGCTCAATTCGTCACATCTATCATGCCACAAAGACCCCAAATCTTCGGTCCCAGTTGAATAGCTGGCCTTCACCGTTGGCGAAGAAAACAGCGACGACAGTCCACCGACAATGGATTTCTGGGACGAACTGGATGTCGACGAGGAAGACGACGTTGATCTGCCGTTCAAATCAAAATCATAAGACGCGTGAGCGTGGCATTGATACGGCGTAGAGCATACACTACTCGGTGGACTTGCATACAGTGCTATCGTCGGAACCGCCATGACCCACCAATCTGGAAGCTGAAATTCTTACAATTACCACCAAAGATCCAAATTTTACAGCAATTCGAAACCCTAATTCCTAAATTGTGTACAATCAACTCAGCAATAACCAATCTACACCTGAATAAATGTCTGCAAGCCTATAAATTCAGAGATTTTTCCAGAAAAGTGTGGTATATACAACAAATATGTGAAGATCTGAATGAATTTTTTTTCCCAAAAAAGGGGGGAAATTGGAAAAAAAGATGAACCTTTAATTAGAATTTACAAAAAAAACTCCTAAAATTGGAACTACTAGTTGGAAGAGAGAATCGAAGACACCAGAGAACTGAATTTGACTCGAATTGTTCTTCTTTCTTCTCCAGTCTTCGTTCTGAAATACTATTTGCATTGATATTTATTCTACACATTCATGCACCTCTTTATGGTTGCTTCGGGGCCAGGAATACGGAAAATATAATGACCGAAATAGCCTCGAGATGTTTCTGAAATAACGGGAAATTTCCTACTTTTCGTCTGGCCTTCGTTTCTCCGGTTTTTAAATTAAACTATTGGTAAGATCTTTTTCAATGTTTTATATTACAATTATTTTAATAGTGGAAAGATTGTGATAGAATAAAATAAGATTAAATTAATGAATAATTAGTGTTTGGATAGGATTGGGATTGTATTTAGTGTGCCAGTGCCTCTTTTTTCTACTATTTAATTTACGAATATGAAAAATTTCGACCTTGCATCTAGTTCTTCTTGAGCAAATTTAATTATTGGAAGATAAAAGATTATTAGTGTTTAGATTAGGATTACTAACTTATTTTTAAGTGTGCAATTATACTCCCTCTATATAATTTGAGTCATCAAGATAATTACCTCAAAATAATTATCAATTTGAATAATCAAAAGAGAGTTGATTATTTCTTTCAAATTTTACTTTAGTATTAATTATTTTAAAAATTAAAATATATATATAAAAATAAAAATTTGATTATTTATTATAAAGAATATATAATACTTTATTTCTAAATTAATTGAATTTTTGAAATATTTTTTAGTGTTAATATTTGAATTATTCAAAGTTCAATGAAAATATTTTAAAAAAATTTTATATTTATTTTTATTCATTAAG
>JAOTQJ010000072.1:30206607-30218063 GCA_025642045.1 Solanum sejunctum | reverse complement strand
TTCATTATTAAAAATCTTAAATATTAAATTCACAAAATTTAAATACAAGATCTGCCTCTGTATTTGAAATGTGTGTCTTCATGATGCTTCACTATAATTTAAATTTATTCTCAATTTATATTGACAATTTATTATAATTTTAATAATTTTTTATACATAATTTATACCCTGCAAAAATTATGAATTTATAATTACCTATAAAGTACATCCGTCCCTTCCCTACGATAGAAATTAAGACAATTAGCATGATAAAATATTCAATTGGGCGATAAGCAAAGTAGCATCATATGCTTGAGTTTAAAATAACGCAACTTTTATTTGATAGAGCATAGAGAAAATATCATATGCTTTATACGGGTTTTATTGAAAGTGCTCCCAATAGATACCAATAGTAGGTTTGACCAAAATTTTATAAATTTAAAAGTAATTTTTAAAAAATAATTATATTTATTGTAGAAAGTCAAGATATTTGACCAAGTTTTAAAGAGGGAAAATAAGTGTTGTTAAGTAATAGCAAAAGCATAATTTTTCTTCTGATGTTATAATTATATTTTTATGAAATGATTAGCCAAACAAAGCAATATACTCCATAAAAATATTTTTCAAAATTACTTTTCAAGAATAAAAATAACTTTTAAAATAATGATAGTTAAAATTAGCAGACATTATAGAAGTTACTCGTCTTTCAATTAATGGTCTCAATTTTATGCTATGTGAACAGAAGAATCTTTAGTAATAAGTCATACGCAATATAAATTTAAGTTAATTAAACTTCAATACGAATACTTATAAGTAATCATATACCAATATTTGACCATAAGATGGAGATAAAGCAAGAAAGGATTGCCAATAGTTCCGTCCAACTATTATGTATTACATACGTATAAAAATGGGTAGGAGGAGAAACAATTTTCACACAAGGAAAGTGTATTGAATAATAGTAATGGGATTGCGTGCGGAATTATAACACTTTTGTGTGAATAGTAGTGGCGTAGGAACTCTCTTGTGTTAAACGTGCAAGCTAAGCTATACATCAAGATTCATTCAACTCTCCAAAGTTCCAATCATGTGAAATAATTACTCGTAAATCAAAATTTATCAAAACAACTATTTTTCTACAAAATATAATAACACTATACTTGTATTATAGGTGGCAATTGTGAGGGGAGAATCATTTTCACATCCCAATAATAGTGACCAAGAATGACAAGGAAATGGTACAACAGTTACTTCTAGAGAGAGCACGATGGATCACAATATTGAGTCATATTTATTTTACGAAAAGAAAAAATCTATAAAGCATACTTTAATTGATACGACAACATAGATTATAATTAATTAATTGTCATTAATGTCTATATTGCGCATCTATTAAAATTAATAGAGTTCAAATACATTAATCCACATATGTTTTATACATTACTTGCATGAAGCATTTGAGTTCCCTTTCCGCACCTCATCTACTTTCAATTCTTTAATTTAGGATTCTTGGAGATGTGCGATATAAAATTATAATTTGATATTATGATATAAAATTATAATTTGATATTATGATATAAAATTATATTAATATGAAGTTAAATATTTTTCCTTTTGAAATATACTATTTGAGTTTTTTTTTCAGTTTTATTTTTTGTGATAAGCATGAAAAATCTATAAATTATACAAACTAACAAAAAAATTTCAATATTTGTACGAGTTTATCTAATGAGCAAGTCGGAGTTCATAAACAAGATATCAAAATATCTTAAGTCACTATATTAATAAATCGCATATCTCCATGTTTGTTTTATAACCAATCATTTGTGATTAGAAATTTTCAAATATCCATAATTTTACAACGATTTATTGGTCAATAGTAATCATAACTAATTTATACTTTAAATGGTCAATACACATGGTACAATCAATCTTTTCACGTTGATGAATATATATGTTTACAACATATTTTTAAATTAATAGAAAATAAATTACAATAATAAATAAAATATGAAGAAACAGATTTATTGATAAGAGTACAAATTTGTTACTCCTTTGATTCTTCTCTCATAAGATAGATTTTCTCCATGATTCGAGGGACTGACTTATTTCTTGAACATTGGACGTTTTGACTATTTTGATCTCCCCATGCATATTTGAGATGTCTTTTCAAGGGAATTTAGCACCTTTATATAGGCATGAATTAGGGTTTAAGATTGAGTAATCTCCAAGAAACTTGACTGAAATAGGACTCATCTTGTAGAGTGCTACAAAAGTTTGATGTCTACAAATGTCCTTTTCTTGGACTGAAATAAGACTATTTTGTAGAGTCTATTTTGTAGAGTCCTACAAAATTTTGATATCTACAAATGCCCCCTGCTTCAAGGCTTGTCGGAGTGTAGACTTGATGAAACTAAAAAACATGACTTGAAGTACTCATTTTTCCACTGTTGCTGGCTTCAAATTTGCAGATCTTGATTAATGAGAGAAGGGATAAAGAGCAGATTTGGTCTCATTGGGCATGCCAGTTTGTTTACAACATATTTTTAAATTAGTAGAGTACAAATCTGTTACTCCCTGATTCTATATTTTGATCAGTGAGATATTTTAAATGCTTTTACAAGGGAATATAATACTTTTTATATAGGCATGTATTAGGGTTTAGGGTTGAATAGTCTCCAAGAAACCCTAATTGAAATAGAACTCCATCTTGTAGAGTTCTTCAAAATTTTGATGTCTATAATATATATATCATGTTTTTTTAAAAATTTGAAATATGGAATAATAATTTCAAACCTCGTGGCAAAAGGCTAATATACGCATAAAGAACTTAGGGAAAAAGGCATAATTTACCCCCGAAGTTATTCCGAAAAGTTATCTAAACACCTTAACTATCTAAGTGACCTATTACACAACTGTACTTCTCAAAAGTGAAACTATTACACACCTTAAAACTGATATGGCAAAATAAAAAAAATTAAAAAATAAAAAATAAAAGTAGGCACGTCAGAATCAATTTTAAAGTAAAAAAGAAAAATTAAAATACCACTTATACCCCCTACCCTACCCACATCTCATCTTCTTCACACCACACCATTATCATCTTCTTCACATTAAGAAGAACAACCCGGAAACAAGTTACATAAAAAATACAACTCTTTTATCCTTAAATCTCTCAGCAAGAAGACTCAAAATAGTATGAAGTGTAATTCTTAACCAAAGCTTTGTAAGTTTTGAATTTTGTTTGTTAACAAAGGGTTTATCTCATAAGCAAGGTAAAATTTTTAGAATTTCTTAGTTGTCGAAGTATTAATGGCGGGCTTTGTTGAGGGAATAGGATGGTGGGCTTTATCAAAAAGGGGAAGAAAATTATTTCTCTATTAGCCCTATCTTTTATGGAATCTCCTAGAAGAATATAGAAAAAGTAAAAAAAAAATATATCTAGATCTGAAAAATATTTGCAACTGGAAAATCAGAGCAGAACCAGATTCATGGTTTGAAAAATGGTACAAGTTTTGCTTTTTGCTTCAAGTTTTGCTCTGGATTTCGATCTTGGTGGCCATGGTTGAAAGTTTTTTTGCAATAAAGTTCTTCTTTGCAATTTTAATGAAGAAAATGTATTATTACATATTCTTAATAATTAATTAGGGATTATTAATATAAAATATAGTTAATAAAAAAACTAACGATTAAAGAAAAGAAAACAAAAAAGATATAAACAAATTATAACTCCTGACATGGCACTGATGTAGTGCTAATATGGTGCTGATATGACAGCAAATGTAATACACCACTTGCTTGTGAGAATGATGTCACACTTCTAAGTGTGTATTAATTTTATTTTTGAAAAATATAAATATATAATAGATCACTTAAATAATTAAAATATGTAAATAATTTTTCGCGATAACTTGGAGGGGGATTTATGCCTCTTCCCAAAGAACTTAATCATGTACTCGTCGTTTTCCATTGCTTTAAATTCAAACTTCGGCCCTTCAAAATTCCTATATTGAATTGGGCCTTCGATTTATTCCCAAGTAAAATGAACAAGGCCCATTTTCTAAAATTTCCCTATGAAAATAACAATAAAATATTGATATTATTAAGATACTGTTTATTTATTCCTTTAAATTTAAAGAAAATATTTCACTGCAACTTCATCCAGTTTTGTTGTTATTCACCTCGCTTCTACTGTCAACTATGATTATCATAATCTATAATTACCGTTACACATAATTATCTCCATTAGTCATCATTTTTACAATCATGATCACTATTATCATAATAACTAGCGTTCATCTTCATATATCATCATTATTATTAGATATTATAGTCGCGAGCAACCATCCTTGTGAACATCATCATGGTAATTGCCATTAGTAATCACCACGCACTACTCAACAACGACAATCAACACTCGTAGCCATCAGCAATAGCATTTCATTACCATCTTTAACTATTATATATATAAATTTAATTTTAATATTTTATGAATTTAATAATAAAGTTAATTATTAATTATTTAATTTAGTATAATATCTTAATATTAAATTATAAGATATTGTGTTATATTAAAGAACAAATCTAAATATATTTAAAAGAAAAACATAGTAATACAATATTTTTATTTGTTCTAATATTAATGCCTTGATCTTGGAAAAAAGGGAGACATTATTTCTTTTTTTATCAAATTGAGTACATACTGTTTGAATTTGTCATTTTTACTTGTATTTTGGGAAACATTTTTGCATTGTTGGATAGGATTTTGTTGGGAGAACACGTAGGTGGTGTCCTAACATTCCTTTCATTTAAAGGACAAGAGTAAAGAAGAAATCTTATCCAAAGGGTAACAATAGTTTTTTTTTTTTAATTATTGTATATTTGAAAATTCATAATATAATCTAAAGTATGAGAAAATTTGAGTTATTCCTTCACTCTATTTTGAGTTTTTCTTTTCGACGAGGGATTTATTCACGTAATAAAATAATTAAAGTATTCACACATAGAATATAAAAGTCAAGTTATGATGCTTATTACTAAACTTGTTAAGAAATACAATATAAATAAGGTATATAATTTTGATCAAAGGCTTAATTGATCATCTTAAAATTATTCTACTTTATATTCATCAATCCATAGAAGAGACGAAGAAAAAGTAAGACAAATTTAGAGCTAGCAGATGAGTCTTAGAGTAGATTTTTCGACGGACTATGGCTTTTCAATAACAGAGGCAAAACGTTACTCTTTCATTAACTAAGAATATTACAGAGGAGTGGTAAGTATTTTTTACACCCCAAACTCAACGTCATGTCATTAATAATGCACCAATTATGAAAGACAATAATCTAAATGAATAGGTATTACAATATACTCAATGTAATCAAGCAAGAGAAGTCAAGAATAAGATAAGCATATCAACCTATTCTTGAATCTGAATATACCAAAATAATCAAACAACAATCTAACTAAGCATCCAGAAGCTCGACATATAGGAAGAATAGACAAGACTACCTATCTACTATCTAGATCCCAATAAATTTATAATGTTCTAATTCAGTCTAAAACACCCTACCAGTAGCCCCCTAGCCTCGCAGGTAGTCATATAGCCGTATTAGGTAATAATATAGTCCCATACATAGCCCTCATTGACATTAATATAGTCTTATAAGTAACTCATACCTTATTAGGGAATAATACCGTTCAATAGGCAACGTATATCCCTCTCGGACATCAATATAACTCGTAGGCAACTCATAACCTTTTTAGACAACAATATAGTACTCCCATAGACAATACATAGCCTTCTTAGGTATCAATATAGCCCCGTGGGTAGCTCATATCCCACTTAGGCAACAATGACCTTCCTATAACTAATCACTCTAACCCAAAGGGCAACAATAACAATTGCGGAGGCTAAAAATGAGTCATTTAGCTATAAGCAACCTATATGATCAGTTTCTAAGTCATACCTAACATAGTGCCTTTACCAATATATCAAGAATACCGACCTAAAAGAGAAATATATTCACTTGAGCAACTAACTACTAGCAATCATGGCTACGAGTACATTGCGATAACAACCCAACTATATTGCTCTAGCTTTAATAAAACATGCCGAAATAAGGGATCAGAATAATCGTAACATACATTTTTCAATAGTTTCGCGTGATCTATTAACTTATTTCCAAATGCCTTAGTGATGTTATAACATGAGTTGCCACAATCAACATATGAATATAAGGTACATGGCAATCTGATAAAAGATGGGGATTTCCTTTGGAAATAATCGTTTGTGACTTATTGAAGTTATAATCAATAAAAGGACGGTCTTACCTTGATCTTAAGCTCGTAGTTAAGCTTGAAGCCTTAAAACATAGCTAAACCCTTGCTTCTCAATACCAAAGAATAATATACTATGAAATCAATAAAGCAAATTATATTACGCTGACGAGGTCAACACATAGTACACTTATGTCAAGGACTCAAGTCGAGAAAATAAGTAGTTTGGGTGATCCTAGAAGTATTTTTTTTAAAAAAAATTTCTCGTCCTTTATAAAAAAAAAATAAATAAAAATGAAGACAAATCAAAGAAGATGATATATATAAAGTCCTATTGACCTAAGGGGCTCACTAGCCGCCTTTTTTATGGAGTCGTTATTAAAATACGAATATCTTTCTATTCTGAAGCTGTATGGATGAACAATTTGATTCATTGGAAACTAGACTCGCAGACCTTTGATTTGATAGGTCGTGAGCTCCATAACTCTTTATATATTGAGGGAAAACCTCCAAAATATTTGACCTAAGTTTCAAAGAAATCTTTATAAAGAAAACTATGATAACTTTCATCAATTTTGATAGCGCAATCTGCTTAACTGCAAAACTTCAAATACAAACCTTGATCACGTAAAATGTGACATAGCCCATAATACTTAATTTATTAATTACTCTTTGTCTTACCACAAAGATACTAGTTAATTTGGACACTTAAATTTTTTTTTGGATATTACAGTACTCGACTTCCTCACTTTAGATTTCAAATTCTTCAAATTCAATTCGTGATTGTGACGTCACTTTATTAGAAAGTCTTTGCATTCAATATTCAATTTTCTCATATAAAATTCAATTTAGTTGAACTGTAATACAATTTCTTTTTTTATGCAAATTCAATTTAGTTGAGTCTCAAAGGGAACTAACTTGGAAATCGGAAAAAAACCTAAAATTTAAAAAATATCAAATTTAAAAACCGAAGCAAAATAGGAAAAAGAGTTGATAGGCAAGTGAAGGGAGTATATAAAGAGAGATCTCACAAAAACCTCCGTTCTCTTCTCCTTCATCAGCCTGTTTAACCAAGTCTCAAAGAGCACAGTCTCTGCTCCTTCGCAGTCTTTTTATTTTGATATAAATTTAAAAAAAGTTCAGAAAATTCTTCACTGATTTTGATTAAGAATCAAAACCCTAATTCGGAGCCGTAAGTTTTACACCGTTGCTCATTTCTAAACCCTAATACCATTCTAATCACATATCTTGTGATTGCCCACCATTAGCTTTCCCACAAGCACTTTGAGGTAAGCCCAAAAGATCTATGTTTGTCGATAATAAAATTCATTATTAAGTTGTTATCCAGATTCATAAGGAAAAGTTGGATATTTTGATTCAAAAATCTGATCATTGGTGGAGGTTTTATTAGGGTTTAGGGGGTTTAAGGAACAGTTATGGATGATCTTGAGAAGGCTATACTTATAAGTTTTGATGAATCTGGGGCAGTTGATTCTGCTCTCAAAGCCCAAGCAGTTGGCTATTGCCAACAAATTAAAGAAACCCCATCAATTTGTAGTATATGTATTGAGCGTTTATGCTTCTCTAAACTGGTTCAAGTTCAGTTCTGGTGCTTACAATGTCTGCACGAGGTTCTTCGGGTCCGGTATTCATCAATGAGTCCAGAGGAGAAATCCTTTATCCGGAAATCTGTTTTTTCATTGGTTTGTTATGAGAGCATTGATGATAAGAATCTGGTAAGAGTTTTGGATGGTCCAGCATTCATAAAGAATAAGCTTGCTCAGGTTATGGTCAGTTTAATTTATTTCGAGTATCCGATGATATGGCCCTCTGTTTTTGTTGATTTTTTATCAAATCTTAGTAAAGGTGTTGTGGTTATTGATATGTTTTGTCGAGTTCTCAGTGCATTGGATGAAGAAGTAATTAGCTTGGACTACCCGAGAAGCCAAGAGGAGGTGGCTATTGCTGGGCAAATTAAGGATGCAATGAGGCAGCAATGTATTACTCAGGTTGTTAGGGCTTGGTATGATATCCTGTTAATGTACAGGAATTCGGATCCGAACTTGTGTTGTAGTGTTTTAGATTCTATGAGGAGGTATGTTTCGTGGATTGACATAGGTTTGATAGCAAATGATGCGTTTGTTGGGCTGCTATTTGAGTTGATGTTGGTGAGTGGTTTTACTGATCAACTCAGAGGTGCTGCTGCTGGTTGCATCCACGCCGTTGCTGCTAAGCGCATGGACCCGAAAGCAAAACTCACTCTTTTGCAGAGCCTTCAGATTAGAAAGGTTTTTGGTTTGGTAGCAGAGGATAATGACTCTGAGTTGGTATCAAGAGTTGCTTCGTTGCTTACTGGATATTCAACTGAGGTTTTGGAGTGTTCGAAGCGTTTGAACTCTGAGGATGGGAAAACTGTCTCAACTGAACTATTGAATGAGGTTTTGCCCTCTGTTTTCTATGTAATGCAAAATTGTGAAATTGATGAAACCTTCAACATTGTGCAGTTCCTCTCTGGGTATGTTGGCACATTGAAGAGTCTGGCTCCATTAACCGAGACACAGTCACTTCATGTAGGTCAGATATTGGAAGTTATCCGGTCTCAGATCCGATTTGACCCTGCTTATCGCAATAACCTCGATGTGTTGGACAAAATAGGGAAGGAAGAGGAAGATCGGATGGCTGAGTTTAGGAAAGATTTGTTTGTTCTTCTTCGTAGTGTGGGCCGTGTAGCACTTGATGCAACTCAGATTTTCATCAGAAACTCTTTAGCCAGTGCTGTTGCATCTAATGGGGATGTGGATGTTGAGGAGATAGAAGCTGCACTCTCTCTTTTATATGCCTTTGGGGAATCACTTAGTGATGAAACCATGAAAACAGGAAATGGTCTCTTGGGAGAACTTATACCGATGCTTTTGTCGACAAAGTTTCCTTGCCACAACAACAGGCTTGTTGCACTTATCTACTTGGAAACAGTAACAAGATATATGAAATTTTTTCAGGAGAATACACAATACATACCCTTGGTTTTGAGTGCCTTTCTCGATGAAAGAGGCATACATCATCCAAATAGCAATGTGAGTCGAAGGGCAAGTTATCTTTTCATGAGGGTTGTGAAGCTGCTCAAAGCAAAACTTGTACCCTACATAGAGACTATTTTGCAGGTATTGGGGTTCCCCCTCCCTTGGCCCATTTCATATCCCAAGTTTCTGTCTAGGGGAAAGATCTCATTTTCTTTTGTTTTCTTTGGATTCTGTTTCTGAACTCCTCACTTGATATATTCATTCAGAGTTTGCAAGATACAGTTGCTCAATTCACAACAGTTCATGCTGCTTCAATGGAGCTTTCAGGTTGTGAAGATGGTAGTCACATTTTTGAGGTACATCTGCAGACATGGTATTAGAATATGTGCTTCAGAAATTTTTTCAACTTGCTGGCTTACTTTCTAACTCACTTTCATGACATGTTGTAGGCAATTGGCTTATTAATTGGAACGGAAGATGTACCAGTTGAAAAACAATCTGAGTACCTAACTGCTTTGCTTACTCCTCTTTGTCAGCAGGTCATTTCATTAGCCAAAGGCTGTAAATTGAATTTTCTTTTGATGTTTTGATTAGCTTGATTGATGCATATATGCACTGTATCATTGCATGTTTAGTGTGAAATGCAAGTATTTCTGGACACTTGCTTCCATTAATTAGATGAACTGACATTAGATACTTTTATCAGGTTGAGGCTTTGCTCTTAAATGCCAAAGCCCAGAATCCTGATGAGTCTCCAGAAAAGATCACAAATATCCAGCAGATAATTATGGCCATTAATGCTCTGAGCAAGGTTTGTACTTGTGCTATGAAACTCACTATGGTTTCTTATAATTTTTACTCCTTGTAAATCAAAGTATTTCATCAATAGCACAAAAATGCAGTGTCAAAAGTACGTAAGAAGTTGGTGCGCAGTTCAATCACAATGGTCTTTCAAGGTAGCCTAGATATTTGGGATTATCCTTTGCATCAAAAGAATGACAGAAAACCAACAAAAATGATCTTTTAGTACTGGTTATATACATTCTAGTACCAAAAAAATGGATATCTCTATTTCTTTTATACTAATAAGCCACATAAAGACATATTGTCACCATTAAAGCTGCTCTCCTTTTTGTGCCAATCTTATATAGCATGCTACTCTACAGTGCTTCACCGTTGGATTTTGAAAAGCCAGTGAAATGTTAAACAAAGGGAAATCCATGTTCTATATTTGATGTAAACCTGCAATGCAAGATGTGGATACTGCCCTCTCCAAACTCCTTACATAAGCAATTCACAATAATCCTCCTTTATGCTATCTGCCGTTAATCTGCAACCTTCACAGCTCCCAGTCCAGCATTTTAGAATTACCCAAGTAATACTATACCTGATAAGAACAATTATGCCTTAGTCCCAAACAAGTTGGGTTGGTTATATGGATCTTCTCTTAACATATTTCTACATTTAAATTCATCTCAACCAACATTATGTAGAACAATGCTTGCGCCCCAGTCCCTGACAAGTTAGGATTGGCTATATAAATCTGGAAAATTATAACTAATAAAATTTAAAATAAGAAGTATTAGAAAATGTCAATATATTTCAGCAATAGTTACCTGTCTCTTAAGTAATTTTTACTTTTGGGATTTCTGTCTTCTTGCTGAGCTTACTGCCATCTTACTTCTCGCACTGGTGATTGATTCCGCATTTATAGCCTATTCCTCCTACTCTTACCACAATGTTTATGCATGCCAGGGTTTTAGCGAGCGTCTTGTAACTGCCAGTCGTCCTGCAATTGGTCTCATGTTCAAACAGGTTGGTTGATTTGGTGCTTGAGTTTTCTCTTGCTCTTCTACATTAATTCTGAACTCCACCATGTGTTTTAATGTGTTGATCTTACCTACTACTGGTAACAATACACTGGCCCATTTGATTATCAATATGCATATCAATTATTTTGTATGTTGTTACAATGTGAAGCTATCCTGAATTTTGTCCTTTTAATAGTGTCATTATTCAAGGAGGCTGGTATCTGGTTTGGGTGTCTTACTTAATGGATTTTTGGTTGTTGATTTGGTTCTCAGAAATAAGTGCATGACAAAGTGTCACGACCCGAAAATTTGGGCGTGATGGCACTTGCTCAATCCCACAAGAACAAGTCAGCCTTAATTCAAAAAG
>JAOTQJ010000072.1:30190264-30206507 GCA_025642045.1 Solanum sejunctum | reverse complement strand
TCACTAGAGTAAACAATTAAAAGAAATGCCTTACTATTCTTATTCTTATTCTTAGTATTATTATTTAGGTCATTACACAAAGGGTGGTGTTTGTTCCCGTTTCTTGTTTTGGACAATTTATTTTTCTGGTTACCTATTGTAGGAGACAGGTGTAGAATTTTTATGGTCGAATGAAATCCCTAAATCAAGTATTACTTCTCTCTATCAATTCTTATCATGTTGGTTTCTTTTTCATCACAGACATTGGATGTCCTCCTACGTATTCTTATCATATATCCAAAGATAGAACCTTTGCGGTGCAAGGTGTGTATTTTATTTCTTATTGTTTTTGAACTATTTCTTGCACCTTTGGTGATGCTTTTCCTTTTTCTGAGTATGTTGACTCCTCCAGGTCACATCATTCATTCACCGCATGGTGGACATACTAGGATCATCTGTATTTCCATATCTACCTAAGGCACTGGAGCAATTGCTAGCCGAAAGTGAGGTGAAGTCATTATTATACATTTAAATCAATGTCTAAGCATATTTTGGAAACTGTATAGTGATTTAAATCTTATTATGTATCACTAAATGGACCTATGTCTTTTTAGATTAATTTCGGCCATAATAATTTTAATTATGTGTCTTCCTGCTTATAGTTTGAGAAGCAAACCATTGACCAATGCTATCTATTGAATACAATCTATTGACCTATGCTTTGCATTTTTCTTTGAGAAAAGATAACATTGACAAATGCTATGCATTTTGCTTCTGATATTTGTATTTTAGGCTAAGTTTTCTAAACTTTATTACAACAACAAGAACATACTCAGCGAGTTTCCACAAAGTGAACTATTCTAAAGGATTAACTTTCACTTTGTTTAATATCTCTCTATTTTATAACTCTTCCTTAGCATTACATCCATTTCAACTATTTTATTTCAATTCGTTTTTTATGACTTCATTTATTAAACCCTCTTCCTGGAACACTGAGTTAATATTTCAATTATCTGGATGTAGACATCACAGTCCCATTTAATTTCATCTCAACTTCATTTTTCTTATGTTAGCTAAATTTGCATCACATATACCCTTACTTCTAGGGGGTGTCAAATTGGTGGGTTGGGCTGAATTTAGGTGGGTCAAAAGTGATCGAGTTAATAAATGGTCAGGTCGTTGAACTGCCCATGAGTTATTTGGGTTGAAATAGGCTGGCCTAAAATGTGCTAAACTGCGAGTCTAACCCAAACTGCCCAATTCTTATTTTCATATCTTTTTTGTTTTATAATTTTATAAGTACCTAACAAAACTTTTTTTTTCTTTATTAGGATTATATAAACATATCAAACAGAGAAACATCTTTTTGATATATTTTGACAAGGTTCTTTGGGTCAATTTGGGTTACTTATCAATCCAATTTTTAGATGGGTTGCAACGGGATGGGGTAAAAGGGACTAAGCTAATAAATGACTTAGTAATTGATCTGCCCAAATTTGAGCAGGTTCGGCGGTCATGTTTTCATGGGCTATTCCTACTTACTCCCATGCATCCTAAACCCCTTATCCTTTATAGTACAACTCCAGAGTTCGAGCTTGCTAGTTTCATTGATAGGGTGTGTTTATTATGGAAGAAAACATTTTCAGTCCCATTTTGAAAAACATTTTCTCTAGGTAAACAAAATCCCCTAATACAAGGAAAATGACTAACTTAGAGGAAGTAGCGAAACAAGTTCCATAGTAGCATTCTAACCTCATTGTCTCTTCTCATCCCCTGACGCTCCCAACCCTCACCCCTTGCCTCCCTCAACCCCCCTACTCGTCACTCCGCACCCCCCTCTTTCTGTTTTCCTAGTTTATATATACACACTTCCCGGGGATGGGTATACATAGGCAGATTTAATCTTTTCCCGAGAGACTGGCTGGCTAAATATGTCCACAACAATCGACCAAGAGCAAGAATTCTGGTATTTCTTCTGGTTGCAACTATCATATCTGGGCAGAAAGAAATACAAGAGGTTACAATCCAGAAGTAGAATGAGTGTTCAGTTGATCAAGGAGATAGCCTTGCAATTGCCTATCACGGGACAAAATTTCTTGCAATTGCCTATCAGGGGACAAAATATTTGTAAACGGAGTAGACTGTTAGATAGTTTACAAAGTTATCCCATATGAACAACCAAATTGTATTAGTGTAGGTAGCTAATATAGTAAAATAGGAATTGGCTCTATTGTCCAAACTGAGCTGGCTGTGTATACATGTTACCTGGTCAAGAGAAATTTCTTCTGACCAAAACACACTTTTGGGACACTATTTTGTTGCTTCGTTACCAAACACCAAAAATAAGTAAGAACTACAAGAAAACACTTTCAAGGAAAACATTTTCTTTCATAATACCAAACACACCCATCGTCTACATAAAGCATCTACATAAAGCATTCACCATGAGACCTCATTCATGATTAGGGTAAACAAGAACGACTGAAGTAGATTCACGGTGTAAACCCCCTGTAATAGAATTTCGTTAAAATCCTTTGTATCTCCTGGTATGCTTCTCACATAGTGACTGCTAATCTGTATTTATCCTTTATGTTTTTTTTAATGTTTAGTACATTTTCATTCTATTCCTATGCACAGAGGATTTTCTGTAGCACGTTACACTTTCTCTAGGTTAATGAGCATCATGTGGAGATCCTTCTTTATTTTATGAATAAAATTTTCATCAATGAGTGGTGTTCATTTCCCATCAATACTTGATGTCTTCATGAGAATAACTTTCTTTTGTTTCTCAATGCAGCCGAAAGAACTGGCAGGCTTTTTGCTATTGCTTAATCAGCTTATCTGCAAATTCAACACTGGAGTTAGAGACATTCTGGAGGAAGTTTACCCTGCTATTGCTGGTAGAGTATTTAATATCCTCCCAAGAGATGCTTTCCCTACAGGTCCTGGAAGCAATACAGAGGTATGTGAAGTTTCTTTAGGTTATTTATCTTGCTTCCTGCATCGTCATGTAAGAGCTCTTTTGTTGAGAGCCCACACATTCTCCAACAGTTAATACCTTCCTCCCTTCCTATCTTTGTTTGGGATTGGATCATGAACCCATCCCTTTGCATGTAGAGAACTGCCATCATAAGTACCTAGATAGTAAGATGTTGCAACTCTTTAATAGCTCATGCGCATCCTTGCCCTATTGTATATGGACTGCACTCTTTTCTATGTCTTGCACGTGGAGAAGAGGGAGAGAAAAGGATATATTCATTAGTAAGTATTTTTCCGAGATACTAAGGCTAAATAATTGCTACCGACCCTATGAAAACCCTCAAAACTGCAGTTATTTTCTAGCAGATGGACCTTAAGAAAAGAATCTTTGCAAAAATTACACGATCATGTGCAAGACCAAGTTGACACATCTGGCAGTCAAAAGATACCTCCCACAGGCATAGCCAGTCAGTTCCCAGCTCAGTTGATTTTATGTTTTTTTGGCTTCATGCTGATTATTTAAGCGTGTTAGTGCCAGTTGTTTTTCCATTGATACGTCCTTGTCTCCTATGTACTGATCGTTTTGCCCTTCCATGTCCTTGTTTTCCTAGCCCATCTATCTTCAACTCCTAGTAATCCCTTGCTTCTTTTCATGGTTATCCTCTGGAAGCTTCCGTATTTGTCATGCTTCCGTTTCTGTCACTCCAGATGACTATTAGTGTGATTGAGCTCTCGCAGATTCATTGGCATTCTTCATCCTTGGTATCTTGCCATTGCCATTGTAATTGTTCCTTCATTCCGATTAGATTGGTCAGCATATGCCCTAATTTTGTTTGAAGGATAAGTCCAGTGTATAGGAAATATCTGAAAGGTTCAAACTGTAGAGACCATAATCTTGGTTGGGTTATTACCATCTAATGTATATCCTGGATTTTGTATTTGCATTTGGAACTGAGGATGCTTTTTTTTATAGTTTGTTCACTGTCCTTTCATTTGTCTCAGGAAATCCGTGAGCTACAGGAACTTCAGAGGACGTTTTACACTTTTCTTCACGTGATTGCTACGCATGATCTGTCATCAGTTTTTCTTTCCTCCAAGAGTAGGGCTTACTTGGATCCCATGATACAGCTGTTATTACATGCATCCTGTAGTCACAAGGATATCGTTGTTCGTAAGGTTAGTTAAGCATTAGGATACTTGTGCTATTTAGTGTTCAGTAGCTTCGGAAAAACATGTTATATCCCACTTATTGGAACTTGATTCTTGACCCTTCTTATTCAGGCTTGTGTACAGATATTTATAAGACTAATCAAAGACTGGTGCGCAAGTCCTTATGGTGAAGAAAAGGTGAAGTGTCTTTTGAGTTACACTGCAGCAATAAAGATCAATTGTGCTTATTGATATGTAAAATGTCTTCTCTGTTCTAGGTACCTGGTTTCCGAATTTTTGTGATGGAGGCCTTTGCAACAAACTGTTGTCTTTACAGTGTCCTTGACAAATCCTTTGAGTTCCGTGATGCAAATACGGTAAGTTGGTGCAATGACTAGTCTAACTAACATTATCAACCCTGTCTGTTGTCCTTTATGGCACAACAATGTGAGCATGTGGTGCTTTTATATGAATACTCTGCTGTTACTGTGAATTAGTTCATTCTCATGTGGCTGATATAATTTCAACATGTTTGTGGCCTTTCCAATCTGGAACTGGTATTTGATGGACAAATTGATACTTGCGCATTCTGATTGCCTCATTTTGTAAATCTGCATAATCATATTTGATGTTCTGCTATAGTAATATGATTGCTATAGTAATTTTCATGGGTTGCATAGTTAATCTTCCTATCCTTTTTAATTACCATGGCAGCTTGTTCTTTTCGGCGAGATTGTGTTGGCTCAGAAGGTGATGTTTGAGAAATTTGGCAATGATTTTCTTGCTCATTTTGTATCAAAAAGCTTCCAAAGTGCTCATTGCCCTCAAGATTTGGCTGAGCAGTATTGTCAGAAATTGCAGGTATTCTACTTATTGTTTTGACACAGCGAATTAAATTAAGTATGGATGGTGATAGCACTATCTGTTCGGAAAGCACTGTTTGAAGAACTGGATAGAGTAGAGAACACAGTTTCAGAATTCCTCCCTTTTTTGAAGGGTGGGGGTTCCGAATAAAACCTATATTAGTGTCTGCGTGTAAACGGAAAGAATTATAATTGGATAATCCGCTAAAGAATTAAAATTGGATAATCCGCTTTTACTGATTTTTCCTTGTATTGTTCTGTGCTTTTATTGACAGGGTAGTGATATTAAAGCACTGAAATCATTCTACCAGTCACTTATTGAAAATTTGAGACGTCAACAAAATGGAAGTTTGGTGTTTAGATAGCATTTCCTTATATGATGAGATCAACAACTTAATTGTTGCCTATTTGGTTCTTGTTGTAACCAGTTGTCCTGGTTAAATAATTTTGTCAACAGGTACATGTCCCAATTTACATGTCAAACATATTCCGTATCGCATCATGTTCTTTGTTCTGCACGACTCTTTTTTTTAAAATAATATTGCTATTTTTGATTTTACAGGGTTCTTTTCTGTAAATATTATTCATTCAGTCTCATGGACAGCGAGGTATGGGAAACTAGAATGCTTACATTGGTGAACTCAGAACTCCTATTCATATTTTAGGTTATAATCTTGTTTTATGCTCTCATTTGGCAGGTGTAAATTTTCGCAAGCAGTTTCTTGATATGAAAATGTTAATTTATCACAGTTTTGCTTTTCACAATGGTGAAGGCTGCTGAAGGCGTTTTTGTGTAGATGTATTTATTTTTACAGCGCCTCAAGGGATTTTTTGTTACAGCGCCTTTGAGTTGCTTTTTGGTCCCGTCTTGTTTTAACATTTAAATGATTTTCAGTTAGTTGTTTATGTGCCTTTGAATCTGCAGGTGGATTGGGAGTGTGGGTGGTTACCAATGTTGTCCTTTTTGTTCTTCAGTTTAGATCAACTGAGATGCAGTTTTATTCTGTGGCAGTAAGAGTTGTATTTGGGAGCTGTAAGTGTTTGCATTAAGTAGTCCATTTTGATTGTAGATTGGCGCTCATTTTATTCCAAAGTGGAAAGAATTAGGGACTTGAAGTTAGTTTGGTTGTTTTGTACATTGACTAATAAAGAAAATTTAGAAAAGATGACGTGTAAAATCGTCTTCTACATTGATTATTGGGGAATATGGTTTATGACATGGTTGTATGTTAGAGTTCGGACCCAAAACGGACATTTTCTGGGCACCGCATAGCAAAAGGGAATAATTTCTTTATTAGTTTTTTACATAAAGGATTGTCTTTTCAAAATTTAAGTGTTTTATATGTTTATTTTAAATTTGTAATATGAGCCTCTTCAACATTAAAAGTATAAAGAAAAAAATTGAGAGCTTTATTAGTACAATATCATTAACCTTGAACTATGAAATTATGGAGCATTTTGTGTCTTTTTAACTAAAATCATTAACTCTGGGCGGGGTTATCATATTTGAATTTTGGTGCGTGGATAGTTTCGACGTTTTATTGCAATTAAACCTTTTTATTTTTATAGCAAAATGTTATGATGCAGAATATATAATATAACAAATTAATAGTTTCTTAAAAAAACCTTGATTGTTATAAAAAGAAATATATTAAATGCCACGATTCGTGAAAATGACCCTTATCCATCCGTATTGAAATGACATGTGTCAGGGTCAGAATAAAGCAAAGCGAAAATAGAGGATTCGTATAGCCAAAATTCTACTGGGAATGTGGCGAACTATTTTTGAAACAATTAGCATTGGAAAAAGAAATACTAATGATAAGATTATTACGAGATCTGCAATTGTTACAACATAAGCTCTGTTCTAACATAAAAACTTCTGATCTGCATTATTATGACATACATACTTTTAAGTTCAGTACACACCACTTTCAAGCAAAGAAAAAGATAGTAAATTGCACATAACAGAGCTGAATCAAACAGAGTAAAGATTTGATGGTAGCCTTGGCTCAATCACAGTAGAAAGCGGAAACTTTTTGGGTGTAGAGAGGCCAAAAATTTCCTCCATGTTGAGTTGCTTAGGAGTCATATTATCAGGCAATGACCATTTAAATCCATGTAGAAGATTAGCTAAACTAGATTGAATCACCTTAAGCCCCAAGCTATATCCTGGACACATCCTTCTCCCAGCTCCAAATGGCAAAAGTTCAAAATCATGTCCTTTCACATCGATGGACTTCTCGAGGAACCTCTCGGGTTTGAATGCCTCAGGCTCATCCCACAATGTAGGATCCCTTCCGATGGTCCATACGCTCACAAGGACCCTGCTTCCTTTTTGAACGTCGTAGCCAGCTACCTTACAGTCTTCCCGACACATTCGTGGCACCAACATTGGTGCCACGGGGTGCAGTCGCATAGTCTCTTTAGCAATTGCCTCTATGTAAGGAAGATTTGGGATGTCTTTTTCTTGTACCCATCTGTTTTGGCCTATTACTCGATCCAATTCCTCTGTAGCTTTTTTGAAAATCTCTGGCTTTTTCAACAGCTCTGAAATTGCCCATTCCACCGTCACTGCTGAACTCTCAGTTCCACCAGCCAACAAGTCCTGATTGTACAATACACATTTGAGTATCTATGGTAAATAATCGGTTGCTGACGATTTTTTTAACAATCTGTCGCTCGATAGAATTTGAGACCAATTTTGTTATTTAGCTATAAAATTTGTGTCAATTCTCTTCTTTCTATTTCTATTTTTTCCCTCGTAATATGTGTATAAGTGGACTCCCATACATTAAGTGGATATGGTATCATTTCTGTAAACATTATCATTTTCTGGTTGGAAATTTGACAACTAAATTTTGGATCCACCAAGAATTCCCATAATATCTTGTCACTGTCCATTACCAATAGAGTGGAGGAATTCGATCACCCTTAGTGGAAGAGGAGTAGGGATTCAATGCGTGGTTATGTTGAAGAAGATCTTAGCCTTAACTCACGTTCGAAAAGCTAGATCAAAGGGAGGAGAATTGGGTGAGACGAGCCCTGCTCTGACATCATATTGAAGAAGGTCTTAGAGCTAACTCACACCAAAAAAATTAGCTCAAAGGGAGTAGAAGACCACCCATCCATTAACCCACTACTGTGGAACTTTGTGTCTCAACAAATTAATGAAAATTAGTCATGACTGAATCTACTCTAATTATTTTCTCGAGTTTCAAGTTATATGTATCGTCGGTACAAAAATAAAGTGAATACCTGAGTGAATGCTTTGACTCCATGTCTCTCCAGTTTAATCTCCAGAGTTGGATCATCAGCAAGCTGCAACAGAACATCCACCATGTCCTTAGCGACGTAATTTTCCACTCCGTTCCTCCTCGCGTTATGCTCGTCTAGTACATGCTCCAAAAATTTGTCGAATTTCTTGCTCAGAGCTTTCATCCTCTTAATATAACCTTGCAAATCCATGAAATCAATCCAGGGGATTGAATCTCCAATATTAAGGACTCCATTAAGTAAGAACAATTCATCTAACATCTTTTTAAATTCCTCAGGAGTCACAATCGAGTTTTCGGATTCATCCAAGTACCTTTTCCCCAATACCATCCTGCTAATGACATTTAAACTCAGAGTCGTCAAATAATCTTTCAGTACAATCGCTTTTCCTGATAATTTGCTCAAATTATGAAGAAGAGAATGAAGTTCCTCTGCCCGAATATACTCGTATGAATCGAGCCGTTTCGGGCTGAACAATTCCATCAGGCACATTCTACGTGCCTGACGCCAATAAGGGCCGTACGGGGACCAGGTGATATCGGAGTAGTTATAGGTGGTGTACTTTCCGGCGGCGGTTTTCGGCCGTCCTACAAAGTTGATATCCATGGATTTGAGGAATATTTTGGCCATTTCGACGGAGGAGCCTACTACAACGGGGAAAGACCCGAATTGTAGTTGCATAATGGGCCCGTACTTGAGGGAGAGTTCATGGATGGATCGGTGAGGAAGGTTGCCTATAAGGTTTAAATTTCCGATGATCGGCCATGGTTTTGGGCCTGGAGGTAAGTTGAGTTTCCTCTGGCGAAGATATTTAGAAAGGAACAAAAGAAAGAGAGTACCAAAAAATACTGCTGCATATGCAGTCCAGGTAGTACCTTCCATTGAGTTGTTACTACTGTTGGTAGTGATGGTGCTTGTAATTGTTTGTATTGTGGGATCTATGGCTTCATGAAAGCTATATTTATAGTGTTGATGCAATAGATATTTTTTATTTATGATTTGATCATTTTGTGGGTATTCTAATGGGGGAGAGTAGACTTCTGTAGACAAGAAAAATCTAACAATTTCATGGCAACTTTATTTGAGTTGCCTTAGGTCTTCCAAGAAATTATTTGGTATTTCCTCCATACCTTCAACAGAGTGTGAAACGTACTCCAATAATATAAGAGAGCCCACACACAAAAGAAAAAATGAAAGAGGAGTAATGTTTTTTTTACTCCAATAAAATATTTAAAAGTTTTTTTTTTGCAAAATTAAATCAATTCAAACATTCGAAGTTATGTGACATAAATTATGTAGTATTTCTTCGACATAATTCACTTGACATAAAGAATTAAGTTATGCCATTTATGATATAAGTTTTGGTTGATCATTTTTCTATCTGCAGAGAGAAAGAAGTCTAATAGTTTCCTCGAAACTTTGTGTCAATCGCCTTTGGGCTTCCAACAAAGTTTTTCTTATTTTTTCTGTACCTTGAATAGTATATGAAGCAACCAGTATTTGCTTGAGTTCGAAATCTTTACTTAATGGAGAAGTAATTTAATTTACTGTGTCATATTTTTAATAGTATTGTACTCGACATAAGTTTAGAATTTTTTTATCTCACTCAATATATATTTTATAGGAATTAAATTATATGGCATAAGTAGTGTAATATTTTTATGATCTAATTGCTTGATATAAATTTTGTAAAAAACATGTCTTTTATGACATAACTCGTGGATTCTAAGAAATTGAACTCTTGTCTTGCTTAACATAAGTTCTATAAGAATGAGAATATACAATGTGATAATTATTTAATTATTTATAAAAAAAATATTTAAGAAATAAAAAAATTCAAACTATTTTTTTTATAATATAATACTAAATTTCTTTATCTAGAAAAGTGAAGAAGTAGATTATATATATTATTTAGACAGTTAATTTTGTTTTGTTTTTTGAAATTATCGGATACTTTAATAAAAGCAATATAATTTGTGTAATTTATTTTTTTCCTTACACTGTTATTAAAAACTAACCTAATTGCATAATTCTCACATGTAGATAGGATCCTAACCCTATACCCACACGCGTCTCTTGCGCGCGCACACACACACGATAATAATGCAATTTAAAATTCGAATTTAAATTTTAAATTTAGGCAACTGATTTTGTTTTGTTTTTTAAAATTATCGGATACTTTAATAAAAGCAATATAATTTGTGTAATTTATTTTTTTCCTTAACACTGTTATTAAAAACTAACTTAATTACCTAATTCTCTCATATGAACCTAATCCCATACTCACACGTATTGCACACACACAAACACATGATAATAATGCAGTTTAAAATTTGAATTCAAAATTTTAAATTTAAACTAATTGAAAATTCGAGTATATCTATGTTCAAAAAATGATTTATTCATTTAAAAATATCAAAAAGAAATTATTGGAAAATTAGATTTTTAAAATATTTTGATATTTTATTGGAAAACTATATTTTCTAAAAATATTTTAAAATTAAATATTAAAAAGTCTAAAAATCTGATTATTTATTAAAAATTATTAAAAATTATCTACCAAAAGTAAAACTATAAAAGTAACTGTTTGAAAATTTTACATCATTATCCTAAATTTTTAAAAAATTTACTGACTATTAAAAAAATAGAAAACTTAAACTGCTTTATATTTTAATTTTAAAAATTATTATTTAAATTATGTAATTTGTTAATTTTAATTGTACAAATACTTGATAAATTATGTGGTGATGACATGTGATACTTTTTATTTTTCTTATTATATATATATAGATATATAGATAGATAGATAGATATAAATTTAAAAGATTATAAATTTTTAAGTTATTTTTTTCCAATTCTCTGCTTAATCAAATATGATGGCACGAGGAAAAGAACAAGTAATGAGTGGTAAGTTTCTTTACTTTGACTTTGAATAGCAAATGTGTAACAAACATGGTACATGATACACCTTCTGCTAAATTCTGTAAGACTTGGAACGAAATTTTGCTTGACTTTGACTAGTGACCCAAGTATAATTATTGACGTGCATCTTTACTAGGAATGGTGATTTTAAAATGACCAAATGTTTCTGTAACAACCCAATAATGAAAGACCTTTATTTTATTTTTTTTGCTTTTTTGAATATTCATTTCAGACTGTAACACTCAAGAAAGTTCATTGCACTTTGAGCCTTAACCACTCTCAGTCTGGATTTATTCTAATCATACAGTTGGACTGCTCTAACAACCCTCCCACTGTCAAAGAGAAAAAAAAGGAGAACAAGTGTAATGGATAACTGTTGATTTTTTCAAAGTGATAATGAGAAAGACATTCGTTTTGAATTGAAATGACTTTCAACAATCTAACTAAAATTTAATAATTAAATTTATTTTAAACTAAATAATTTATTTTGTTAATAATTGGTGCAATAATTAAAAATTAATTTCTACAATAACGTTGTTCTTTTCTTAATCAAATGTGTATGTTTTGTAGTTTGAATATCAAAAATTCTCGATAAAAAATACTTTTTCTTGAGTGGAGTCTTATGCATTACAAATTCAGAATAAACTACTCTACCCTACCCTATGAGAATTTTTTTTAAAAAAAAATCATGGACAAATTATAGACAAATCAATGCCCAATTATAGAGAATTGGGCGTCACTTCACTACGAAACGCAGAAGTTGGTGCGCCTTAAGTGATTTGCGATTTTACGGTTTTGGTATCATCCGACAGTGATATGCCTTTCTGGAATTCTAGACAAATTTTATTGTTCTTTTAGCTTCAAACTCCTTCTGTGATTTCAGAAATTAATTGAAGGGGGAATCCACAAAATGCCTTCACAACTTGCAAATCTATAAAAGTAGATATTGTTTGAGTCGAGTGGCAACATAAAAAGTGAATAAAGCTGATGAACATTATTGTGGAAAGTCATAATATACTGTATTGGTTATAGTCCAAGTCCATAATGATGACTCCTACATTAACATCACTGCCATCACGGATCAGTAACGCACCATATATTATTTATTATGAAAATTAAATATTGAAACTAACTCAACTTAGAGATGATTATAGTGTACAAAGAGACAATAGTTTGTTCCCTCGACCAATGTGAGATATTATAAAATTTCTGCATTCTTCAAAACTGGACAGTTGGAGCGTGAACACAAATGAATGTTGCATCTACTGCACTAGTGGAAACGAAAGGTATGGCCATAAAAGAAGTTTGGGTACTGCATTAGTGGGAAAGAAAAGTAAAGTTGATTGATGACTGTATAAGAATTTGAACAAAAAACAAAACTTAAATTATGAATTTGCTATCTAAAAGTAACTTTAAACCAATATATCTTTGTAGTACAGTATAATTTTTCAATGGAAGGTTTTAATTTAACTGTATCGGAGTTCTGTAACTCAACATAAGCAGCAAATTTTGGAACATAATATAATGCAAATGAAACAACCCGAAACTTAAGACACTGGTAGATGGACTTAAGCTAGAATTAATAGCTAAATATTTAGTTTAATGCTCTTACAAAATTCTAGCTGTAGATACCTACATGTTGATACTAGGAGCATATATGCAGAGAAGACTCACCAGTCTACCCTATTTATGGACTTTATAAACATTGGTTTACATATGTACTTATTTGCATCTCATAATTACTATATATATATATATATACACACACTCATATTGATACACTATTGGGAACACCTCTACATGTTACTCCTGGGCCTGAACTTGGTGCCAATAGTTCATATGGTAACACACCAGCACCACACCTATTTTTTAGTTTCAAATTGGCATTTCTTTCATCTATCTCCTTCTCAATTCTCCCTATTTCTGCAGAAAATTCATAGAAGGCTTCAACAATCTCTGCATCTCCGGTCCAAGTAGATGTTTGCTGTCTTTCTCCCAAGTATTCTTCGTCCGGGGAATGTGTCGATAATGTGTCAACCACGGCCATGAACTTTGATGCCTGTAACAAACTTGGTAGAGCTGAAAAGAAATATTTTTGTGGATCAGCTAGGAAAACCGCGTACTCAGGATCATTCTCGTCAGGGATTAATCGACGCATCAGCGGTGGCCGATTTGGGACGTAGCCACCATACGGGTACTGGCCGAAATTCAGTGCAGCATGTTGCGCTGAAGCCAGCCAGATAATGGTGGTGAGGATGGAAATGAGGTCCTCTGGAGTAGCTAATGTGGGCCACCAGTCCGCATGGCGAACGTCAGCATGGCCTACATTAATAGTCTCTGCGTACCAAGCTTGGAGCTCCCTGTCGTTGCAAACTTGGGCCGAGGATGGGTAGTAGTGGTTTACATAGTTACGAACCCAGCCTTCGATTGCGGCCCATATCATAAGCCCATCTGCAGCATAAGGATAGTCCCCAATTAGAAGTTTCAGCCCATGAGGCTCTGTTGGGTCCGGTACCGCCATCCCCCTGCATTTTTGAATAAGAGCAAATTTTGTTTAGATTTCCCACTTTTAACACAATAATAAAGACTACAAAACAAAAACTTAGAAATTGAAGGTTTAATTTCTACACAAGTATGGGTGCTAATTTAGATCGATAAGTGACACTGTGACAATATAATTTTTTCCCAATGTCGGTGTATATAACTTAAATCCTTATTAACCAAACAAGGAACTATACCTTCGGATAAGATCAGCAGGAAGGCCTTCCAAATCAAAGCGCCAATTCTTGTAGGCAGCAGCACTGATCTCCATACAATAACGACCAGGAGTAAAGCAAGATTCAATGACACCATCAGCACTGATCAAGCTCTGGCGAGCCAAGCCGTTAATTTCAAGTGTGTATCTCATATGTGGATCCAGAAGCTTATAAATCGGATGCATCGCGCTTAATTGTCTGTGTGCTGCCAATATAAATGGTTCCAAGCATGCATGGGTACGCAACCTACACAATCAGAAAATTATTAGTACTAGTAAGGTTAAATTCTCTGCTTTTTCCTTTTTTGCATTTAACTCATTTGTTAATTACTTACCAGTGGTTGACAAGTTGGTGAACTCCAGCGTCATTAGAACAGACGTGTGCTTTAGCGAGCTGCCACATCCAGTTAGTGGTGGCACAAACAGGTGGTGTAACAACACGTTTGGATCGCGAACTTGGACCCGTTTGGGGGAGGCTAAGCTCAATGGCAATGGGCTTGAGAGTGCCCATATCAGACAAGAAAAAGATAGTGCGTGTTGCATACGCTTTGCGGCCATCAAGAGCATTAATCCGATCGAGGAACGGAAGGTATACATCATGGTAATCCACTATGTAAAGCTTATTTGCATCCAAAGCCTGTCACATATTCAGGAAATGAACATTTTTAATTAGTATGGCTGTAAGTTATAATACACTGATAATCTCAAAATATTTTGTTTTGTTTGTGTATGAGTGAAATCCAATTGTGTTTACCTCTTGAACAGTCATGCCATTGAGATGACCAAGAATATGCTCCTCTTTGAGAGCGGATTCTTGAGGACCATAGATTTCAGGATCAAGCTTGCTTACTGGTGGGAAAACCTGAAGTCTTTTGATGGTTACTGGGTTCACTCCTGCTATTGCTTGTCGAGCAAATTCATCATCTCGTAACCAGGCAAACTTGTCCTCTGCAATGTGCAGAATATGCATATATGTTACTTTTGCATTATTGCTAGCTAAAAGAATTGCTATGTTTTATAATATAGCCATATTTCAGAGGATTGAACTTATACATCGTCAATGTATAGAAATTAAACTCTATAGATATTTCAATGCAACACGTCTTATAAAAGAGGATAAAAATGGAAATGTGTAATTACTTGAGAGTATCTTTGGCGTATCATATTTGAGCAGAGTTCCATCTTTGATAGTGCTAACAACCTTCGGCAATGGAAGCTTTTTTAAGACTTCATCTTGAAGACCAAGCTTCAAAAGTAACCCTTCACTGTAAAGGCTATCAATATCTGAAAATCCTTTGAAATCGTGGTTGTTAGAAGAAATGCTGGCCATTAGAGATGGAATTAAGTTATGGAGCACTGCTTTAAGCCTTGACGTAGAGAAAGTAGTCATCTTAGACTCCTCAAATTGTTCATCTCTTGGAACGTATGTCGGATTTGGCTTCTCCACACGACTCTCCGCAGTCATATCTACAAAACATTAATCAAAAGACAACAATTGTAAGCTAACTGAATCTATACACTGACAATGTGAATATAACTAATTAACTAACCTGTATCTGTAGGCACACGACCAGTGCGACAACGTCTTGGGTAAGGAACGTTGTCAGCTCCTCCAAGTTTAGGACGAGCAAATTCAATGCCTTTATCTGGATTGCCGAGATCATTGTAGATGTCATAATCATATATTCTATCAGATAATTTTCTGACGCCTGTGCCGTCGCCTCTTATTTCTCTTAGCTCCCTTTCTCTTAATGATTTCAGTCCTGCTGGCGTCTCATCCGGTAGATATGGCTGCGAAAATAATTAATTAGTTTTGGTTCAAATCATATATATGAGCTCAGTTATTATTATTAAGTAGTATTAAATTTGGATGGTTTCTTTCTAAGGTATAAAAGAGAGAAACATAAAGATAAGAGACAGCAACATTGGGGGCCATATGCATACTGCATTTAACTCGTGATGGTGTTGCCTTTTCTTTTATCTACTTCTGGTTTCTTCTTTTTTCTCTTTCTAAATATTCTGTTTGCTCCTTTTGGTGAATAAACTATTTAACCAGTTTAGAATAATCAAATTTCTTTCCCAAAAATGGCCAAAAAGTTGTTAGTTTTCGTATTATATTGGTAGAATACACTATTTTGTTTCATTTTAGTTATCATAATTTTTCATTTTTAAAGTTAAAACTATATAGACTTTAACCTCCCATTTAAGTTATATTTGTTCTTTGCATTCAAATAAGAAAAATATAATTAATAATATTTTTTTTCTAATTTTTTAATATTTAACTTTTTTTAAGAAAAAGTACTTTAAAAATTAATTATAT
>JAOTQJ010000072.1:30176624-30190164 GCA_025642045.1 Solanum sejunctum | reverse complement strand
TAAGAAAAATATAATTAATAATATTTTTTTTATAATTTTTTAATATTTAACTTTTTTTAAAAAAAATTACTTTAAAAATTAATTAAATTAATTTTATAAAACACAACATGATAATTAAAAATCTTTTTAATATTTAAAAAAGTCTTTTTGATCAATTCAAATACGGTAGTAATTCAAATTAAACTACTTCCTCATTTTCCACGCGTAAACTCGTAACGGCAATGAAAAGTTTTTATATCAACAAAAAGCCAAACTAAACTTCAAACACGAAATTCAATAAAAATGAATTAAAGTAATTATTCATATCAGATGATTAATTTTATTTAAAAATTAAAAAAAAATAAAGAAGCATACCTGATTAGAGAAGAATATTCTTTTTCCAGGATGATCCTTACTGGGCTGAACCCATGAGTTACAGGGAAAATGAACTGGACCACATGCAAAGCCCTCAATAGTAATACTCTCCAGAAAGAACTCTTGCTGGTGCTTGTTGAACACCGTGATCGCACCAGGGGTTCCAAAATTCGAATCCACAACGAATTCTGCTGTGTAATTTACCCGTTCTGTTTTCAAATTCGACTTCTTAGACCAGTCCTTCAACACTGCTTGGTTGCTCTTCTGCGGCCCTTTTGTATCTTCATTAACGAAGAAAAAGTAGTCAGAAGTCAAATTTTAATAAGAGACTTTCTTCGATCCTGGTTATAAATTAAATTTTAATAAGAGACCTTTTGGATCATCAATAAAACCGTGACTTACTTGGATCGATATCAGTACTGATGAGTTCTAAGGCGACATTCCTTCCGATTTTGTCGGTGAAAGCATCTAGATGCTTCACGATTGTCTCCTTCAGATCTTCCTTGTTTTTATTCCTCACTGTAACTACAGCTCTCACTTTGAATTTCACTGCCTTTTCAGGCACCGCTTTGATCAAATTTTCACTTATAGCTGCGACGGTGGTCTGCCTGAATGCTTCTCTTGTCCTTAAATTCCGCCTTCCCTGAAACGACTGGTTCATCCAAGGACTATTTTCTTTATGGTAGACTTTGGGATTCAAAAGCGCCATTGATGATGATTTCTCCAGCAGGGAAATACCCATAAATTCTTTAACTAGTGCCATGATTTATGTTGCAATGCTTCTCTTCTCTCTCTTTTTTTTCCTTCTCTCTCTTGCAAATGAATTGGGAGAAAGAAAAAAAAAAAGAAGGATTTATTGGTCAGAAATGAATGTGTTTATTTTTTGAGCATAGTGAAAAGAGAGATATATATATAGAAGGAGGTATAAGTAGATTAAAAAATAGCAATTCACCGTCCACACGTTTTTTATTTTCTTCACATGAATAGTAAATGTTTGATGTCACCTTCACATTTTTTTGCTGGGCTCCTTGATAATGAAAAGTGGATTTCATTTTGGTGCAGACTTTTTCACATGGTGGAATTTAGTCAAACCGAGTTGTGAGTTTCAGAGAAGAACACGCGGTACTCGAAGCCAAGGAGAAAGTGGGAAGAAAGAGAAGTTCTCTCTCTTCCACTTATTGTTGAAAAGTCCAAATTTATGCTTCTATTATTCCAAATTATTCTAATTGTCTCTCTTAATTTTTTTAATTTGTCAATTCGTACTTCTTGTTCAAAATATTTAGGGATTGCATAAGTTAAATATTTTTTCCTCAAACTTTGACAATATATTGTTACAGAGAATATCTTTTTTTTTAATATTTGATTCTATCATATATTATATAATAATTTAAGAATAATGTTATAAAAATTTATAAATTTTAAATTTGTATATATTTTTGTCGTCTTCTATGGGCTACTATATCGCTAAAGGAGCTCCAATTTAACACAGATAGACAACATCAATGCCTTCAAGAGAGCTTTCAAGGCAAGTTTCGAAGTAGGGCTTATAAAAAATGCTTCAAAGTGCAAATTAAAGACGTAGATCCATAGGATGTATGTTTAGAATTTAGAGCAAAAGTCTTAGGAGTACACTCAAATTTTTAGAAACGTACCTATTTGTACTTTATCTATCATGTTTTTTAAGTTGTAGCAATTTTATTTCTAATCTATGAATAAATGACATAAATCTCATAGAAAGTAACCCTGTCATAAATATTTTTTTAAAAAAATCGTGCATAAAATTGATATGAGAGATTTTATAGCATTATATTCCTGATGCAACTTTATTTATTTTTTGTCATTATTCTTGCATTTTTTTATCTTCTCTTTTTTTAAATATATAAACAATAATTTATGGAAACATTAGTTGAGGGAGGATAGGACTGGTAGATGTATGTGGAGATGAATGATGATTTCATTTTAAATATTATCGTGACTATTATCATCTTTTATATTGTTATTTTTTTCGAATGATAAATATAAATTTTTTTATATTAATTTTGGTATTATCGATGATTTATTTATAAAATTATTAAAAAATTTACTTTTATTTATTTTTTAATAATAAAATTAAAATATTGAAGAAATATAACACTTGCGCCGCCACAGAACTATAAAACTTATACTTCCTATTTTGAGGCTTACACCTCACCTCGGTCTGCGTAAAATGCTTCACTTTGCGTCCTTACGTTTTTAAAACACAAGACCATAAATGTACAATTTTTATCTTTACTTTTGAGAAAAAGGTCCTAATACGTAAATAAATAATGGAATATGATTTAAGTAAATCCTAAGGTTGAAAGTTGAAACTCTGTTAAATAATGAAATGCCAAAAAATATTCTTTTTTAACGATTCGAATATTATTAAACCGAAATGACAGTCACGTGTTGGTGATTATAAAATGGCGCACCAGCGTTTGTCCCATAGATTTTTATTATGGGCAAATGTGATGTATGATATGGTTGTTTGCTAGTCATTCGTTCAGATATTGAATAGTCTATTCTGGGTCCATCCACTATATAATATTCGGAAATGCTACTAGATCTGCTATCTTATCGACTAGGATATAATAAGATATTCAAAAGATTATCGAATCTCAATATGATTAATAAAAATTAAATATGTAAGAATAAATATATAGAAAAATCAAGATAATAGAAAATAATATGTAGGAACTTCAATGTCATCCTCTTGGATGATGATTCTCTTGGTGTAACTGGAGCTGAGGAATGCAGTGTTGTAGATTCCACACTCAGAGATTCATATATCTTTGCTCCTATAAAACTTGTTTAACATATAAACAACATTAAAGAAATATTATTTTAATGCAACCTAGCACATATAGGTTTTTTTTTTGAATAAGTGATGTTTCTTTAACTCGATTTGTATATTTGATAAGTCCCAAAATATTTCATTATCTTGGTCAAAAAATTATAATCATGAAATAAGTCATATTGTTGAATTCCTAACACGGAAACTTCTTGTGTAATTGCAAATTAGTTCAAAATTTATTTGAAGTCATAGATTCAAAATATTGCAATCCGTGAGACACACATTTGATTGGTCACACTGCAATCGCATGTGCATGGGAATGTATAGCAATTCAAGAGCTTTTTCACCTCACTTGATGTGATGCACCAAAGAAGGAAGGGACATTATTATTTTGATTGACCATACAAGTAAAGATTGAGGATACAATTATGTAAGAGTTATAATTTATTAATTTTAACAATTGAGGAATTTTCACGTATAAACATTTAAAAATATCTTAATTATGCTTTATAACTATAGGTTTAATAATTAGATTTCATAATTATAGTTATAATATTTGTATAATTTGCTATATAATTTGAAATGTTTGTATATCATTTGTATATTTGGTTATACAATTCATGAAAAGCATTTGTATAATTTGCTATACAATATGTAGTGTTTGTATATTTCGCTATACAATTTGCTTAAAGTGCAACTTCTGTATAATCGAGCACAATGTTTGTATAAATCAAACAAATTATACAAAATTTAAATTAAAATTACTACTAATCATTTATTGCAAACTATAATTAATTTAAATTATAATTATATTAACTAATATATATTTATTTATTCAGATAATTTTTCCTTAATAGAATTCATGCAGAGTATAAACTTTTTTTTTTTTAGCAAGTAATGGCGTGCTAGAATTCTCCTTGAAGAACACGACCAGCAACGTTTGACCATTTTAAGGTAACTTTATGTGTGCCGCCATTTAGGCAAAATCGATAACTCATAGTACCACTTTTGACATCTTAATTCCTAAAGAACACGGAATGGACTTAATTCCACTCAAGGTATAATTTAGCATTTGAATTACATGCATTGATAAAAAAAAAATTGCATGTCTTTTTTATCGATTAAATTATCATATTTTCAAATTATTATATTTATTTTCAAAAATATTGATTTCATGTTTGAAAATTTATACTAGATAAATAGACCTATTTTATGTTACATGTTTATTTTACTTGTTAAACTAGATCACTAATCTAGATTATTTTCAAATTTATAAATTTCATATTTTAAATTTTATACTAAATAATGACCCTATCTTATTTACACATTTCTTTCATCTATTATAGTATTAAATAAATAATATACCTTATTTTTAAGATTACAAATTTTATATTTTTAAAAAAGTTTATACCTTGTAATATCCTTTATAGCAATCTCTTAACCTAATCAAACTTTATAGCAATTTCTTTAATATCCATTAAGGATTATGAATATTAGTGATCATTTCATAAATAAATACAAAATTGATACTCTGTTGTTACACTAGTTTTTATATAGATTATTAGCAGCTTGTTTAGGATCTTAATGAAGATTAAATTAAAGTTTGTCGTAGTGATAATTTTAAAAATTAAATAAAGTGTTCCATATTTCTAATTTAAAAAATCAGGGATGTTGGTCTTACTCCGACCACAGAATGTTTGAAATAATAAAATTTTTCCCTTGTTTTAATTTGACTTGGCTTGTTGTTAATTTCATACTTGGGGGGTCGATGTAGTTGTTAAGCATTGACAAGTAATATGTTGACTAGTGAAAAATCAAATCAAAATGTCGTCCTTATTCTTACAACAATTCAAAAGAATCTATTACACTTTCTTCGAATGTGCCAAATGATTAAACAATTGATGATCAAGAATTTCCATTGCAGAAATTGGTGACAATTTGGATGAGGTGTTTGTACTCAAGTGATTAAATCTACACGCATCAATATTTTATTATAATCAGTCAATTACACCCAATACTTCTACTGACTATGTAATTGTTTATGCAATCAAACAAGTTAGACAGTATAATTACATTCAATTCCACCAAATTTAATTATCAGGATATCCTTCCAAATTGGCTCTAAGTGTTTTTGCTTATGTGATTGTAAAAGTGACGAATAGCAAAATTCTAATTGTGTCAATATGGATGAGATATAAAACAGAATAACCATGGTAGCCAAGAGGCTTGCTACACTGACACATCCCGAGCACTCATCAAAATATTAGCTGACGGTATACTTCTTTTTTTCAGCTTTCACTTTCAGATCATGCAAAATTAATTCTAACATGAGACCAAATTTCATACCAAATATCAAATTGTTAAATCATCAAAACTAAGGTCTAACATGTAACATAATTTATCTTCAAACCAAAAGGTGGATTGCAGTAATTGAAAAGATTTTTCTTACTAAAATTTCAACAAGCTGACGAAGAGAGAAAAGAATTGGCTTACGAAAATCAAACCAAACAATAGGAAAAAGCAGAATTTCCACGTAGACTTGATTATCATTCTCAACTACTTATGATTTCATCTGTCTGGACCAAAAAAGGATAGCAAATTTAGAACAATCAAGGACACAACACCGTTTAACTTGTGATTCCTAATATATCTCATGAAATTTTGTCGGCGACGTAATTAAGGCGTTAATTTCATAGATGGATCACTCAGATTAACCAATTTATTTTGTGCAACATAAGAAGTCATCTTTTCTCAAGTATCATCAGTTTATTATATTTCATTTTTGGTGCGGTCTGTGGGCATGGATATTAGAAAAATCAAAGGATGGTGGAGGAAACAAATTAAGGAAACGATGATGAATGTGTTTGCATCATGGGTCGAAAGTTAAAAGACTTGGCGATTTCGGCAGCTTAATTTGTCCTCTCCGTTTATCAAAATTGACTGCAAAATCTTGACCCTGCCCACTACCTGTTAAGTTTGAAAAAGTTTGGAAGAGGTTCCTTTCTAGCAGAGTCATCTTAATAAGATGGCAAGTTTAAAATCAAAGTTAATAGTTTTAATTTTGATATAAATTAAATAATAGTAAGAATAATAATATATACATTGTAATTCTATGAATGAAATTTAGGAAAATAGAATGTAGGCAAATATTATGAACTAAGAACGTAAACAAGTTAAATTTTTCAATTAAAAAAGATAAATATAAAGTTAGAATAATAAAATCTAGTTCAAGCATTTGAGAAGTTGATATAATGATATCAAAATACTATTGTATTGCTTCAAAATAATAATAACTTATTGCAATACTTGAAATTTAAAAAAAATACCAAAAAGTCGATATAATCTTTTTTGTAAATAGACAATAATAATCAATAGACTCTGGAGATTTAAGTAATAAGAGATTATTAGTGCCTCTGCCACCTTCTAGGAAAATTTCAGTGAAACATCCTGACCTCATAAAAGAAAACAAAAACACCATCACCTATTGCATAATATAACTTTTAAGTACAAAATCTATGAAACAAACTCTGAGATTTCCTAGCAATCCTAGAGTTAGTAACCATAGTGAATATTTCTTTCAATTCCTTCAGTAATTGTGTAACTATAAACTCACTATTTCCATGTCTAGAATGTTTCTAGTTTCGTGTCTATTATACCATGGATAGTATACTAGGGCTCTATATAGAGCAACTATGACTTCTTTCTCTTATCCATAAAGTTTAGTACCAAATTTCATATTGTATTATTTGCTTATCCAATTACCACGGAACTAAAGGTAAGGAAATGGAGGATTTCCCTATTAAAAAACTAGCTATCTAAATAAAGGAAGGATAATTTTTTACTAACCTTTTTAATATAAGAAAAACTTTTAAATGTATACCTTTTCTTTACATCATTTTGAATCGCTTATCAAAATTTCTGGCTAATATCACTAATATAATTCAATGACCAAAATGTAGATGGGTAATCATGTACAGTGGGTAATGCAAATACTGAAGCAAGACCACACATGCATTTTCTTCTTTTTAATGGAAGATTAACCGTGGGGGAATACTAAAGGAGAGGAACCCCTCAATCATGCCGGAATAGCGCGCTGTCAGTACTAGAGTTTTGACGATGAACGTTGAATTGTGGTGGAGTTATAAATATATATTTTTTTATTCTTAATGAAAGGTATTGTATTATTCTAGCTGTCCTACTTAATATATGAAGTTGTCTTCACTCCTCAATTTTTAAGATTTTTTTGGGATGACTGTAAACTTAATTATGTTTTGATATAAATATCGAACGATAAGTGAATGACACATCACTGTATATGATGCATCGGTCAGAATATCACTTGCGTGATGAGTTCAGTGGCGGAACCAATATTTTTGTCGTCAAGGGTATTCATACTTTTAGAACATGAATGCGTGATTTTTGTATCAAGGATATTCAACAATTGATATAAATCAAAATATTATATTTAATCTAATTTAAAAAAAATCCAATGAAAAGATGTTCATCTGACCATCATTGGATGAATGTAGCTCCGCTCCTGACGTGATTAATCAAGAAATTGAATATATCATTTTACGCAATATATTAATCGGACACATCACATTACATGATGTATCTGGATATATGTGATGTATCTAGATTTAATAAAAATTTTAAAATAATTTATAATTTAAAAAAGAATAGGACTAGAATGTAATTAGCTGTTCTGAGTGACTTGTGTAGTCGCCTTCTTAAAAAGGTTGATGTAGCTTCAAATTGGCCCACTGTACTGTCCTTATGACGACAAGAAAACGGCAGGGAGAGAGAGTAGAAGCGCAGAGTCCTATTACAGAAGTTGGAGGGGGTCAATTCCCATTTAATGAAGTGAAAATTACACATTTTGGCTGGACGGCGAACTACCATATTTTGATAAATACTATAAAATAGGAAAATCTCTTTAATCATACGAACAATTATTTGTCTATCACTACTAATCTGGACTTTGGAGTACTCTACTCCTAGATGAAACTACCTATTAGCTGGTAAACATCATATTAATACATGAGCACAACGTAGCCATTCAAAATTTGTTTGACAATATGTTGTGGCCTCGAATGTAACGACATGCATATTCCTTGTTTAATGAACCAAAAGAATGCAAGCCTCGGGTTTGGTTATTATTTTCAAAGGAAAAACAGACACATAGTGTATAGTGATTAGTTTGTCAACATTTGTCGAGTTTGATTGAAATTCAAAAGTTTGGCATCAATTTTGGACAGGACTATTATAGCATGTTTCACGTTTTATAGCATCATTGTTCTTCTATCTTTCTCCCTCCGAGTTTTTTTAGTTATCATGTTTTTTCAAGAGTCACTTAGATCAACTTTCAAAGTTAAAAATAGATTATGTTAATTAATATCTTAAAATAAAAATTTAAATATTCAAAAACTATACTAAAAATACTAGTATAAATTTATAACTTTTTCCGTATCAAATATTTCACTAATATTCATTAACAACAACAACAATAACATACTCAGTATAATCCCACAAGTGGGGTCTGGGGAGGGTGTAATGTACGCAGACCTTACTGCTACCTCAGAGAAGTAGAGAGGTTGTTTCCCGTGAACCCTTCACTAATATTCATTAAATTTATATTATTTTATTCTAAAAATATAAGGAATTTTAGCATATAGCTATTCAAAAATACCTTATTTATGCTCCATAGTAATAGTTTTGGTAATTACATTTTCTAACTATAGTTATAACAACGTTTGTATAATTCGCGTAACATTTTGTATATATTCTTATAATTTGCTATACAATTACCAGTCCTTGCATAACGTTTGTATATTTTGCTATACAATTCATGCATAACGTTTGTACATTTTGCGATACAATTTACAGAGTTTTTGTATATGTTGCTATACAATTTGATTCGCGCATAGTATTTGTATAAATCGCGTGAATTATACAAAATTCAAATTATAATTACAGCTAGTTGTTTATTATCGTGAGCCATAATTAATTCAAACTATAATTATATTGACTAATTAATTAGTATATATTTATTTATTTACATAATTTTTAAAAAAATATATAATGACATTCAAGTACTAATTTACAAGTCTTGCTGGATTAACAAGACGTGTTTGTATGGTAGTGCCACATGCCGTTATTTAAAACAAATTCGGAAATCCTTAAACAGTGATAAAATTAAACAAGAAGCCCAAAGTGTCACATTAGTGCAAATTTTCTGTAAATTTCTCTTAATTTCTAATAGGAAGACTTATCTTCTATGTCGATCACTAATTCTATGCTACACGTTAATGTCCAAAATTATGTTTATTACCCATTGTCATGAAAACTGAAAATACAGAAGTTGTAGTAACATAGGTATGTACTCCTTCCATCCATTTTCGTTATTAATATATTTTTTCGAATCTTCTTATTTGAATTCTTTGTAAGTAAAGTAAAATGGCTTTGGAGTATGATGGAATAAAGCAAAATAGGTCTTTAAATTGTCTGCGTTTCTTTCATTTGTGAAGTAGCAGTTAGTCAATGCAACTTTCGACGCTCCTCATGGGTCATCTGAAAACAGCCTTTTAAACATAGGGGCTGGGCTGCGTATATCTGACCCCATCTCACCCTGCAATAAACAAAAATCTTTTGAGACACTGTGATATGTTGATGATGTTGTAAGTAAAGTAATCTTGACAAAATAATTTTGTTTTTGTTGGACATTCAGTTAAAAACGCAAGAGCTACCAAATAAACAACTTTCCAATAGATCGAGAAGCACTTTGTGGGAGTTTATAATTAGTTTTTATTTCTAAACAGAGGCTAGGACTAGCTAAAGGACACATTATATATTATATAAATAGCCACCAAAAAGATAGTACGAACATCTTTTATCTTTTTGTAGTTTTAAACCATTAGACATTATTAAAGCCTAAAGGAACATAAAGAGGCCTAATTATTAATGTTTATAAGTGGTTGAGAAAATTTTCTAACTTTTTAAAACAAAAATTCAAAGTTTTGGTATTTCAAACACCACTTATATAAGGTTTTAACTTTAAATAAAGATGGTAAAATTAAATTTAATTCATCTAACTCGTTTAAGTTTAGACAGATTATTTATTAGTTTAATTTATTTTAATTCAACCCATCGAAAATTAAATTAATATGCAACCCAAATTGATTCGAAATAGATTTTATCAAAATATTTTTTAAAATTTTTTTTGTCTTAATTTAATATGTTTTATATAGTCATAATAAAGAAAAATTGGGTCCAGATTTTGATGCGTCTAGATTCGTCGAAATACATGTATCTTGGAACAAATTTAGTAAAAATTAGATGTAATTTGTTTTAGATATACTATATCCAAGTGAATTCGCATATATCTTGGATAAATAGAGCCTCCTCCCCATTTGATATAATTTGCATGTATTCGAATACATGACTATCTCTCTCACCTCCTTCCCCATCTCGCTCCCTATTTTTTGTGTATTCGATAGCAAATACATATATTTACGTTCTCAATAAATGGTAGGAAGCACTAGTGATAAAATGCACAATTATTTACAAGTATAAATAGAGTTAGTATATATAGTATGAATATGTATATATATCTGACAAGGTAGTTACTCCTTTCAAAAGTCAGTCCGCAAATTAGCTAGCATACGATCTTCATGTTTTTCAAGAATTAGCAGTCAGCTCCAAGCCCAGCCCCAAATCTAATATCCATAGCACCCGTCAGTTATTGATATCCAAAAATTTCTTGGGCTGTTTTACTCAAGTATTGATTTGGGGGCGCTATTTGTCTTTATTTTTGAATTCCCAAATATTGCTTTTACCAATTACCTTTGGGAAAAGTTGTTTAGTTTGGGTCTAAATTTTTTAATTTTACAGAATATAGAAAATTACATAAAAGGTCAACCAAATATAGGGATCTTACTTTTTGCCCTCCATAAGAGTAGTCTCATAAGAATGTCTTTTTTTCATTTTAAGTTGAATCAAACTGAGATATTTTTGTAAGATATTTCTTATGAGGGCACCTCTTATAAGGGACATTTTTGAACATAACCCAGATAAAACTCTAATATTTATAATAACTACAAAAATTTTAGATATTTTGTTTAAAATAAGTCAATAAGTTGCGAGAGATTTCTGTCGTCTTGTCAATTTTCTTCTCTTCATGTCACTATGTTGTTGGTCTTGTGGGTTAATCAGTAGTCACGAACCAAGTTCAAATGGATTAAAACAAGAAGACACCAAAATGCATAATACTGTATTTTCTTCAAAGAGAACCAAGAGAAAATTCAGAATTTAAAAGTTAGGACTGAAAAATATAGTTGTTGATTCTTGTGGTGTCTACAATCATTTAATCGAACGATTTGCATTCAAACCATCAAACAAATTAATCTTTAATTTTTATTGCTCGAATAGGTTGGTCTTAAAAAGAATTTATCCTTATATTTATATATGATAAAACATAATATGTGAAATATTATGATGAAAAAAAATATTTGTAAAAAAGTTATTTATCTTGATAAACAAAAACTAAAGACAAAATAGGGTCCAAGTGAAAATGGCGTGTCCTAGAGCAGTTTGGTGCTTATCACATTTTTATAATTAATTATTGTATAAATCCATTTCTTGTTTTATCTTATTGATTAAATATTAATATATGGGATACTGAAATACTGATGAAAATCTTATATAATATTCTTATCGACTAATATTTGTCTTCTAGTTCTGGAGTTAAAATATTGGAGATCATCAATTTTAACACAACCGATTGTGACGAAAGTGCTGATGACAAGCAACAACTCCATTAATTGCTAGTATCATATATAGAAATGTATAATATTATATGAGTACGGCTTGTAGCTGATACAAGATTCTTTTTAATCTTAAGTTTTTCAAAGTAATACTATATTCTTTTATTGTGTACTTCACCCCAAAAGTTATATTTATAACATATAGTAATTTCTATTTACTACAGTGTTCAGAAACGGGCCATCTTTTACACAAGTAAGATTTTTTGAATCAAATTTTTTGATTGCATTAAAAAAATGTAAACATAATTTTTCTGGCACAATCAGAAGTAAAATCCTGGTGAGTCTACCACGATTTCCTATTTAGTTGTGTTGGGAAGACTTGATTTAACATCAAGTTATTATGATTGTCAAGAAAAATAATTTTTTTCTTTAATAGTCTGAACTAAAATCTTGATGAATCGTTAAAATATTTTATTTAATATTGAACAAGATTTACCTTTACAATTTTAGTGGCAGATCTTAACTACTTGCTAAGATTGTTCCAAAATCTGCGGCTGAAATTAATCCTAGCACGCAAGTTTGTAGCCAAAATTTCTTTACATTAAGTTAAACTTTAATTTTAACATTTTAACAGAATAAATTCCCAATAATAAAACCAAGAATAGTTCAAGTATATGCTTGCATGATCTTATGACCATTGCAAATAATTCATCAATTTAGCACTACAAAAGATAATAAACAAATTAAGATATGTATATAACTTATTTATAATTTCTTAAGGAAAGCAAAAACATCTTAATTTCAATAACATACATGCTCAATAATATAGTTAATAAAGTAGAATTTGGAAAATAAAAATAAAATAGATGTAGATCTTATCTCTACCTGAATTTTTAAAAAACGCAGCTTAGCGTTTATCAAATAGGACGACGATTCGGAAAAGTAGTTAAGGAAAGGCCGAACAGCGGAATAGCAAACGATGTCTCCAATTGGAGCCTTCTTTGGTATGCATCAATTGCTTCTTGATTTTCCAATATATCATTTACCGCTGACCAATAATATTCTTTTATTTTCTTCACCATACGTAAATATTGCAATTTCAGCCTCTTCAATAGTCGGACTCGTCGGAAAATCCTCACGAGAAAGGATCTCCGGCGGCGCTTCGTCTCTCCAGCTCCGAGCTGGACTACCGGTAACTTCTTCCGCCGACGGAAGGATATTTTGCGGCGGGGCTGACTGAATATGGTTGTCGAATTGGCATGGCTTCTATATTTGTTGAGGCTATTTTGGTCCGAAGCCATTTTTAGTTTTTATTGGAATAATTTTGTTTGTTGACAACTAATATAAGGAGATAGAAGAGCTGACCATCATCTGCATAATGCCAATTACTTCTGCACAACTAAGGGGCCGTTTGGTTTGAGCTATATACCTACATACTATACATATAAATAAATGAAAATACTATTGATTCTCTCTCTAATAATATTTATCAATTATTAATTTAGATAATAAAAAAATAATAATAATAAAATAATTTTATCAAATTATTCTTATACAATATAAATTATATAAATATTTAATAATAAAATTAAAATAAATATAAAATAATAAA
>JAOTQJ010000072.1:30157507-30176524 GCA_025642045.1 Solanum sejunctum | reverse complement strand
GGGAATTATATAAAAATACCCAAAGAATGCAAATAAGAACATACACATGAACTAAAAAAATTGTCATTAGAGAACCATTTTTTTATTAGCAAAAAATATTATTTGCTTGTTTTGATCCAAAAAAGTAAATAATTGTAATATAATTCTATTGTTTCAAACTATACTAAAAAGAAAATCAAATCAGTTATCAAATTTCAATCACAAATTAATGATGATCTCAATTTTTGAATCTTTACTAAAATATATACGATATTCTTGACGAAGATAGTAACTTTGAAAAGGAAAGTTCATTGCTCTGTGAATTTGAGAAGTTAAAAAATATAAAATATAGGAAGTATATGAGAAAGTGGGAGCAGTTGGTGGTTTATAAATCTATTTTTTGTTTTATTTATTTTTTAATTAATACACATTCAAATAAAAAATATCCGTAAATTAAGTTAAAATTGTCCTATTTTTTCATATCTATATTTTACTATAATTAGGAAAATAACTTCTATTTTACATGTAGTAATAAGAACTTTAATTAGTACAAATTTAGTTTGAAATTTTAAAAGAAAATCCCAAAGACTTAAGATAGAGGGCAGTTAAAGATTTTCTGATTTCTTTTTTTCCTTTTTATTATTATTTTTTTAATATATACAATTTAGTAAGAGTTGATAATGTCTAAATTAATTTTAAATAAATATTTTTAAGTAATAAATATTGTTCCTTTTGTTGTAATTATACGTGATAATTTTTTTCTCACCTATAATAATAATATTTTATTATTAATAATACTATTACTATTATTATTATTATCATTATTATTTGCTTCGCTATAAATAAGGATTAATTGTAGAATGATAGCTACTATATATATATATATATATATATATATATACTATATTGACTAAATAAAAATAAAAAAGAAATATTAATTGGTATTTTTTTTTTAAAATCACGTAAGTTTGCAGTTCTGTAACTGCTTTTTTTTTTTTGTATTTAATTGTATTTTTTAAATATATTTTTTTAGATCGTATAGAATTGTTGTTTTAAGTATTTATTTTTTAGAAAATTCTTGTTTAAATTGAAATTAAAATAATCAATATATATGATTTTTGATAAGTTTAAAATATAAAATATTATTAGTAAATCATAATATTTTTGATTGTTGACATTTGGCATTATATTGTACAATTTTTTTTTGTACTATTTTAAAATAAAATTTAAAAATAAAAATATATTAACTTGTTATCTTTTGAAAAGTTTCACCCATTTATATAGTTTATTTAATCAATGTGGAGATGGTCTCAACCATTGTGAGATCGAGAACTACAATTTCAGCGGCAATGGATACAGATGTGGAGATGGTTTCCGCCGAATCCAACGCAGCTTCTTCTTCCACCAAGAAACCTAAGCGTTTTGAGATAAAAAAGTGGAACGCTGTCGCTCTTTGGGCCTGGGGTTCGTTTTCCTCCAATTTTGTTGATTGCTTACTTGTCCTGATCGAAGCTGATATCATATTATGATTTGGTTAAATTGTGCAGATATTGTAGTAGACAACTGTGCTATATGCAGGAATCATATTATGGATCTCTGTGAGTGTTTTCAATTTTTGTTTTGATTTAGATTAGAAAATGGAAATATATGTATATTTGGGAGTTATGTGAAACTTTGTTAAACAGGCATCGAGTGCCAAGCTAATCAAGCTAGTGCTACGAGTGAGGAGTGCACTGTTGCTTGGGGTACGTTGTTTGTTTTTCTGTATTGCGTAATTTGCTGTAATTTATGCCTTGAAAAATAATCAATTACTGACTGTCATTGTTTCTTTGTGGCTTATGAGTATATGTCTCTTGAAAGACCTTTCTGCTTGTCTTATGATATTATGCCTGGATATATCATTTGTATGCGCACCTTAGATGTACATTACTATATTGTATATGTTCTTTCTAGTAGCCGTCGTAAGTATATTGCAATTTCTTTTTCTAACTAGTGTGGTGTGTCGGCTAGTTTGTACATACCTCGACTAAATCCACGAGTTACCTGCCATCTCCCATCAACAAGAGGTGCGATAGTTGGTACTTTTTTCTACCGAGACCTCATAGTTCTCAACCTACTTCATTGACCACTAGACTATACCTTTGTTGCTAGTATATTGCATATGTTAAGGTGAATAGGTCATAATCAAACTTGATTCTTAGTACATAAAGAATTATTTCATCTGTTTCGAAAGTGCTAAACATCCTTTGTCCTCAAAGCATTGGCCTAGTCCTCGACTTAATAGCAAAGTGATTCATTGTCTAGTGTCATCCTCTAACTAAGCATATCTACTTGTGATGCGCACATTCAAAGCATATTTGTTTGTAAATCCATCTCATTTTTTCCCTTTCCGAACTCACCTTCCATCTCCCAGTCTCCCCACTCTTATAGCAGAGAACACACATATATCCTCTCCCTTCTTTATCCTCCCATCTGATGAAACTTTTGTAATGTGTTCACCTTCTTTTGCTGCTATGTCTAGACACAGTCTTCCACTTTGGTACACCTTTCTCCATGTCTTCCATCCTGTTTCTATTATGAATGGTTGTTCTGACGAGATTTGAGACTTGAGAATTTGCTGTGGTGTTTTTTCTCTACCATTTTCTATCTTTGTGCCTTTCTCAAGCAGAAGCACCACTTTTCTCTCCATCCCCGCGCCCCCTATATCTGGAAGGGTGCCTCAATGCAAATCCAAACAACCAATTCATTCAGTAAAATTTTATTTGCTCAAATTTCTGTAATGGTTGAGCTAAATGGTAACCTGACTTAAAGCTCCGAGCTAAATTGAAATTCTAGCACAAACAAGTCTTGCTAAGAAGTCTATAAAAGGTATTCCGAAAAGTGGATAGGTGTTAATTCCTTAGGATTATTATTGTGGATTTCTTGTTTGGGAATAGGGCGAGGAAAGGGAGGGAAGGGTTTCTCGGAGGGACAGGGTGAGCAATTTTTGAATGGAGAGGGCTGGATATTTAGGAGGGTTGTCTCTGTTTGATCCAAGCATATTTTACTGCATCCCACTTCTTATTTGTTGCACTGATCTAACAGTTATTGTTTCCCCCTGTAAATCTTCTAACCCTCAGTCCTATGCTTTGAACAAATTTAATTCAAAGCTTGACATTAGTTGCAAGTTGCAACTAAGTGCAATATATTCTAATTCAAACTATTTAAATATTCAAATTTAATCTTAAGAGTTCTAAAAGAATAACATCTTATTCAAATCACCAGTTTTTTCTTTTTTCAAAAAAAGAAAAACATCTTATGTTTAGGCCATATACATTACCGGACGATTGTGACCTTTCAAATTCATTCAAAACCTGCTTCCATGAAGATTCAAATCGAGGGACTCGAGCTCAAACACGATTTGAGACCATTTTCACATGTTTATTATTTCAAATTTACTGTACTTTTAGGAGAGAATATCTTTATCAATTTATTGCAATCACTAGACTGAAATGTTTGTTTTCATTCATAAGCAATTTTTTGTTAAATCATATACAAATAAACACAAACGAAAACATAAATATAGAAGTCAAAATTATAAGAATTAAACTAGAGAAAGAAAAAATACAGCTTGAATCCCAACCTAGAAGGAAACTAATGTTGTAACAAAAACTCTTGTTACCAAATCTGAAAAAAAAAATTGAGTTGAACCTAATAATGGAGCCTTTTATCTTCTCATTATTTTTCACTCTTTCTTGTTTGGTTTTGCTCTTCCGGACTTGGTCTTCTATAGAGGATTTGAGAGACGAGAACTCTTGGATCCAAATCCCGATCTGAAGGTCATCATTCTCACAATCCTCTTTAGCTAGTGAGGGAAGATTGGAGAAAGTCATCAATGAAATTGCCGGAGAAGAGACGAGGATCGGGTGGTAAAGGAGATAATTTCCCCTTCATTTTTCCGTTCCTGGATCACTTGAAAAATAAGTTCTTTTCTAGATTGTGATTTTTCAGTTTCAAATTTTAATAGTTTAGATAGACTTTGATATTTACTTGTATACTTTTGGCGGAAAGAGTCTCAACATTAGGATTTAATTATATGTACGATATTTTGTTGTAGAGTTTATTTTAGGCTACTAGTTATGTATTTTCTTTAACAGGAAACTAGAAGAAGAAAAGAAATTTTTCAAAAATTTGTTTCTGAAATATAATGCCAAGTCAAATAATATAATTTTGGGGAGTTAGAAGTATCTTGATTCATATTATTGCAGGTGTATGTAACCATGCCTTCCACTTCCACTGCATCAGCCGCTGGCTCAAAACACGTCAAGTATGTCCATTAGGTAACTCAGAATGCCTAATTCTACTATATGTTTGGCACTGTTTAGTTGGCTTGATAACTGTATTATAATTGGTGGAACTTCTTTCCTTCATTGCAGATAATAGCGAGTGGGAATTTCAGAAGTATGGTCATTAGAGGATTCAACAAGTGGAAGGAGAGGCAATTATGTTATTGTTGCATTATAATGTCTCTGAATGTTAATTTGTTTTAGCAATACTTGTTTACAGCGACTTCTGTTCTCTGTTGCTTTACGCATCTGAGTCTGTTTCATCCATTTGATAGGATTTATTAAGAGAGCTCGTACCTAATCTCATATGCTGTGTGATTCTAGTCTCTGCATTATTGAAGTCAATCTTATCCAGTTGATTACATAGTCTGGAATAAGCATCAACCAGAATCACCAGCATTCCGACAGGCCGTGTTATTTCACTAAAATTGCTTCAGAATCTTTTGTCATTCGTTTGATACATACATTCAAATGCTTGAGACTATAAAGCCTGTGGCTATCTCAAAAGTTATAGCTCCCTTTTATAGTAAGACCATTGCGTCAGCTCGCCAATATAAGAATGCTGTCAATGCAATAGTTGATTCGCAAGATTCTATTAACAATGATACCAATATATTAATCTACTTGGCCTGCAGTTTTATTATATTTCCTTTATCAGGCAGAGGTGTGTCTTGCCTTTGATCTGGGTTGATATACGCAGCTTTATTTCTTTGTAGAGGCCCAATAGCTAAAGTACGACATGAAATTTTGTAACGTCCATGAAACCTTAGAAGCTAGCTGACAGAAGGTTTGCTTTTGTTGAGCTCATCAGGCCGGTTTGAACAGATGATAGTAAAGATAAAAACTCAAAATTTAAGCAAAGATATGGTTTGTAGATGTCTTTCTTCCGATGAACATGTTATCATGTGGTGAGATCATACGATGACAATGCGTTTGATAACACCTACACCAATATCAATTGTTAAGTCAATAATTTTAACTGGCGAGAGACTGAAACCACTATGTAGACCTCATAATTTCATTCAAATCATCAAATGTATCAGGCTGACCAATATTCAGAAACAATTAAACAGGACAACAACGAAGCTCTTTTTAACATTATTTCGACAGTATGATGGTCCTCCGATATTCCTTTTCTCCTTCCAGAATTTGGCCTCATGTCAATCTTCAAGACCATCACGGATTTGCAGTTAAGCACAAAACACGTTATGCTGCATAGTCATGATCCATCAAAGAGGCTAAGCAGCAGCAGAAGAGGGTAGCCAACGCACTGCAATTGGACTCCTCACACTGTGAATTCCATCAGACCACTCAATTGAACCAAACGCGGATTCAAGATCCTTCACTCTCTCCAGTCCAACACTGCTAAAACTGATCTCATACGACAAACTATTCTTTTCTTCACTGAAATTAAGCTTACTCGGAGTCACCTTTACCTCCACGGATGAAGGTCCATTTACCTTTACCTCATACACCGCATTTGCCTTCCTTCCTACATTTTTAACCACACGCCTGTATTTTACAACGCTCTCACTCATGAAAACAACTGAGAATGATGGATAATTTAAATCCCCTGGACTAGCTAAACTATGTTCACTGCAATTCACTGAAGAAGTATCTTTTGTGAATGGTGAAATTCTAGAGGGGCCATAACCTATAGCACATAGGAAACCTATGTAATCACTCGACTCAATGTCATATACCAGACCCGGATCCAGTGCTCTGTTTGGATCCACATGCCCTGATCCATGAAAAAAAGGACTTGATTTTCGACCCGTGGCAAGATCTATGATGTTTTTGCCGGAGTTGTCCACGTTGTAAGCTGTTGTCATGAGGGCTGATTTTATGGCTGCTGTGGTCCATTGAGGATAAGCCTTTCTGAGTAACGCAGCTAATCCACTTACATGAGGACAAGACATGGATGTTCCAGATATGATGTTAAATTCTACTCTTCTTTTGTCGATTTCCAAGTCTGTTGGCCCAATGGATCCGGTCCATCCAGCTAAAATGTTGACCCCTGGTGCAGTAACATCCGGTTTAAGGATCTCCGGGGTCACATAATTGGGTCCTCGGCCTGAGAAGGCAGCAATACGTGGAGCAGATGGTGATTTTCCGATAACAGTCCCCCTGAAAGTGATCGTTGCTGTTGGTGACGGATCAGATTTAATGTAATCCCTGATTTTGTCGCCGGCTTTTTGACCGACCATTGTCGCTGGGAGGAGATGTGAATCGGCGACGAGCTCTTCTCCAGAGTCAGCTACGTTTGCCAGAATCATACCCGCACCGCCCGCTTGTTTCACAGCACTTCCTTTCTCTACTCTGGCATTGCCTCCTCGATCACATAATACAATTTTCCCGACTACTTTTGAAGCGTCCAGCTTTCCTGGATAGCAGAGTTGGCTCCCACAGTCGCCGGAATAAACAAGTTGTAGTTTTGTATCGTCGAGGGGGTCTCCGGTATACAGGGATACACCACCATATATTCTACCGTCTCCTAAGATGACATCCGCTGGAAACTCCCGATCTATGGTTGAAGCAGCAACAGTGAGAATCCATGGGGCTACGTTGACTGCCGTAGAAGCACCAGGACCGGAATTTCCAGCAGAGCATGAGACGACAACGCCATGTTCTGAAGCACCAAAAGCTCCAATAGCAATGGAGTCAGTGTCATACTCAGGAGCATAACCATCGGCACCAACGGAAAGAGAAATCACGTGAACCCCATCCGCAACGGCTTGATCCATTGCAGCTAGTATATCAGAATCAAAACACCCTGTTTTCCAGCAGATCTTATAGGCTCCTATTCTGGCTTTTACGGCCATACCTCTAGCTTCACCTTTCGCATATTGGTAGAAGCTGGCATTGGCTACAACAGATCCAGCTGCCGTTGAAGCAGTGTGTGTTCCATGGCCTTCAGTATCTCTTGGCGATTTGGATTCTTTAGATTCATCTATTGGACTTCCACGATCAGCTTCATAGCCTTTGTAAAACAATCTAGCACCTATGATTTTACGATTACACGAAGTTGCAGGAAAATCCGGTCCAGTCTCGCATTTCCCATTCCAACCGGAAGGGACGTCAGAAAGCCCCTCGTCGGAAAAGCTCGGCCTTTCTGGCCAAATACCCGTGTCAAGTACTCCAACAATGACATCATCTGCATAATCAGAATTGGGCCAGATCCCAAATGAGTCTGCAAGTCCTAAGAAGGATGGTGTATGAGTGGTATGAAGTTGGCGTACGCGTTCAGGGATGACGGAGACCACACCAGGAACACGTCGGAGCTGTTCAGCCTGCCCGGTGGTAAGTCGGGCAGAGAAGCCATGGGCAGCACGATCGTAAGAATACAAGACACTGGGAGAGTGTTGAGAGAAAGAAGAAACTGATCGGAGAATGGAGGAGTACCAGTGATGGTGAGTAGTGAAAATATGGGGCTTGTGGGATTTGGACACGTGGACTATGAAAGTCTGAGGACCGTCCGATTTGACTGAAATTGCGAATGAGTTGAGAAAGAGGAAGACTAGGAGGAGGATAGAAGAAGAAGAAAGCGCCATTGCTAAAGAGAAACTAGTTTCTGGGAATTTTATTCTTGATAACAGAGATGTTTATTGGGCCACGTTATAGATAGGTTTTGGTTCATTTTTAGCTCTTTTGGTTATTCCCAAATATCCAAGAATAAAGGACTAGATTGATGAGACGGAAGGGTAGCTCAGCTGGGTAGGTAAGGTCCTCCACATGTTATTGATGTTGAATAAAAATTATTTAGCTTGTTTGAATAATGGTGTCTACTTTGGATTTATTTATTTTTTACAAAAATAGGTTGAATCATGCCAATGATGTTTCTATTTCATTACTCAAAAACTATTTGGGATCATATGAGATTGTGCTAACTTTAATAAATTTGAAAATAATATTCTTTAACATGATAGAAATAATTTCTTGTTGAATAATTTAAAAATATTAAATTAAATAAAGTAATAATTTTAATTTCTCATTTAACATCTTATAAGATTTTTATTAATTTAAATTTTAAAAAATAATTACTTTTATCAAAAAAAAATCATATCCTAAATTCAAATCTAACACTTTCAATTCATAAAATTACATCATATCGATGGCACCACATTTGTTTAATTAGGCAATTGCCACTTCAATTCTTGGATTTATCATATGATATCGAAAGATAACGTCTCTGCACATACCTACAGGACATCCGTGTCACTGACTCGGCACTTCTCTTTTGATACGTCTCTTCTCCTCTTACTATTTTTCTTCCCGTGGGTGTGGGTCGGGTCGCCACTTCTCTCGCATTCAGTTCTTCATCAATTTCTTTCTCTCTGTTGTGCAATTGAAGGAATCATGAGTAGTTTCAAGAATAAAGAGTACGAATTCCTCAAGCAGATCGGAATTGGCCCTCAAAATCTCGGCTGTTATGTTAATGGCATCTGGAAAGCTACTGGTCCCGTCGTCTCCACTCTCAATCCCGCTAACAACCAGGTTTTTACAATTTTGCCAACTTTTGGTTTGAGTTTTTTTTTTTTCACTTATAAGTGTCAAATCGGTTTCGTTTCATTAAATTAGTATATGTGTATGATTTGAAGTTAGTTTAATGTATACAGATCATTGCCGAAGTTACCGAAGCTTCTGCTCAAGATTATGAGGAAGGCATGCAAGCTTGCTCTGAAGCAGCTAAGATTTGGGTGCAGGCATGTCATCACTCGCTAAAATCATTCATCTATCAATTTTAATGCTACGATTACCTTGCGGCTGGTTTAAATTTCATTCGCCAATACTTATTTTCTAGGTTCATCCGCTTTTTCACTTGCTTGATGATGCTTTTATGATGTTTTAGGTTCCTGCGCCAAAAAGAGGTGAAATTGTTAGACAGATAGGTGATGCACTCCGAGCGAACCTTCAGGAATTTGGGCGACTTGTTTCGCTGGAAATGGGAAAGATACTTCCTGAAGGAATTGGGGAGGTTCAAGTATGTAAATGTCACAATTAGCAATAGAGATGTGCAGTGTACTAAAAATTATTGAACAACAGAATTACAATTGGAAACTTTTTGTGGCTTAACTCTGCAGGAAGTCATTGATATGTGTGATTTTGCTGTGGGATTGAGTCGACAACTGAATGGATCCATTATTCCTTCTGAACGTGAGCCTGCATTCTTACTCTGTTGCTTTCAGAAAAGCCATATTTGCAATCTTAAGCAGTTTTTCGTTTTTTGCAATTGTAGTTTCTCATTTCTAGTTGAAAGTAATTTGTGGTGAATCTCAGTAGTTCCTGGTTGGAAGGATGATAAGCTTTTGCTGACTATTGGGATACAAATGTTCTTTAAGAGTAGAAGTTTTACAGTCTTATGCAATGGAGATGTTTATTTTGTGCTTTTTCTATCTGACTTCCATTTAATAACAACATTTATTTGTTAACAGGCCCTAACCATATGATGTTGGAGGTGTGCTGACATTTCTTCTCTAAAATCAGGAATTTCTCAAACCTTGGTTATGTTATTTTTTGATCTTCTCAATATAATTTTTGTGCACAGATGTGGAATCCTCTCGGGATAGTTGGTGTAATCACTGCTTTCAACTTCCCGTGTGCAGTACTTGGTAAGCCATTGAGATTTTTGACTACTTCCTTGGACTTCAAGATTTTTGATTGTTTGCTTATATGCCATGTGAGTTTCTTGCAGCATCTCATAAGCTCTTTTATTTATACACTTGGTTCCACTTTTGTTCCGGTTCTAAAGGGCTGTTATAAAAACATACTATAGAATAGAGTGGTTAGTCCATTCTCTCACTGTTGATTTTTGCAGCCCTGTGAAAACAAGCCATCACCATTAGCTTCGGTAAGGGTAAAGCTGTGAAATTAATTGCTATAGGATACTTACAAATTACAATTTACCTTTAGCTGTTTTGTATGGCCCGAAGGATAAAAGACACGTATTTCCCCTTTCCTGCCCAGTTTATGAGTTGTAATAGCTGACATGGAGGGGCATCCAACCGTTGATGCTTATTTATCCTCCTCTTCACCTCCTTACCAAATTCTCGGAAATGGCCGTATCCCTCATTTATTTTTTCTTCGATCATCCTTGTTGTACTGTAGTGTAAGCCTCCAAGTCCATGCAAAATATGCTCTTTCACCACATGCTGAACTGAACTGATGTTTACATTTGATATGCACTTTGTAGCAAATGGTAAACAGGTTTACTATGCACTTGAAGGTAGAAATGCTTACACGAACGTTTCTCTTAGTTGGTGACACACGCTCAATTCCAACTGGTAGATTGTTGGTTTGAGTCTCATAGGTTGAAATGGAAACTGATGGTGATCTGTGGCTGGGGGATGGGGAGAAAAAGTCAAATGCCTATAATGTAGGAAATTGACATGAGGTATCTCTCCTATGGCCACTAGTAACATACTTACGGATCATCATGGAACCATGAGCTGAATATGGTCCATTTTACAAGAATAAATGTCCAATATAGTGGGAATGGATTTATGAGTTACCTATCATTCTTCAAGAATTGAATCCCTGAAGTTTGCTGTCCTCTTCCTTTTATGTTATTTTTATTTGGTTAGTGCACTTTTTCACTCTATTATGATAAAACTGTGCTCTCACATGATGCCTGTGTATCTTCCCCTTTCCTTCTCTTTCCCTAAGGCAGTTGGTTGTTTAACAAGTAAAGTCTTCATATCTGAAGGCATTTGTGCTTGACTGTTGGTAACAGTTTGCTTCATTTCTGTAGAAGTTTACTTGTTAATTGCTTTTTGCCTCAAATGTTGGAGTAAATGTCTGCTAAGTTCAGATGGTATTGTTTATATTGCTGTCTTTCTACTGAAGTACTTTGATATAAAAAACAGAAAATTAGTAAAAGATTCTAGGATTTGTATTTGGAGAACTTTTGCCTACATATACCAAGTAATTTCTCTCTTAGCTTTTAATGCTTTGACCCGATTCTCCAAGTAAATGTTGGAGAAGTGTCAATATCTACCTTATTTTGTTCTAAATCTATGTGTCATGTTCAATTCAGGATGGAATGCATGTATTGCGCTGGTCTGCGGCAATTGTGTTGTGTGGTAAGTCGATCACTTTATTTTGAAGGTGTCAAGTGAATTTGTCCGTTGAAATGATTGAATAGCTTCTCTAAATGATAGTTGAGCTAGATGTTTGAACTTCTTTTCAGATTGATAAATTGAGCTTATACTTGTTTCTGAGCTAAAATTGCTTGGGTATTACTGCTACACTATAGTTTGAACATCATCATATGCAAATTTATGTTGAAAATAATCATTGTTTCACTCTTCCAAAGCTGGAGTAGTGAATCTCTATTACCTTGGAACCATGTCAACTTAATATAAGTATTGTGTGTTGCGGCTGAATCCTTAACTAATTTATATTAACCATAACTGACTCTAAAACAGAATTCCTTCCACATCCAAATAAGTTAAACAAAATAGAATTTATGTTCCTGTCTAAATAACCGCACGAGGTTAAGCGTGCACAACTGAATTGGGGAGGGATGGAACAGATTCTTTTTAGGGTTATACTAATGCCTAATGTCTTAACTCTTTCCTCAATCTCAAAAGGCAAATTTGCTCTTTGAGTATGTTTGATGCCTCGATGCTTGAAACAAACCTCATGTTTGGCATTTCGGTGTTCTAATCTTGGGATTTTATGCCATATTCACAGGAAAGGGGCTCCAACAACACCGTTGGTTACCATAGCAATGACAAAAATCGTGGCTAGTGTATTGGAGAAAAACAATTTACCTGGTTCAATTTTTACTGCCTTCTGCGGTGGAGCTGAAATTGGTCAAGCAATAGCAAAGGACACACGAATTCCTCTAGTTTCATTCACTGGGAGCTCAAAGGTGACCTTTCTGTCCTTAAGCTAAGATGTGTATTTTTTGTATCTTCAAAGGGTTTCCATTGCAGCTAATACTGTGTCAAAGGGGTTCCGTTTGCAGCTAATACTGTGTCAAAGGGGTTCCGTTTGCAGCTAATGTTTTCTTATTTCCAGCTTCTCGACACTAGGCATAAAACATAGACGTTTTGTAGGTTCATCTCTAGAGAACTTCTATTGCTTTCCTTGGTATGATGTTAAAAAGTAATAAACTGAATATTTTTTAATTTTTGTATATTTGTTGTATTAACTTGATATCGAATCTTGGAATCTTTCAAATTCCTTGTCAATTTGAAAAATGTTGTTAAAAGAATCTTGGAATTTTTCAAATTCCTTATCAATTTACTGTTCTATTACTTTGATGAAGCTTGTCTTCTAATTTTGTTACCATAAGTTGCATATAGAAATACAAACTTGCTCTAACGAACTTCTGTGGGTTTATTTCTTTTGATCCAATAGGTTGGTCTTGCAGTTCAGCAAACAGTAAATCATAGATTTGGAAAATGTCTACTAGAACTAAGTGGAAATAATGCCATCATAGTAATGGATGATGTGGACATTAAACTTGCTGTTCGTTCTATTTTATTTGCTGCTGTTGGTACGGCTGGTCAGCGCTGTACCACATGCCGGAGACTGGTACTGCAGTAATTGTTTAGAATCCATTCAGTTTTCTGCTCAAAGCTTTCACTTTCAAAATTTATTACTGTTTTTCTTCATAATCTTTTTCTGTGTGAAGCTTGTGCACGAGACAATATATGAGAAGATACTTGAACCACTAGTTGATGTTTACAAGCAAGTTAAAATAGGGGATCCTTTAGCAAAGGGCACCTTACTTGGGCCATTGCATACTCGTACTTCTAGGGAAAACTTCGAGAAGGGAATCCAAAATATAAAGTACCAGGTATGTCCAGTTTCTTGAAATTTTCATTTCCCAAATTATTTCTAAATTGACATTAAGTTTCCCTTTCCTCCCGTGTCTCGCCCTCGCCCTACCCCTTGGTATATATTGATGGTGAGGAAAGGTGTTCTACGTGGACAAGATTTGTCGCACAATCTGATTTGTTAAAGTTGCAGAGTTTTATTCCCGAAAGTATAGCTGTAGTAAAGGTCAGGTCATAATGGTCATAGTATTTTTGAAAGGAAAAGGAAACCATGTTTTGTTAACTCAGTGGGACTTTGGAGTTAGGACACATCCATATATTGGAATTGATGTTTTCCCATTTCAATAGAAAGGAAAGTCTGAGTGGAACTTTGTTTTCTAAAATGAATGTTTTGCAGGGTGGAAAGATCCTTACAGGTGGTTCAATCGTAGAATCTGAGGGTAACTTCGTACATCCAACAATTGTTGAAATTTCTCCAAAAGCCGACATTGTGAAGGAAGAATTGTTTGCTCCAGTTCTGTATGTAATGAAGTTTAAGGTACTCCTTTCAAAGGCACTGAATTTCTGTGATGACCAATGGCTTCGTGTCCCCGCATTTGGTAAAACTTCTCCTGATTCAGTTTCTTATTCCAAGCTTTCTGCTTGCAGACTTTCGAAGAAGCAGTTGAAATTAACAACTCTGTCCCTCAAGGTTTAAGTAGTTCCATCTTCACCCGAAATCCAGAAATTATATTTAAGTGGATTGGGTAAGCAATCTATGATGTTCTTGAGCATATGATGTAGATGAGTCTCCCTTCTCCTTTAAATAACCCTGGTTCTGACATGGATTTATGTGATGCAGACCTCAAGGAAGTGATTGTGGCATCGTCAATGTGAACATACCAACAAATGGAGCTGAAATTGGTGGTGCTTTTGGAGGTGAAAAAGGCACTGGTGGTGGCCGTGAGGCAGGAAGTGATTCTTGGAAACAATATATGAGACGCTCAACTTGGTAACTACACAGACATTTCATTGCTTCGTGATTTAATACATTTGCATGCTGCATTTGCGGAACCTCACCATTCAGACTTATTGCTTTATTTTGCACTATGAGAATCATGAATTGGTTACAATGTTGTAACTATCATAGATTTCAGTATTGTATTACTTTGATGTCAAAATCTGATGACATTTTACGCTAACCTACTTGGGTTATTCCACGTCATTGCAGTACAATCAACTATGGAAGTGAACTACCATTGGCGCAAGGAATCAATTTTGGCTAGTGAAACTGTGAGTCATTGCATTTCTATTCGACAGTATCTTGTAGCATTTTAAATTTCGCATGTTCTAATGGATGCAAGTATTGTTTCAGGTGCAGATCTAGCCGTTTTGCTCGTTGATTCAACCTATAAGGTGCTTGGCATTGGCCCAGAATCACTTGAACAATGTACCTACCTTGCAACTCAATTAATATGATGTATTATAAACCTAATGTTCTCAGTGATCAGTACCAAGCTGCCTTCTCAACGAGTTTACTTGAAGGTTCTACTTTATTTGAAGAGTTGTTAACCTAATCTCTCTCATAACTAACAACAGAACACTCGTATAATTGGGGCCAACAGTCTACCTAATCTTATGCAAACCACTAGTAGGTTTAACCATTTTGATCTGTTACATCCAATAATGGAAGTGATTGTATTGTCTACGTAAGGTCCTCCTCTGGAAACTTCATGATACATATAGACAAATTTAGCAAACTAGTAGTTCTAAAAGGTGAAATATGTCGGGAGATCTTTTTTTATGCCTCCAGAGAAGGTCATTTAGTATATGGGATAAGCATAATATTTTGGAATAAAATTTGAGATTAATTTCTCTCGTTTTTTATATAAGGTATATTAGATAATTTTGAGATTATTTTATTTCATTATTTGTATTAAAATGATGAGATTACTATTCCATATAGAAGATCAATAAAACAATCAGTGAATACTATGATCGTTATTCATGATAAAAGACCAAAAGTAGCCTCTCCTTTTAATTTTTTTATCATGATGACGACGTGTTCAGTTCAAACTACAGTTCTATTCAGTAGCCGTGCATCTGCATCCTCATATATTGAAATAATAGTACACCGAACAATAATATTTTACCTTGCAGATGTACCATACTTTAAAAATTCATTCATATCTTTTTCAAAATTTAACATAGGCTTCAAGCACGTGCCAAGTGATGAGAGGTAATTGTTTGGATGTTAAGCAACTTTCACCTCCAAAAGGTTGGAAGCTTAAAGAGCCTTAAAAAACATGTACCAGATGTCAAGCAAACGCCTTCCCTAAATGAATGCACTAGTAGGTAGGGGATCGTACCGTCCAAGTATGAGTGGATGCAGAAAGAGTATTTCAAATCTATAACGAGTCCAAGAGCTTTATTTTTCACAGCAAATTAATTTGGCACATATTTTTTTTATTCTTAACAAGAAACAGTTGGAGAACATTCCAAAATGAATTTATAGATTTATAGAGATCAAGTTCATAAAAAGAACTAAATCCTAATTGCTGATTATTTATGATTGAAAAAAAATAAAAATTCTGAGAGCTACTTTGTTGTATTTATACTCTTCTTTGCAATCTACTTGTGTGAATTTCTGAAAGAGGTGTTTGAGTCCGTTTTTTGTATGTCTTGCCATTTTATCAGATACTATTTTTCACCAATACAAATATAAACTACTTTTGCCCACAGAACCTTAGGCAAATTAGAAAAATATCAATTACTTGTTTGATTTTTGTGGAGTTCATTTAAGAATGAGAGTGAAAAAACCTTTCTACCAAGATTTTAGAATATGACCAAAGCTGGAACTTGAATGCTCTGCTAAAAGATAGATTGATGACGTCAATCTAAAAAATAATTGGTGGTACATCCTTATCACAATTCCTGATCAATATATTCACCACAAACACGTAAATGGCCATCCCTCTCCCTTATACTAGAACTAGAATGTCAAACAGGAATAGCAAATATCTAAGGCCCACAAATATTACTGGAAATCCCACTAAACTTCATGTACGCCCGTCCTTCCATATCTCAAACTCAATATCTTATGACATGAAAATTGAAAGTCACAAGCATGTACTCACACAACACAGCGCATTGTCTTTTTCTCATTTTTGGGTTCCTGTTACATAATTCATAGTTTCCCTGTTTTCTTTCACAAGCCAGAAACTTCCTCTTTCAAATCATCTATCTTTAATTGGGCAGAAACTCTTCTTTACTTCATTCAGCTAAATTCGAGAACTCCAAAGTAAGACTAACTAATACTATTTCATCCTCGTGGACTTTTACTGGGAGTTTTTAGATTTATTTTTCTGTTTAACCATCTGATATTCGAACTGCAAATGGAAGTCAGAAATTGTAAGAAAGAGAGAACCATAATAGAAGAGTAATATACATTTACATATGCATATTATTCAAAATTGGAAAATCAGTTGAGCACGCAGAATTCACACGATTAACATTCCATTTCAATCACAATTGCCAAACGATTCTAGTTCTATTGTGTTTTACAATTTGAGGCAAATTAAGCATTATTAGAGTTTTTGTTCTCCTTAGTTTATTTCTATTTTTTTTCCATAGCGGGAATGTGGGAGTTGAAATCATCATAACTAAAAATTATCACCTTCATTCTCGTGATCCAGTTCTCTGGCATCATGAAAAGCAGCAGAATCAGCCAAAGAGAGTGTAGGAATACAACTTTCAGCTCGAACCAACACGTTAGGCTGCATCTCTCTGCTCTCCCTCGTCGGACTACAGGGCATCGACCTGAGCGATTTAGGCGAATTTAAGCTCCTACGGAGAAGCTGCCTCATGGCAGCGATCAAGTGAACAGTTGGATCTGGAGGAGGAATAGAAGAACTGAACTTCTTACGGAAATTGAGGTGACGAGTCAAGGCTTCTTCCGCGTTGATAAATCTCTCACAACGCATCATCTCATCTTTCACTGCTTCTGCACACAGTCCACATATCCATTTCCCTTGATACCGCTCACGGATCGTCTCTATGTACGCCAGAGTACACTCCTCCGTCAATCCGCAACAATCGCATTTCGCGAAATCTACCTCGATTGTCGGCGCCGCAAGTTTTCCGGCCTCCGTAGCGTTCATCACCACCGCCGACTCACTGATTACCGTCGTCGACATCGTTTATCGTCCAACTGAAAACACACACACAAAAAAAGGTCAATATCTTCTCTCAACCAATACGAACTAACTTTTCTCCAAAAAAAACAAAAAAATTACCTGAAGAAGAAGAGATCGAAACAGAGATAAATATATATATATATATATATATAAATAGAAAACTATATAGTTTTTTAAGTAATGATTTGATTTGCTCTACTTCTACTTTTCTCAGAAGAAGATTAGTAGAAGCAGCAATCGTATTTTTTTTTAATTATCTTTCCTTCTCCCACTCGCCTTCTTCGTCCTTAGTTTCTTCAGGAACAAAGTAAGTATCCATGAAAGACATCACAAAACTCAAACAAACTCCAATAACTTCTCAATCAGACTCTGAATTCTATTTCGATAACGAAGAATTTGCTTATTCACACAGAATCAATCTGTACAAAATGCAGAAATTGATAGAAACTGACAAAAAGTATATGCCTTTTCTTATTTTTGATTTTCTCCTCCACGAAAATTCTTTTTTTGTTTTTCTGAGCCCTTTTTCCAGGAAGAGTGAGAAATGAGAGAGGAGTCGGAGTCTAAAAAGAAAAAACTCAATGATTGAGTGGGGGTTTGGAGAATCCACGTCAGCAATTGCGCTGGAAATTAAATGCAGGCCACATATTAATAGATTGCCAGCTAAGCGTTATGTATGGAAATAAATCTCATTTTACATATTATTCTTTATGAATTATGAAATTCGAATGTTTACGAAATTTTCTTCCCTTTTTTTTAAATTTTTCTGAACGAATAAGAATCCACCACGTATGGACCACAGACGTGGAAGACCAATCTGTTAATAGGAAATTATTATTAATAATAATAAGATCCTAATGTGAAAATAACGTGGCATAGTGTATTTATGTAAATATGTGATGCCATTTAAACTTAGACTAAATCATGGAGTTCACATTTCACGAACTATATTTTTTTTCTTTGCTCCACACGTTTTTGTACTTGTAAATCATTTTCTTTTTTTATTTGATAATTTTAGTTTTTGGGTTTTAAAGGAATTAAATCAATTAATTAATAATAATTGAGTAAAAAATCAATAATATACTGAATATAATACTACAATTAAGGTTTAGAGGATATATTAGGTATTATCATATCAAATTGATCAAATCTCAATGAAGTTTTGGGCAATGAGTTATCAAAAATTATTTGTTTTCTTTTTCGCCCATCCGTGTTTCAATATTTATTTTGGCGTAAACTCGTTAAAGGAATTTCCATTAGGACTTGTCATTTCTGAAGTTTAGATTTGAAAGTTTTAATTAAAGCTAAAAAAGATTCTACTGATTCCATAACAATTTTTAATAATTGTTTAGAAGTAGATTATCTCCTATGACGTAAATTTTTTAAAAGAATAAACAAAAAGATGGAATCAGAGTACTTCTGTTTGCTTACTTGCGAAGGAAAAGAAAGAGAGACAGAAGTAATATATAAAAAAGACATGAAGGAAAAGTAATTAATGGGATACTATTTCTTAAAATTGATGATTTTGTTTCCAATTTTATGCCAATTTCCTTATGCAACTTGCCTGGCCCGAATCCAAATTGCCTGTCTAAAATGAACATAATCATTATTCCATACAACTTTAGCTAATTTCAATAAATGACTAAGTTCATTCATTTATTTCCAACTTTAACTTATTCTTTTTCTATCAAATCAAAGTATCAAAATAAAAAAGGTAGACCTAATAATATAAGGAGGAAGATTTTTCAAAAA
>JAOTQJ010000072.1:30143745-30155921 GCA_025642045.1 Solanum sejunctum | reverse complement strand
CCATTTTTTTTTAAAAAAAAAATAACCTTAAAAAAAACCTTAAACTTACAAAGAAAAAAAAAGTTAATAGAAATGGCTTTTCCGCTTCCCACAAATAATTGTATCTTATTTTTCAATATATATTAAAAAAAAACTCTCTCCTTTGGTCGTGGACTTATGGTTGATGACTAGATGGCCAGCTGGAGTCGTATATTATTGGATATGAATAATAGTGAAACTTACGCAACAAAAGTTGACCACTTAGCCGATATTGTTATTTTTATAGGCCAAGAGGAAATTGGAAAGTGACATACAATATGTAGTATATATAATATACCCTCAATGGTAATGACCGTTGGACGACTTGCATTCATATATCTTTTATTTTTCTTATTTTACTTGTAGTGCATGGACCAAGTGAACAAAGAAAACCATCTATCGTTTTGTTCATTTTTTAAATTTGTTTGAGTGAAGGGGATGGGGACGAATGATTGTGAAAAAGACCCCACTTCATAATAATAGGTAAAAAGGAAGTGAAAAAAAGAGCAATAGTTACCAAAAAATAGAGATCACTAAACCTACACGTCGAACTATGAGCTACAAGCCAAGTCTTTTTAATTTCAATCTTTATTTGAGATATACACTGGTCAATGCTTTTAAAATTATAGAAATTATGCGGCATAAAAAAAAATTTATTGTTATGTACTTTTATAAGAACTAAAGTTGTGTGTGAGCTTGTTCATATTATTGGTATCAAGTTTTGATTAAAAAAGAGTTGTCAAGAATCAATCCAGAATAAACTTTCAACCTCATAAAACTCTAAATAAAATTTATGTATATTCTATCAGTCTCAACATACCCTACTTCTGTGATCACACACGATTTATCACTAAATTAAAGTTTATAAAGACTATAAATAAAAACACGTGTGCAATAATCTAAATAGGGTGAGTAAACCCTCAAAGATATATATATTTTTTTGGGTAGCACCCTCAAAGTGGTCACATATATAGAGTAAAAAAGATATAAAAATTAAAAAGTAAGAGATTTCCTCTAGAAAGAATCGATATACAATAAAGAAAAAGTCTTTACTTTTAATCAGGGATTTGATATTTAAGTATTAGGAAGTGCTAAAACTCCCATAGTGAACTTTGTGTATCACACAATTACTAGATTAATCTGTTCAGTAAATTTATCAAACAACAAATAATTAATTAAATGGAAGAATACAAGAAAAGACGTACTAATAAGTTTGAAAGCATCCTCTCATCTTTATTAATGGTTAAGTGGGGAATGATGAAAAAAAATGCTCTAATAAGACATTTTTATGCATCGATCAATCAATTGATCATGGCTATGTATTTTAGACTAGGACATTAATTACCTTTTTCATGCTTCTTTGGTCAATTTCATTTTGATAATAACATAGATATATGTCTATCACATATATCAAAATATTTTTATGCAACAATTTATGATATAGGAAATTAAATAATCAAGCACCAAAGACAAAATGTGTTCCGACAAAAATTTGAAAGGGCCTATATCGATACATGTTCCCCTAGTTAGCAAATTTTGATCACGTCAAAATGTCTTGTGTTTCAACTTGCTGTATATAGAAGTTAATTGAAGAGCATAGTGTCTAAATCCAGAGGCTTCTTCTTCCAATAATTAGATGAGGACAAATATAGCTAACATGCGATGTGGTGTTTTATGTATATCATCTATCAGTGACTGCATACATTGACAATAAATGTCTCTTTATATACCTCTCCAACACAAAACGATTCGAAAAGGACAATTCAGTGCATTGGAGTTTTGTCGTGTGTAAAATCTAGGAAAGAACCTTGATCACAAGAGTCTATCACGGTTGGATCACTTTCTTTTCAGAGATTTAGAGCTAAGTCTTCTTGTATATTTTGGATTGACACTGCTTCACACACCCCAAAAAAGAAGGGAGTTATGTTTGAGTTGAACTTGGAGATGGTAGTCTTCCTTCCTTTCTCGATGGTGAATTAAGACCAAGCTCATGAGCTTATTATCTTAGGCTGAAATAAGTTGATAGGACCTCATTTTTTACGTCCCTATGTTGAATCGTATATATAATATTATGGGTTGGTTTTGATTGATCTTGACTGAATGATGATGAATTACTTCTATTTTATAAATTAATTATTAAATTGGAAGATAAATGTCAAAATTTTTATGTATTTTTACCTTTTGTTTCTGTCAGAGATGTTTCCAAGGTAAGGATTATGTACAATAGATCCTTCTGATCAAACTCTTCTTCAAATTTTATGTATTTAAAAACTTTAGTGCATCGGACTATCCTTTTGTTATAATGAAGTTTACTAAACCCTAATTAATATGGAGCAAGTAGTAGTGAACTCATGACTTTCGTCAATAAGTGGATAAAGTAGTTCATCTCTATAATAGAAGTTGTTAGATCCTTGAATTGGTTTAGGGGATGAATCGAATTGTTCTCTCTCTTTGGTGCTCTCTATCAGTTCTAACTTAATGAGTTCTTTTTTTGTTATAGAGCAAATAGTCAGATTGATCTAATCTTTTATTATTTAACTAATATTGAACATTCATATTAATTATTATATCATCCAAGCTTCAAATGTTTGCTCTATATGAATAGATAAGGGGATAGAAGGGCTAATAAATTTCTTATATTGATCGAATTTGGTTGATGCATGACTATTTTATACATATTTAAGATGTTTCAAGTGTGCAATTTCCCGATATTTAATTATTTGATAAGCACTAAATAGTCTTAATTCAATTTAAAATTATTGGCCCAGCATGGTCATGGTTGTCATTAGTGACCTCACACCATCATATAGAAACGTTTTTCTTTTCAATTTAGCGCATATTATGCGGAATATGCGTTTTAACCACCAACTACATGATCATTCAATCTGTATATTTTGTATTGGAGTAAAAATTTTTATTAAAAAATTTAAAATATAAAAAGAAATTAATATAATTTTATGATGAATATGAATTATTACCGTAGCTCCATCGTCCACATATATATATATATTCACATTATAACATGTACATGTTTTTTAAGAATTCTTGTTATATGTAATCTTTCCTTCTTTTGAGACTTGTGTCCACATAAATATAGTCATTAAGAAAAAAGACTATATTTTTTCTTTAAGAATGTCGTTATCTTTGGCCATTGGAGTCCATTATATTTGTTTAAATGAGGTGAGCTAATATAAAGCAAAAATTAAGGAGCAATAATATTGGAAGTGATAAGGGACACGTGGTAACAAATTACTGAGACAATATATATATAAATTTTTTTAGTTTCATCCAGAAAGTTCTAAATTGAAATTAAGTAAAGATGTAGCATATGTCTATTATTTTATTCATAACCTATTATATTCATCATTTATTAGTCAATAATTCTCCTTCCACGTGCCTATCATTTTTATTCATTGTTCACACTCTACCTATGAAACAACACTAATTAATCAAAAAACTCTAAAAAATAAAATAAAATCCTGCTATTCCGTTAATTCATTGTTCATAATGTATAATAAAGATAAACTAATTACGTTAAATTGGATTATCATTATAGAGTCATGTATATAAGTTAATAAATGAATCGCCTTTTTTCATCAAAAGTATTTATACTTTTGGGAAGGACTTGAATTTTTCATTCATTAAATGAAGAAGACCACCAGTATTTTTATGATCCTTTGCCAAATTTAATTATAAATTCAAGAGCTTAAACCAAATAAATGTATAAAGTTGGTGATAAATAATGTGAAAAGTTTACTCAAAAAGGAAGAATTAATATCAAGAACAAATTAATAGAGTAGAAAGATAGAAGAGAATATAAAATGTGACGGACTGTCTTGTACTATTAGTCAGCAAAAATGACCCACACATGGAGTATTTATTAGTGTATGTTCCAGAAATATCTGATGATTTTATTTTCTATGATTTAATTCACCTTCACAAAGATTCTTTTATAGGACTAGGTATTAATGATAGACATGAAAAATACATACACACCAATTCACAGTTTTTTGTACAGTAGAATAATCTACATGAATTAATCTAAAAAAAAAATCTTTATGCTATCATATATATCACTCACGTAAATTGCGAGCTATGTCACATTTAAGCCATGTGATATAATATTCTCTTTTTGGGATGCCTTTTTTATATGTGACGGGGCTAAAACTTACAAATAATTATTTTTCAGCACTCATGATTTTACTAATATCATGAAACTTCAAATATCACCAAACTATAGTGACATTTAAAAAGACATGCTTGAAAATGACAAATAACTCGCTATAGAACGACCCACAACTTGAATAGTGGTCGCATTTTGACCAAGTATTGCACTCAATGATAAGGGAAATTTGCGACGTAAATCGCAATTAATGAGGCAGTGGGGTTCACGTTGTTACAATCATAATTGTTGCTTAACGAAAAATTCACATCAATAATTGCATATTGCTCATAAGTCAATCATCACTTGATCACAATCTAAAGTAAAAGTACTCTTCTGTTTGTTTTTATTTGTCCGTTTCTACTAAAATTAAATATTTGCATAAGAAAACAGTCATTTTATTTATTACTTTTTAAGAGACGTATTATGCACAAGTAAAAATTGATGGACTGTAACAAAAATTTTGGCTGATTTAAACATCTGGCCTCCTGTAGCTAACAAATGTTCTGTTAAGGAATAAAAAATCTTTCATGATATATACATCAACACCTTCAAGGCTGTGTCAAGGTCTAGCTAAAGAGAAACTCATCAGTAAGCAACCCCTGAGGAGTCTGCAGCCATTGATCCCAAGCTCTACAATCATGAAAAATGGAAGAAAAAGAATTGCTACAGTACAAGCAACAAAGGCCTGACCTCGAGTTTTTCTTTCATGCCATATACGAATCCAACATCCACTGCTGACACTGAACCTCACAACATGATGGTCAGGATTCCATTGATTTGTCACGAGCATCGTCATTCTCAAGATCCCTAATTAGTTTCTCTATCTGCCTTCTATAAACCGGCATGAAATGATCACTGATCATAGTTTGTGACAGCCTTATTTTACTGTACAATGATCTAGGAGTGAGAAAAATTCCAACCTTTGTATCCTTGGGTTGATTATGTTCCTCGCTCAATGTGTCGCTGTCACTTTCACGGTCGACTTCCTCAGAGGGGAGAGTAACTATATGCATTATTTTTCCAGGAGGAAAGAATCGGTGCACCTCCTTTGTGTTTGGAACAGAGCTTGCACTTGAGCTCTGACCTCTCTCAGCAATGGCTGCTTCTTCTTCTTCCCTAATCTCCTTAGCAACATCAGTTTCCCCTTCAGACTGATCATACAGTTCATGCTCTAGTTGTTGCCACATCTCAACTTCCGTCATTCGGTCTTCAGGTCCATAGGCCACATGTTCACTGTCATCAAGATTGGGATCCAGGCCATTATGGATGTTAATCCCATCTGCAAAAGATTGATCAATTTCTGTGTTCCACGTGACTCCCTCGGTTGAAGATACAGGAAGCTCCATCACAGTTGTACTTCTGGTCTGCTCGGATTCCAGAAGGAATGTTTCAGAATTTTCAATGGAAGAGGTTGCACAGGAGGTCTGCTGTTCTTCAGAATCAACCTGAACAGCTGTGGATCGACGTCTGGGACCAATGCATGACCATGATGACAGTTGCATGGCAGGGCGTGACAATGCTGCCTGGGCAATACTATGCGCTCTCTTCATGACAACCTACAGATCATTGCCACTGTCAACACTCACTGATACACCTTGACGACTGATAGATATGGTCAAATGACAATAACAGAGTACAAGATATAAAATAATAAAGCCAGAAACTCTATGGCATCATCCTATTGACCCATCCTACAGACTACAGGCATCCAAGTGTACAAGATGTTAAGGCATCCTATTGTTGTTCCAGCTCAAAAGAATGTTCTCTAGAAGGCTCACACCTTTATCATATAGCACAAAATAACATCTAAGCAATATGCTAAAGACAGCTATTCCCGCAAGTTATATGTATGTCTTGGGTGTGAATATAACAAGTTCATATGCACTAATACAACAAGCTGGTCAACCAAAGCTTCAGAAAAGTTCACAAACAACCAAACTGTATACAAATTACTTCACAATGTAAGGGAGAACTGAAATAACAGAGTAAACTATGATTGCACCTGTGTACCGCTAGAAACAGGCCGCAGTATTGCACCAGCACCAGCAACCTTAGCTTTAGCAGTGGCAATAGATGGAAGGCGAGACCCCAGGGCTGATGCAGAACGATAAACGGTACTAAGAATCCTAGTATGCTCAATCTGACTTCTTAGATCGTTCAACCAAGCAGATGCTGTCACCTGCAACAAGAAAAGCACATTCCCCTCTTGAGTCTTGAGAGACTATATACCTTAAAAATAACGAGGTGCTGGAAGCAAAGATGCAGTGTTGGTACAAAGAACAAGCTTCCAGACGCTATTAAGAAAACTATGCATATAATAGCAACACAATGTATCATAAACAGAACCCTTTACTCTGAACCATCAGCGGTGTGAAACTCAAAAATCAAGATCACCATGTCAAACTATACCAATAGATACCAAAACTAATTAACTCAAATTCTTTGAAGGTGAAATAGACTAGCTTTTGGCCAAAAACTGAATCCTGTAAAAGTTAAGAAAGCAACAATAGACACTAATCTAAATGGATCTTACACCTAAAAGCAAAAATAAGACAAAACAACCAATCAACCAAGGACTACTTGAGGTCGGGTAGCAAGAATAGGATGGATTGGAAGATAAGACCAACATCATCTGACTTGAGGATGTAGAATCAGAGGGATATTGGCTAACTCTTGTATCTCTATGCTGTATGCATTCGGAGAGAGTACTTGTCAAGGCATACCACAAAAAATTCTCCTGCAGCATAATTCAGATCAATTGATTCCAACGGAGGAAGAATAACTGGAAAAAGAACCGTGACTAATATTCAAAATCCATATTCACCAAAACATTAAAACCAAAAGTTTGAAGTGAAAGATACATCCAACATCAGGACAAAACGTACTAGTCAACCAACCAAAGAAACAGGCTGCCTTGCCCAGCATCAAAACCAACCATGCTAGCTAAACTACCAAAGGAGGAAGAGACTCCAACAGAAACCACCAATTTGCACATAAATCAGCACAGAAATTCTATTAAGTAGATCCAGAAGTTAACCTCGGTACGCAAATCATCCACCGAAGCAGCTGAAAATGTAGGCACCAGATCAGCTCCATTGATTACCGAGGTAATAAATTCACACCCTGATTCAGCTAGTTCCCATGTCATACAGGCAGCTGCAGAGGATATTCTGGTTAAGTGAAAACAACTGATGACAAGTGAATAAAATGGTAGAATGTGGACACATATATTTAAGTACATGCATACACTCATAGGCAGATAACTAGAGTCAAATTTAAAAATTCCGCAAATTCAAGTACACAGAGTATGCCCCTATCTCACAAAAAGAAAAACTACCAACGAACATCTCAGCACAAGTAATGCCAAATGAACAAATAAATTTAACAAGGTTGTATGTGACACCTGGAGCAAATGCTACACAGGTAGCTGTTGACAGTTCCTTCTGCTCACGAAGTACATAAGTTAAAATAGCTGCAGTTCCTCCACCCAAGGAGTGCCCCACAATCTGCGCGCCAAGAGAAGATCAATTTTACATGGAAAGACACCACGAATGCGTTTATAAGAAAGCCCTTAAAATGATAATGTATACACACAATAATTGGAAAGGAATAGCAGACCTACCCTCCATGCAACTTATGCCCCAAACAAAATCAATAGGGCGGCAGATGCATGCCAAGAGAAAGAAAGTAATATAGAGCAACAAAACCCAAAAAGAATATAAACAAATTACTGGGGAATTAAGAATATAAAAAATTGTAACAGGAAAAAAATATAACAGGTTGCATTGGAAAAGATCCAACCAATATGACTCAATATTTTCAACACAAAAAAAAAGGGGGGGAGACGCCTCCAACCCCAAGATTAAGAAAAGAGAAAAAGGAAGCAACCATAAACTGAGGAAAGTGAGACTCAAATGTCAAGCACCTTAAGTTTGTATTCAGGATAAATACTAAGAGCTTTAAGAAGACAAGGCTTTGCAAGTTTTGCAATCCATCGAGCAGCTGCCACCATTCCACAATGCGCATAGCCTAACACCAAATTGCTTATTCCTCCCTCATGTACCACGGTATGATGGAAAGGCACAACTGCACCAGTAGCAGCTGTCAAAGTATCTTTAATACTATGAGTGCCACGGATTACAAGGAGGAAAGATTTTGATCGGTGGTCAGCGAGTATAGTGAAAGCTGGCTTCAGAATCTGCATAATAAAATTTGTGGATTAGAGGAAAGGAAACATAATTTGAAGTCAGAGCTTGAGAATTTCAGACGTGACTTACTCCAGCTTTGGGTTCTTGTAGTAGTACACTTTCTTGGGAATAGCCTGTCTCCTCCAAAAATAATGGAAAAGGCTTTTTGGAGAAATGCCAACACACTGTCAACAAGTGCAAAAGGCATTTAAGCTCTGCAGCAATTTCAGAACCTTTTAATTGCGTACTGTCTTCAACACAGAATATGCTACTAATATGTATGTTTCCCTGCAGACATTACATGAACTTAGTGACCAAGCTCAGTAAGTTAGTCCCAAGTCAAAATCAAGGTGGTTACTAACATCACATATTGAAAGAACATAAGAACCAGATAAGTTTTTATAGTGCACTGTTGGGCGCTCAAGTTAAAATGACACCTTCCTGGAGATATATAGCTTTGGTAAACACATCTAATGTAAGAAGCATAGAAGCAACAATCAAAACAACGGACAACTGTTGTTTACATAGCTGTTGTTTTAAATATAAAGGGTGTTGTAAAGAGAACTGATATCGGAGGGAATAGGAACTAGTCATTATGAATAAAAAATATAAAAAAAGTGAAGAATCATTCAAGCATGATTATACAATAATTAAAAAGAAAATGAAATGATAAAATAGGATAGAGCTCTGCATTAGGAAAAGCAACCAACATGATCCAAAATCGTCAGGCCATATATTGTTGATAAATGCATGCCTGTGTAAGAAAGGAATGTGAATTTATCACACATTCTAAAACAGTAACTATTTATTTTACAGGTGTTCTATACTGGACAAGTTGACAAACTGCTACTTGATCTAACATCTTCTTCGCTTTATTTTATTCCATGGTGCACTTATTTGCATACTGCATCATGTTATATACTCTCTTTCCAACATAAAGACAGCATGGTGCAGTTATTTGCATATTTGCTTAAACATAAGTTGCATAACATTCCACATCAACTCAATTCCTTTACCAGGTAAAAATAAAGAATTGATTCATGATTACCTGCTGCTTCAAAAGAAAACTGATGCCAAAAGCCAAATCCCCAATAGGCCACTTCCCCAGGGTCTCTGAGTAAGTAAACCTAAGAGTCTCGGACAATGTTGCGATTGTCTCCAACCATGTAGCAGGGGCCTGTATAAGTCTATTGGAAATCCTATTAACTCCTAGTAGAGCATGATCTTGACCGCTGCTACCACATTCATCATCATCATCATCCGTTGTTGAAGATTGCAACTTCTTATTTAACGTATAATACAATAGAGCAGCAGCACCTGCTGCAGTGGCGATAGTTGCCGTCGCCATCAGTTTCCAGAACCTATTTTTAATAGCAAATACAAATAAGAGTTCATTAAATTCAACAGTCTCTTTATTTTAAAAAAGTGTCAACTTTTGCGAGTGACTTTGTACCACTGCAGTAGTATTCCATTTTACCAGAATGTACAACTACAACAACCGAGGTGTAGTCACATAAGCGAGGTCTCGAGAGGGTAGAGCTTACACATACCTTTCCTATATCGAGGAGTCAGAGAGACTGTTTCTGAAAGACTCAACTCAATGTACTAACCTTCTATCATAACCTCTTATTTAAGTTCATATTCTCGGAAAGTGGAAGCATATTTACTGGAATGCAAGACTCTATATAAACTAATACAAGAGACAGAGAGGAACATTTTCCCCAATAAATGGCAAACCAGCATTGAGCAAAAACCCTTATTTGGAAAACGAAAAACCCTGGATATCAAGAAACAAATCCCTTTTGCTGTACAAACAAACTTTCCTTCAAATAAAGATTTCCTCTTCCCTATCATTAGCCCTAACCATCCTAAAAATCAAATTATTCAGTAATGGATGGAAATTAACCTGGACATGGTCAGCATCCAACAGATTAGAAAAAAAAACAGTACAATCCAATAATTTTAAGATACAGAATAAACCAAATTCGGTGATTAAAGAATCGATTCAAAGCGTGTTATTAGATTAACGAACCTGCGGAGATCGATTGTAGCAGAAAAAATTGAATCTTGGTATGATTACTTCAATTGTAAGGAACTGAAAATTGTGTAGCACAAAAGTGAAGTATTGGAATCCCCAAACTTCAATGCTTAAACGGGAAGTGGACTATCTCTTTGAAACTCAAACTTGTATCGGATTTTGATTATGCATAATCTGGCACCTTTTTATTATTTTCGGATTATTATTTATATTATAAAAGAATGGTTTTATTTAATTTGTGGACACGTGGATTTTGCGAAATCAAATTACGCCCAAGCAGCCTAAATAAGCCGACTTACACCGAGGACATTGGTTGACAAATGGAACGGACTCGGAATATATAGATATATGGAATTATTTTCTTGACGGAAATTTTTATTTATTTTTGTTGGTAGAAAGGATTGTATATGTGTATATATATATATATCAAAAGATTACAGCAGTAGCAGTGGTAACATTTATAACATTACTAGGAGCATCAGGAAGACGAATAGACTTAAACTTAGGGAGTACATTTACATTTTCAAGGAGGCTAATTTTTCAAAAGTAGACAAAGCGACAGATTTAGTAATCATAAAAAGTGTATTTAGGTTTAAAAAGGATAATAGATTCACAAGTGGGAGCTACATTTTGTAGCAAGGCATGGACATCTGTGGAGTCACATTCAACTTCAAGTGGCAAAAAGTTATATATAGAGAAACAGAGTTTATTAAAAATTGTATTTGGATTAAGTTTGATTTTTTTTTTGACAAAATTTTAGTTTATTTAGAATTATAATTATAAAATAATTTAAATATATATTTAACAAAGTCAAGAATATCCTATGTTTAATGATAGATAGTAAAGTTATGAAATCAAATTAAAATATGTAAAATTAAAATTAATTTTAAAGAGATCTCGTGATATTGTATTTTTAAAATCTTTATACATTGAATTACGTCTAACAATGAATATCCATGATTTTCCAACCAGAAAAATGTATTTGATAAATAAAACAACAATACTACAAAATTAAAAGGGAGAATGTATGTTTGTTAAACGATTTTATTGTAAAATCTATAAATCATAAAAAGTGTATTTAGGTTTAAAATTCGATAAAATGGAAGATTGAAATGTTGAGGGAAGCTTCCAGATAACAGGCTAAAGGCCCAACTTAAAGTGGGCCGAACCTACTTCTTCTCAGATGGATAGAGCCCAACTTAAATGGATCATCAACTATCACCGTTTATAATGCTAAGACATGTAGAGATTGAAAAAATTCCAGCAAGTGTTTTAATGCTTCTAATTGAGATAGAATTATGTGAAATTCTAACCTTAGATAGATATAGAAGGATTCTTATTATCAATTTCTTCACTTTTTTGTTTCCCCTTGTTCATCGCTCGGGAAAAGGCTAAGCTATTCATCCATCACAATCTAAGTGACTTACTTTACTCGTTTAGTCTCTTAAAAAATAGTCATTTTCTTCGGTAAATTTTTAAATTTTAATATTTTATTTAATAAATTTAAGGTCATAAGATTTAAAATAGTTTTTCCATTTATTTTTATTTATTATATTTCACTTGGCACATTCATAAAAAATAATAATTGCTATTGGTTATTTACCATGTTATTCCTATCAGTTAATGCTAAGTATTAAGACTTAAAAATAATTTGAAGAATAATATCTAATGCTAAGAATAAAATATAAAAACAAATAATTCTTTTTCTATATGTGAAAAATGACAAATAAAAATAAAAATCTATTTTAAAAATTGATGATAGGTATAA
>JAOTQJ010000072.1:30125237-30142201 GCA_025642045.1 Solanum sejunctum | reverse complement strand
AATGCTATTTTTTAAAGCCCCCGCTCCCACCCCTGGTTCTTTTCATTAAGTGGGTGTGCTGATTTTCAGGCCTATTATGTGTTCAATTGGGTCAATTTTGGACAGACTTTCAAGTCAGTCGTGGTCCAACGATCCGAATGTCAAATTTTGCGGTGAATATATAATCCGTCAATTAAATTTATAGTATTTAGATATATTTTATAAATAATTATTCATAATATGTATTAAAATTGTAACATAATATTTAGTGGAAAAAAATTGATATTGTTATAGATGATAATATTTTTTTTTACTAATTTAAAATTATTTTTATTCACAACAAAATAAATGAATATTTTAACTTATATCAATCTATATTTAAAATTTAAACTTTTTCTTAATCTTATATCATAATACTTATGTGATTATATGACTTATAAAATATGAAATCAAAATTTTATAATCAAGTCTCGATCACGATCATCAAATTTCCGAGTAAAGAAAAGGCTAATTATGTTGAATCACTGCTAGGATTGGGCATAGTTTAGACGCCACCAAAAAATAACTAATTTAATTTATTTTGATTTTTCCTATTTCGGTGCACTAATTGTCCTATACTAATTTGCATATGAACTATTAGATTGAGACTGTTACATGTATTTAAAAATATAAAATCAAATACTTGAAACATAAGTTTTACATGATAACAACTAACATATAAGTCTCATAATAATTGATTTATAAAAATCTCATGTAAAAATAAGATCGGATAAATTTTAAAAAATTAATTTATATAATAGGATAATTACTTATTATAACTTTACCTCAATGAGAATATAATACATAGAAAGAAATGGAGGTCACATATTAGAGTTCAAAGGTTAATAGACTAGTATGGATAGGATGATGTCAGTTTTGTGATATAGCAGGTTAATAGAATCAATCGTGTATTTATGTATGGTGTTGTTATTGTTCATCTTATATAAGTTGCTTTTATTTGTATTTATATGTATTTTCACTTTATATCTAATATCTGGGGCTTGATATTTTGAGATGACGGTTTGAAAATAGTCTCTTTATCTTTTTGAGACAATGATAAAATTTGCATATATTTTATTATTTTTAGATTCTATTTATGAAATTTTATTGAGTATATTATTGTATAATAGAATGACCATTGATCAACATCGAGATTCATCCTAGGATTTATATGATTGATATTACATAAATATATAAGACAAACAATTAATTTAGTTTGGTCAAAATATACCCACCCTTGTTAAGATTTGTGGTTCTTCCTGGACATACGTCATGCTTAGTCTTATTATAATGGATATACTTTAGGCCCCCCACTTCCAATAATTTTGATTAATACTGTCATAACGTTAAAAAATTAGGCATATTGATATCACTTGATTTCAATTTTCAACCACTACCACTCCTATCAATCATACATCTGGGTCCCAGTCTCTTTCACTTTCTTATTAATGTTTGTTTTCTTTTTCATCATCTACAACTTTCTTTGTTTCACATTTCACACATGTTTTATTTTTTATTTTCGCCTTCTGTCAGCCCGACCTTTACTCCTGAATAGGACAATCGCCAACTCATCGTTTCTAAGATTTTCTTTTCATATTTCGATTTAATATCAAATTTTAAAAAAATATATTTTTAAAATTTTAAAATATATTAAATATTCTTAGTCTTAGATTTATAATGTAGGAAGTTAAAATTAAATAATTATTATAAAAAAATTATTTAAAATAGATTGACATAAAAAATAAAATAAACAAATTGAATTTTGATGACTAATATAAATATTTATATCAGCAATTCTCATTTATATGCATATTATTTTTGTGATTTTTTTTTTGGAAATCTAAGCTTATTTTATTTTTGAAATTAAGTATGTTCATTAATAAGTTAATTTGTTGCTTTTGATTTATTTCGTTTTCTTGAGAGTATAATATTTTTTAATCTCTATCTTTTTTATTAAATATAACCGTGAATTTTTCGTTCATCGCACGTATACTTTATTTGTAGACTAGATATACATAAAGGCAAAGATTATTGGCAGCTTGGTCCCACGGGATTCTATTTTTACTCACTAGTTCAATGTCCAAATCGATCCTGTTGTCCCTCTCGTGCCCACTAATATTTATTATTTCTCCATCTATCTTGTTCTGCAATACCTTATTTTCATTCTTCTATACTATTAATATTTCATAATGTTAATCAAGTTTTTTTAAAACAAATCAAGCTTTCATGCTTTGAATTTATAACAAAATTTCATCCAATACATCATTATTATATTCGAGATATCATTTAAAATTACTGATTCTCTCTATTTTAATTTATTTATATAATTTTAACTTGATATAAAATTTAAGATGCATAAAATATATCAAATGTCTTTTATTTTTGTGAACAGTTAATAATAAAAAAAATAAAAAAAGATATTTTTTTGAATTAGACTTAAAAATAAAAGCAAGCCACGTGTAGGCAGGGAACTCGATAATTTTTATTTTTCGATTAGTTATAAAATACATATGTACTAGTTGTATGGATATATTAATAATTTGTTAGTTTTAAGCATTTTGTTAATAAATAAAACATGAAAATCTTTTGAGTATTTTCTTTTCTTTTATAACATAAAACGCTTGTCGGAGAAATGACTTTTTGTTATTTTATACAACAATAAAATAAAAATATTTTCATCAATCTCGGATGGAGCCAAAAATTCATTATTTTTGACTTTAGGGTATGATGAAATAAAGCAAAATGACTCTTTAAACTATTTGTGATTTTTTCAATTATGAAGTAGCAGTTAGTAAATGCAACTTTCGACGCTCATCATGGGTCATCCGGAAACAGTCACGCTATGTTTTCAAACATAGGGGTCAGACTGCGTACATCCGACCTCTCCTTACCCCGTAATAAGCGAAAACCTTTGAGACATTGGGATAATATTATTATTAAAATAAAAACTAAACATCAAATAATAAGTGTATTCAGTTATTCGCTATAATTACAAAAAATATTCATATATCTATCACCATTATAAAAAAAAAAATATAACATATAATTTACATTCACTGCTCACCAGCATGGCATAAAAAATTGCACAATTTATTACGGTGGCCGGCAGGTGAAAAGGTGACACGCAATTATTATATGACATTATTAATGGAGAAAAAAAAGGACATTATTAATGGAGTATTCTAGATCTTAATATTCTCTTAAATTGTCACGAGGAATATGCTAATGTTAATCGCAAGTCCAAAGTCTTCGTTCACAAAATTATTAAATTAGTAGTTTATCCATTCAACAACAGCAAAAAATAAATAAAATGCTTGTCCTTTTCTTGTAACTGCGTGTAGACCAATTTTTAATTTTGTAAAGACATTTTGGAATATTTTAGGCATGTGCAAGTCATTTGGTTGATGATATATTTAATTTCAGTATAGAATTTCATATGAATAACGCGATATTTGGTTTGTTACATTCAATTTTAACTATTATTTATACTTGTACGGTGCATAAAAAAATTTGAGTCTATATAAAATTTTAAAAATAATATTTATAAATAAAAATTAAAGATATTGATAACATCAAAAATTTCTTTCATAAACATTAGACATATAACAAATTACCTCTAAGTAATCAAATGATAACCTATATATTTGGTCAATCAAAAATATAATTATGTAAAGTCTAACATAGTATATTTTAAATTTATTTCAGAATATCATAATTAAATTATCAAAACAAAAAGCATATCACAAAATTCAGACATATCAATTATACTAAAATAAAATCTCAAAACTAATGTCACTAAAAAAATTATATTAGTCAAACTTCGCAATTAAAAAAAATTACATAATTTGGCAATGAATGAGTTGGAATAATGTATACATAAAAAAATTAAGTATGATAGTATTAATTATATTTATGTAAAATAACATATGTAAAAATATTGTCAAAAAAAGGATAAAAGATTTCGATATATAATGTATTTATTTTTGTAATAAATGGCAAATAAGATTAAATAAATAATTATGTTTTGAAGGTATTTTTATCATATTTTATTAAATATTTTCCTTATGATATTGTCAGGATATTTTTAATGTAGATTTTAAAAGTTTTTTTTTTCTTATTGTGTTGCTAAACTTTTGAGACGAGGGTTCACAGGAAATAACCTCTCTACTTCTCTGAGGTAGCGGTAAGGTCTGCGTACATTACACCCTCCCCAGACCCCACTTGTGGGATTATACTGGGTATATTGTTGTTGTTGTTGTTGTGTTGCTAAACTATTTTAATAAATTTTGTAGAATAAATTTATGATCACTGTACAATTATACTTTAAGCAAATTTTATAAAAATATTTTTCTATTTTTGTTGAATTTTTTTTTTATTACATCTTGTAAATGTGTTTTCTTTATCATGTTTAAAGGATGTTTTTAGTATATGTTTAAAAATATTTTTAATTTCACGTGAAAGTATGCGTAACGAAGAAAATGGAGAAACATTCAAACTAAAAATAAGTATATATATATAATACAGCGTATATAAAATATTAAATCATTTGTTTTTTTTTTTTAAATTTTCTTTTCTAAATTTGAAATCAAATTGAAAACAAACTAAAAAAACATTAATTTGATTTCTGGATTTAATCTAAATGAGGCACCGTTCTGTTTAATGCAATTTTGATTGATGACATTAAGTGATATATTAATTTTACCATTTCAAATATGAAACATATAAAATTAAAGAGTTACAAACTTTTTAAGAAAAATAAAAAATAAATAAACCAACACCAACAAATCAACCGAGGGAAAAATTTTACCAAAAAATTAATTAATTACGTGAATTTTCATACTGTTGAGAATTTAATTTTCCTTTCCTCGACCCTAATTTTAAAGTAAACCAAATTAAGGAAAGAGGGATAACTTTTACCACAACGTGCTTCCATGATTCTATCTATCCTCTATCTCTCTATCTATTTTGTCATATTTTATATGTTATAATTTTATTTAATATAATTTTAAATTATTCAAAATATTTATATAATTAAAAATAAAAAAAGATATTTTTAATTTAAATAAAACAATATTTTTTTATGAATGTAAAAGGAAAAGTATGCCCAACCGAGGGAGTACAATATTTTTATAAAATATGCTACGTTTATGTGTAATCAGTGAACATGCTTAACTTGTCGTCTGAAAGTTGACCACAAGGATTCTCTATGTCTTAATCAACTCCTCTTTCCTTTCCATAGTTATTTGTACTAACTTTTTAATCCACAACAGAGAGGGCTCAATTCACCTTTCATCTTCCACTTCATATCTCTATCTCCATTAATGCTCTAGCTGCTTCTTTTAGCTCTGTTATTCTCTGTTTTTGTACTCGCCGGAAAACATGGCGGATGATTTCAGAACGTCGGTAGAAATGGGACTTCAGTTAACTAAAAGAATATACTACGGTAAAAATCCGCCGAAGCCACTTGTAATGGAAAAAAAGTCATCATCTGCGACGTCGGAGATCACTAATAAACTGCCGACGGCACCTATGGTGTACGCCGTCGTTAGGGACCCGTCGATTGTGGATAATCCTGATATTCCTAGCTATCAGCCGTACGTTCACGGCCGATGTGATCCGCCGGCGTTGATTCCGATTGACATGCAGGGGATTGCAATGGAGGTGGATTGTTATATGGATACTGCTTTTGTAACGGTCAACGGTACTTGGCGCGTTCACTGTATTGCTTCTAGCAAATATTGCGATTGTCGAATAGCTGTACCAATGGGAGAGCAGGTTTTGTATTTTTCTAATCGTGCATAAATAGATTATACACATAATATATATTTGCCTGCTATATTTAGTTTAATCAGTTGCGGGGACGACTATGTGGGTCAATTCTCCTTTTCTTCCTGTGGAACTTGAAGTTTTGAATTTGACTTTTGGATTCTATAATTGAAATGACTTCAGTGAACTCCTTTTCTGTTTCCTCTTCATGGGATTACGAGAATACAAGGTAAGGTGAAAGTTCACCTAGTTAACCAACTAAACTAGTGAGGTTTCCTTGAGAGACGAGTGAAGGAGTATAAGTAGTATTTATGTTTTTTCTGTCTTTCTTTTCTTGTGTTTTACGAATGACTTCCTACCTTTGGTACGTTACCATTTGTACCCAAAATGGCTTTTCGATTGTCTATATATATGCATTAACTTGTACTCAAAAGAGTGGAACAAACAGCAGATTTGCTGCTATGTCCCACATTTTCTAGTTGGAAGGTTTTTAATGGTTGTAGACTAGTATTTTGATGGACTAAAGTAAACTAGGTGGTCGGCTGAATGTGTAATCTCCTCATCTGTTCACAATCATGCTTGTGGTGAACTAAGCTGTCCTATTAAACAAGATTTCTGTCATACTTTGACTTATAAGCATTGAAACAAATGTCCCACATTTTCTCTTTTGATATGCTCACATCAGTTAGAAGGTTTTAATGGCTGTAGACTTGTAGTTATCTGAAATTTCATGATGGACTAAAGTAAACTAGGTGGTTGGCTGAATCTGTAATTTCCTCATTTGGTCGAAATCATGTTTGCGTTGTACTGAGCTGTCCTATTAAACAAGATTTCTCTGTCATACTCCAAATTATATGCATTTGAAGTAATGGAGAGAAGTAGTCAAACCAAAGAGAAAGAAAACTATCCAGTGGTGCTTATATCATATATGGATAATTGGAAGGTGGCAACATCTAGCTGTGGAGATTTTACATCGCCTTATGCTTACCTTTTTAAGAGACAAAATATTTGTGTCCACCCAACTGATTTAATCTCTATGTCACTCTCCTTGTTTACTGGCCTAGATATATCATTTGAATAAACTAAACAAATATATGATTCAAGCATTTCACTGTATAGTTTATGTTTTGATTGGTCTAGTCTACAATGCTGCTGTTGCATAGTACATTCTTCTATATTCTGTGTTTGTTATTCTGTAGTTCTCAAAATACAATCATTTGTCTAACAGGGTTCAGTTCTAGGCGTGGAGATCAAAACACCATCAAGATCGTATTCCACCCTGTTGATTGAATCAAACAATACTGAAGATGCCGATTTAGTAGCCAATGCTAAAGACGGCTTCTTATTAAATCGCCGGATATACACATTAAAGGTCCCTCAGGTGAGTATCATCTCATACTACCAAATTGATTTTCTCATTCCTGTTTAGTTTCAAGGAAGGGGCTATATGTTCTTCTTTTGGATCTTTCAAGGTTGCTGGAGGTTCTATTCTCTCCATTAAAGTCAGTTGGTCACAGAAAATACTGTATCAAGATGGTCAATTTTCCTTAAATATACCTTTCAGTTTCCCATGGTATGTCAATCCAGTCACACAACTGTCGTGCAAAAAAGAGAGGATTCGGTTGAACATGAACTCCGGTATGGGGAAAGAGATTTTATGCGGAAGTTCCAGTCATCCGTTAAAGGTAAATCTTTTTCAACATATCTAGTCATGACTATAACAATTACCTTTTTTTTTCAAACATCCTTTTTGTTTTTTCTTCCCAGGAAACAAGACGTTTGGTTGGTAGTTTAGGATTTTTATATGAGAGAGAAGTTCGGACATGGTCAATGGATAACTTCAGTTTCTCCTACAAAGTAATACCGCCTCCTTGGTTCACTTTTTGGCTTCTTTTTACTTCTTTCCTAGCCCTCTTGTTGAATGACAAGCGTTGCTTGGTTCACTTCTTGGCTTTCTTCCATGTTTATTTCAACGACTTTTGCGCATCGTCTATTATCTTCAGGTCCATTCAAGTGAGATCCTTGGGAGTGTGTTCCTGAATTCTCTGTCTATGCTTGATGTTGATCAGAGAGAAATGTTTTGCTTCAATATCTACCCACCGACTATCAATACAATGAAGGTTTGTTAGCCTTGTTACTTAATGGTTTGAACGCGATCTAGATTTTGATCAAAATGTAATTTTGACCCATGATCCTTCACTTCTAAAAATATTATGTTTTGTTGGAGTACATGTTCAACTTAGTGTTGTTCCTTATTTTGTTGTACAGATTAAGCTATGATCCAATCAAACCAGGTTAAGCCTGCCAAATCAGAAAAATAGGCAAAAGTTGTCCATATATGAATGCAGCTTTGGAATTTATTTGCCTGTTCTTTTTTATCTCTCTTGGCCTACTTAAATTGCATATGTACTTGCTTTTTGTTGATTTTTAGGTTTTCACCAAGGAAGTGGTATATGTTGTTGATATAAGTGCAAGCATGCAAGGGAGGCCAATTGAGAATGTTAAGGCTGCACTACTTGCTGCCTTCTCTAAACTCAGTCCAGCAGATGCTTTTAACGTCATAGCTTTTAACGGAAAAAGTTTGTTGTTCTCATCGTCCATGGTGCCAGCAGGGAAGGAGTCAATTGAAAAAGCAATTCAGTGGATTGGCCAAAATTTTGTAGCTGAGGGAAGTACCAACATTTCCCAGCCTCTGAACCAGGTTAGAAATGTGACTGTTCTTTACTACTGACTGGTATGATACTGCCTACTATTTTCCAGAGACGAGTACTGCATAGAGAAATTGAATATTTGGTTCATATGGATGAATCATCATTAGATCATTTATTAGTACTCTTTCGATGCAGCTGCTTAGAATAGGACTGTTGCAATTAGCTCTAACTATTTAATTATCCTATTTCTTCTATTTTCATAGCCAATTGTCCAATTCTTTATTTACTTGATAAAAAGATGCAGCATTTTATTGATTTCTGTTTTTTTTGCACGTTTGTGTAAGTCTCATAATCTGTCCTTGCAAATTCATCCAAGTCAGGCAATAGAGATGCTATCAGAAAATGGTGATTCAATTCCTCTTGTTTTTCTAATCACCGATGGGTCTGTTGGAGATGAAAAAGAAATTTGTGAAGCCTTGCGGGGACGGTTGATGAAGAGAGGTTTGAATGTTCCGCGAATTTCGACCTTTGGCATTGGTGCGTTTATTTTTCTTTTACAACTCTAAATGACATTTCTCTCCCATGCTTCAATAGCAGTTCTCAATTCTATATTTATGTCCTCAGGTTTATACTGTAATCACTACTTCCTGCAAATGCTTGCTCAAATCGGAAGGGGTTACTATGATGCTGCATATGATTTAGGTGCACTTAATTCAACAATTATGCATCTAAGTATTTCTGTTTACTATGATGCAAGTACATGTATATGGAAAGCATCTATTTTCTGCCCGAGTTTCAACAACCTACTCGTACAAACTCTCTGATGGTTACCAAACTGTTGTAAAAAGCGACTCATAGACACAAATTACATTTGAGTTTTTTTTTCTTCTCTATTTAGGATAACACACTTTAAAATGGTAACCACTACGAATGGGGTTATTTAACTTATAATTAACACAATATCAGACTGGCAGAAGTTTGAATTGTGAGTTATGATTTAGTTCTTCACATCAATTTCCATGGTCAGATTCAATCAGTTCTCGGCTGGAAAGACTACTTAATGTCACATCATCGGTTATCCTCGCAGACCTGAGAGTTGAAGCTCTGGAAAATCTTGATTCATTTGAGGTACATACACTTTCAGATATATAACCCGATGAGAGAAAGGAAGTACACAGCAGTATAAATAGCTACACTTTCCCCATTGTTGCCTTCCAAAACATCATGTCATAAAATTTTCACTATATGATACACTGATTAATTAATTTTCTTTTCCCATGTTGTTACAGTTATGATATAAAGTGTATAATTTGTCCCCTTATTTTTATTTCCCTTCTCGGCTTATCTGACAGTTCTAATCAATGTTCTTATTACAGCTATATCCATGTTATCTACCAGACCTGTTGTCTTCAAGACCACTGATTGTCTCTGGCAGATTCATCGGGACCTGCCCTGATTCTGTTAAAGTTAGCGGCACATTAGCAGATTCGAGCAATTTTGTGTTCGATGTCAAAGTAAAAAAACCAAAAGATTTTCCTTTGGAAAGAGTAAGGTCTTTGATCTTGTATTCCTTACTGAACTGTTAATTTTATTTGCTAACGAAAAGGATAAAGTTATAAGAAAAAGTACTTTGTGTATGTGGTGCTCTAGCTTTCTTGGATTTTGTTCTTGTACATGTTTTCTCTACTATGAGAACAGATTGTTTAAATGAACCATATAGCTTTCTTGTTCCCTGTATTAATCAACCACATATCTCGATCATACTTTTTGGCTCGCTGCATGCTTACATGAACCTTGCTGCAAAAGTAAAAATCTGCAATCTTTAGCATTAGAACTTATGCTTGTTCCCTTTATGCAGGTCGTTGCAAGGAGACAAATTGAAGCAATAACTGCCAATGCCTGGTTTTCCGGAAGCAAGCAACTAGGGGAGATGGTCTGTTACTAGTACTATTGAAATCGTGATTATTTTTTCTTTGTGGTAATTATGCTCACCTAAACTATATTTCTGCTTCTAGGTTGCGAAATTGAGCTTGCAAACAGGGGTGCCTTCAGAGTACACCAGCTTAGTTTTGGTTGAAAATAAAAAGGAGATGCAGACGTCTAAATTAGAGGCATTAGACGAGGTATGCTTTGGTTTGTCAATGTACTAGTTTAACACTAACCATCTTCTGTGATTAGGTATTTGTGATTCATATGCATCGCTTCCTAAAAGTTAATTTTTTTGTATTTGTATGCTATGCCTCTACATTGTACAATAAGTGCGTTAAACGTCTGATCGATCCATAAATATTTTTGACTGTATGAGGTAACTATATCTGGACATATACTTGTGTAAGTATAAACTACTGTGCTTGTGAAACTTCAACAGTGCATTTCTTTAAGCTGCAGTAATGCATTCCTTTAAGCTTACATGTAGATTTTGTTAATGAAAACAAAAGCTCTCGTATTGATTGATAACCGTTGGATATGCAGAAGGCCTCTGATCACTTAAGTGTCAAGAAGATCATTTACCTTCGCGCACTCGGTGTTGGTTTTGGTAACTTAAAGGCGACTGCAGACAATCTCCCTGTGGAAGCAGCAGAACCTAAGTTGCATGAAACATCAGAAATGGTATTTGCAGCTGCTTCAAACTTATGTGGCAAACTATGTGACTCTTGCTGTTGCATGTGTTTCATACAGTTCTGTTCTCGGCTTAATGATCAATGTGCTGTAACGTTAGCTCAGCTCTGTACAGCGCTTGCTTGTTTCGAGTGTTTTAGTTTTTGTTGTGAAGTTTGTGGAGATTGCAACTAATATATCAGCAACTACACACAACCACATGTATCAGAAATGTAGTTGGGCACATTACCTATATCATATAGGCTATATGTATAGTTGTATAAATGTGTTATGTATCAAACTGCTTGTAATAGAATAGAGGAAGTAAAATATAGAAGCTGAAGAGTATTCGCATAAGAGTCTTGTTGCGCGTATAATCTTTGTCGATGGACCAACCGATATATGGATTTAACTTATATACACTTATAGTGTAACTTTTACTCTATCAATATATTCTTACATGTCATAAAAGATAAAGCCTCGCAATATTAAAACATCTTTCTAGTATATACCATTATCCATCGTGAAAGAAGGTATGAGTTAGCTACCTGTTTTTGTCTCTTATATTGATAATTTAATGCAAATTTAAATTTCAATATAAAAAGAAATCTCTGTTTAATCAATATTAGCATATTGTTAAATGCCAGTGATTAGTTTTGAAAGGATGACAAAAAAGAGGGACAATTTAATGCACTAAGTATCACATATTTATACAAGATCTAGATAATTTTATCGTTGCTCCAAGATTTTAATTTTTAAAAAAATATTCAATAAATACTTATCTAGACAATCAAATCAATTTAAATATCTAAATTACACAAGCCCTCAAATTCTTCCAATACCTTTCAAGTTGTATCAATTACAATCTAAAAGAAAATGTAGATCGCATGGATCTTCATTCAATTAAACATCTATAATGAAAAAGGACTTCAAAAGACAAAAAAGTAAAAAGTGAGAGGCCACATAAGAGATACTCTCATATTTCAAGGGGTTAACTATAAATAACTTTGAGAAAGTATTTCGGGGCGGAAAATTATATTTTTTCTTAAAAATAAGAATCGGAAAGAGCAGTAGATCGTATGACTCCCCAAATTTTGGGGAAAAGCCGAATTTAGGGTTCGAGCAACCAAAAGTCAACTAAATTCTTTTCTTTTTTTTCCCAATCTTTTCTTGGATTTAATATTTTGGAGTTCTTCTAATTCTTGATTTAGTGATAGAAATAGAATTTTCATATATATGTTCTGAGTGAAGCGGTGCACCTTTTGTTAGGGGACTATAAAGTGGGTAACCGGAGCTGCCAATGCAAATTGAATTGAGATCTGAAAAAGTTTCGGTGATTTTTGAGATACCGAAAACGTTGAATTGCAAGCACATCAATGTCTTGGGCAGGCCCAGAAGATATCTATACATCCACTTCTCTTGCAAGTTATCTTGACAGTGAGTTTTTCTTCCTTTCCTTGTCAATTGTATGTTAAAGAAAGCTCTATGTGTTGCTGTTGAAGTTTTTTACTAGTTTTGGTGTTCAAAATCTAGTCTTGCTAAACTTGGAAGGTTCTTTTAGGCTTGTCAATATTGGGTTTGTCTTGTAATCTCGCGGTAATTCCTGAACTCTGACCATAGTACCTTAGTGTAAAACCGAGATGTGATTAATTTTTCGTTTATGGGCTGAGAGAATACTAGAAGATGTTGCATTATGAAAAGAAGTTGAAAGTGTACATCTTTTTTGGGTTCAGAAGATATTAATTCCTCCGCTTCAATTTGTTTGTATGATTTTGAGTTGACATGATTCATGAAGTTTAAGAAACTAAAAAGATTTTTGAATCTTGTAGTTTTAACTAAATATAAGTAGAATGTACCAAAATATCCTTTAGTATTGGTGTTAAAAGAATTCGTGTGAAAAGGAGTTGATATCTTAAAAAATCATTGAACTTGCGAATTTATCTAGAAATTTACCAACTTCCTCCATTTTCTGGGAATCAGAAATAGATCCCAAGAACTGCATAATTGTTTATATTCTGCCACATTACTAGAAGAGAAATATCATAAAGTAGCTTACCAACAATTTTAAACGAGCTTCCTCAACAATGGTGTCTGAGCTAGCTTTTATGTGCCTCAACTATTTCACTAGAGTACCTACTACCTCTTTCCAGCCCAAGTATTGAACAACCCCACACTTAATCCACCAAAAAACAGATGTATGACACAAGTACCACACAATTGACAATCATGTCTGCAATCTCCTAATTAACAAACCCAAAAACTTGAGATGGGATATAGTTTTGGCTTTTGCTCTATACCTACAGTTTTCCACACTAGACAATTAGTGCTGAAGAAATAAAATTAATGTACATTTCTCCAATGGAAGTATTTAAAAATCTTGCATCTGGGTAAACATTTTCCTTGCACTAGAGTTTGCATTCATTTGCGTCGCCTTAGATTTATTAACAGCTTGCAAATATATTGGTGTTCCATGTTTATATGACATAAGAAAAATAATTATTTTGCCATGTCAAATTTATTTTTATGATAAATGTAGTTGACTGTTTTTTGAAGACAAAAGCTTTGAGTTGAGTGATTTTATTGATATTAAACAAAGTTCAATCATTTTGCTAGATAAATTCTCATAGTTCAATGATTTTTTAAGATATTAACTTTGTGGAAAGTTAGAATTACGGGGTTGCCAGGAAAAGAAGGAGACATTCTTTTTTAAATGGACTAAAAAGAAAATTAAGACACAAATTGAAGAGGAGGGAATCTATCTTATTTGTACTTCAAGTGGTCTTTCTCAGAAGTAGTATATACAAAGGATGGAGGAAAATTGTAGATTTATAAGCCTTTAAAAGTCTTCATCATGCAATCTTATTTTGCTGAGCCAGTGGCAACCATGTTGCCTTCCCTGTAGATGTGTTTTATGGGGGATATCCTGTGTATACTCCATAATGACCAAAGTGCAGATTTTTCACTTGTGAGAAAATCATATATTGCGAGGGAAGAGGAGTAATTCCTTCTTTTAAGGCAGAATAGATCTTTTCTGTTGTTGCATGGGTTAAAGAGCTACAAATATTCATTTCTGTTTGTGTGTCCTTGTTTTGATAACTCAAAATGAAAGCCTTGATGATAAAAGAAAGTTTGCGGTCAAGCCCAAGCCCCTTGTATAATCGGTTGCTTGAGTGCAACTTTTTCTTTTTCCTGAGGAAAAAAAAAGTTGCTGTCAGGCACTCAATTTTACAGGATGCTTGTTCTTGAAAGCCTACCTTATTCAACAATAACCTTTCTTAGCAAGGCTTGTGAGGGTGATCTTGACATTTATGCAAATTGTAGAAATATGAATAACTCTTTTTTTTGCAATGAAGTGTGTGCAAACCTTGGAGACCAAGTTTCAAAATCTGATAGAGAAAAAATTAATTGGCGAGCAGAGTAGAGTTACCCCATGGTTGTACTGATGGGAGGTAATAGCAAGTATCAGGTGGAATAGTTAAGGTGAGAGCAAGTTGGTGTAGACATCACCTTTATTAAAAAAATGACTTTCACCCTTTTTTCTTGTGCTCCTACGTTCTCATCTTGGCTGCTTGAATGATAGAGACCACGATTATTATAGGTATGTGGTCCCTGTGCCGTCTATAGGAAGCTAATGATACTAATCTACTGTAGGGATATGTTCCTGTATTCTGAAAATTTTAGTTGTTCCCATTCTTTAGCAATAATATAATGCATGGAATGTAAGTGTTATTAATGCTATAATACATGGGGTGCCATTTACTAAAAGAAATAATTTGGGTGCTATTTTTTTTTAAATACAAGTCTCATAGATTAATAGCAACAAGTAGACCTGTTTATAGATTTACTGGGTCTATTTCTTGCTTTTCTGAGTTGACTTGTTATCCTTCACAGAGAAACTTCTTGTGCTATTGCGAGATGGGCGAAAGCTTTTAGGAACACTTCGTTCTTTTGACCAGTTTGGTAGGTTTCTCCTCATTACTTTCTATTTCACGGCAGTGGTTGACACCTGACAAAAATTTCCATCTATTATTTGTAGCTAATGCTGTTCTTGAAAGTGCATGTGAGCGTGCGATTGTTGGTGATCTATATTGTGATATCCCATTAGGTCTTTATATTATACGTGGGGAAAATGTTGTGTTAATTGGTGAACTGGTATGTCTTGCTTTCCCTCTCAATACAAAAATATCTCTGCTATCCTGATAATCTTATTACCCTTTGGCTTATACAATGTTGTAATGATTGGTCAGGACGTAGATAAGGAGGAACTTCCACCCCATATGAGACGTGTTTCAGAAGCTGAGATAAGAAGGGTAAGATCCTGCTGTTATTGGTTTCAGTACTACCGATGCTTAATGGACTTGTGCAGGCTCATGACTTGTGAAGTTTGGGGTGTGGGGCAACTTATATAGGAAAGACTATATCTGAAAATTTAGTTGAAAGGAAAAGAAGCTGAAGGTATTTTGTGAAGTTTTCGATATTTAGGAATGAAAAGTTATATTTTGCAAAATGGGAGTTGGTGGTGGAGAAGATAAAGATGAACACATGAAGTTGCATACAGCTTAAGCTTTTAAATGTCCCTTTATTACTGAAATTTATCCTTCATCAAATAGAAAAGGACAAACTTTTACCTGAAATACAGTATGTGGCTGTATTTTGTATATAACTTATATCTTTGTGTGTGCATTTTTCATAATTTTTCAAAAAGATAACATTTCCATCGTGTAGTTTATACATCTGTTCTTTCAAGTGCAAAATCATGGTTAACACAAGGCTAACCCTTAGTTGATGGTTGACCAATTAGTCGATAAGAGAAGATGTTACTAAGTGTAAGACGGGTACACATTACTTCTAATTCGTTTCTAATGCATATCGCCTATCCATCCATCAGGCGCAGAAAGCAGAAAGGGACGCTACAGATCTTAAAGGCTCAATGAGGAAGAGGATGGAATTTCTTGACATGGATTGAGGTTTCCTGTTGCTTGTGACAAACGCCATGTCTTCTGCAAATATTAACGCAGTTGCAGTGTGGTGTTCTCTGGGATTCGCCTTTTTCTCTGTTACATAAAGTGTTCATTGTAACATCTGCACCATAATTGAAATTTCGTTTATGATGTTTGAGTAAAGGTTTCTGGTATTAGATATGGACAGTGGTGGATCATGAAGATGTTAAAAAAATCGTGAGTTCTTCCATTTTCCTTTTCTTCCCAGGTTGGAGGAACTGTAGTTTTATGATGACTCAGGATATGCTGTGAGATGTGATTTTTGTCATTTTTTCATTAAACAGTTACTCCTACGTAGTATCTTTTGTTGACGTCTAATATTGTAGTTAAAACATTGTTCAGATTAACCTTTCATTTTAGGTATTGTTGGTTTATAATGTTTTGGCACAATCAAACTTGTGTATAAATTTATTGAAAGAAACCGAGTGCAAACAGTAAATCCGGCCAGGTTAAAATCAACATCATTTTAAAAAAATTAACATCATATAATTCTTATGTAAATTTATATAAAATTAAATAAGCTGAAATTCATATTTTTATGAGAAAATATAAATTAGTTTAAGTGTATTTTGCGTGAGTTATCTTATAAAACATTTATATTTATTTGTTTAAAGTTATATAAATTTAAGTATTTAATTGGACATAAATAAAATTAAAATACTTTTATATATTTTATTGTTTGGTACGAGAAGAAAGTTGAGATGTGGATAGGAGCAAGAAATAATTATCAGCCGGATAGCACCGACAAGGACTTTGTATATCCAAAACGTACGTAGTAAAATGGAGTGCGTGGCAAGCGACAATCACCTCGACACTAGATCGAAGCGGTATTCACCTTATTGTTAATAAGACAACTTTTAATTTTATTTGAGCCTATTGAGTTGAGACATAAATTATTAAGAAGAATAAATAATAATATAATTTTATTAAA
>JAOTQJ010000072.1:30106905-30125137 GCA_025642045.1 Solanum sejunctum | reverse complement strand
TAATAAAAAAATGACTATAATTAATGATAAATATAAATTATGAATTAATTGTAAAATTATTTTTTGATCTCATAAAATGAATAAATATTATTGGATATCCCAAAATAGTATAGGAGCCAAATAAAGTTAAACGGATAGAGTACTTAATAAAATTCAAGAAGAAAAATAACAATAATAACAACATGTTCAATAAAATTTCATAAGTAGGGTTTGACTAGAGTAAAATATACGCATATTGTACTACTATCCCATAGAGATAGAAATACTATTTTTGAGAAATCCTAGTCTAAAAATTCAAGAATAAAATATAGTATTAATTTTATATAATTATAAGTTATATTATAATTGTAAATATTTTTGTTGATTTGATAAAGTTGGGCCTAAGGCCCAAGTTTAACTAAAAGAATATTATAATTGTAAATCAAAATTTAAATATATCATTGCTTGTGTTAGTGTAAAGTTTAATTGTACACGTACAACAATATCAGAATAATTATAAAAAAATATATTTTTTATTCCATATTAATTAAATTTATAATACACATATATTAAAAAATATTTAAAAATAAAATTTATACTATATTTTTTATTATTGCTTTTTGTGAATCTTAAAAAATATAAAATTTCAATAAATGAGAGGATAAATATGAATAAAATTTAAAATTATTTTTTTAAATATTAAATAATTTAATTATTTTAAATATTTTAAAAACCTTAAAAATTTAATTAATTTGACGAATTTGAAATGTAATAACAACATGGCGTCAAACATCGTGAAACAAAAGGAATAAAATGATGGAGGAGGATCTATTTTCAATTTTTATTTATTATTTTGCTTTTATTTTTTATTTTTCGACATGTGTTTGTTGACATGACCATTTTAAGATACACATGTCAGTTATATATATACACAGAGAAATTTGATTTATAGTTCAAGTAGGAGTAATCCAGAAAAATAGCATAATCCAGTGAAAAATAATATAAAGATTTTAACTAGTATTTTTTAATTTAATAAGACGGACATTTAATATGAAATGATTATTTTTTAGAAATATGATTAACGAATATGGAAGTACTATTTAAATGGTAAGTGAGCATGAAAAGAAAACCATTTGCTGGTTTTACCTCAATTAAACGGATCTTTGGGAGTGAAACGTAGTCGCCGGTGGGTCCAATTTCTCTCTCTCTCTTACTCCGGTGGTGGGTCGTTCTACTTAAGCGGCAGCAGATCTTCTCACTGACACTGAGCAAATGCGGTTGTTGAAGTCAATTGGAGCTTCAGGAGTAGTATTTCTACTCTGTTTATGGCTGCTCCAAACGACAGAAGCTTCAGTGCATGAATACAATGGGGAGAAATTTGTGAGCAAGGGCAATGCCTTTGTGGTTCACGGAGGCAGCGAAGGAATTTACTCATCTCTTCCTAACCTCACTCAATCTCATTCCTATTCTTCCAACACCGACTCCTTCATTCGGTAATTTTGTACTCTCTACTGAGTTGTTAACTGTTTCTGTAGCTATTTAAGATGAAGTATATCGAGATCTGTTTGTGAAAATTGTGTTAATTATAAATAAGGTATCGTTCTATGTGTTTAGGTTAAATTGCGAGGATCACAGTTGTTTATTTGCCTTCTTTTACTTAGATAGTAAAGCTACTAGTGTTGTTCTGCTTGAATTTGGATATCTGTGGTTACCTAGCTAGCATTTGGCCATCGATTTTGGAGTAGTTTTTGAGAATTTAAGTTCATGTTAAGCCATGAAATTTGATCTGATATTGAAAATATGAGGATCAAATATTTTCAAGTTCCCCAAAACGGGCTCCGGCCAACTTTTGGGACTTCCACCGGCAAAACTTCGAAAAAAAAAGCCAAGTAAAATGCATATCCAAAAGCAACTTCAAAATCTGCCAAACGGGAGTCTAGTTAGTATGATTCTCTAAGTCGAATGTGATTCATCAGCAAATGCCTATCATGCACCACCAAAATTGAAGCTAAATTTTCTTTGGTTTTCTGCTGCTAAAAATGTAAGCGACTCAACCATCAATGTTGCGTTGCTCACTTCGAGTTTGTGTAGTTTTCTAGTTAGTAATATTCACCAAGTCTTATTTGATCCATTACAAATGCCAAAAATTTAGCGCTACTACTATTAAAGTCTTCCTTCAGTTTTTGCCATTAAAAGCAATCGCAGTTCAACCATTAAGGTCAAATTATTTTTGTTAATGTGAAGTTTATGTATGAAATACCTAGTTGGGTAAAAGAAGATAAATGAATTTTACTTTCTCACTGTATTAAGTGGTTTGTACTTGGTGTCAGCTGGATAGAGTTAGATGGATATATAGGATCGTTTGGCCGAAGTGAGTCAGATGGATATAGAGGATTCACATAGATGATCCAACAGCTTTGCATTTCGACCAAATTTTGTTTTTTTTTTTCTATTTTCATTTCACACTCCATGGAATCAATGAGCTCATTCTTATGCATTTTCTAATTCATGCCGGACACTGGAATGAGTATGGCCGTTCATGTTTTTTCCCAGTTTTGTGTGTAGGAGTCTGTAAATTTCTGACCTCTCACATTTTCAACAGGTTTGAAAAGATTGTATTTCGGAGGCCGAAAGAATTTTCAAACTTCAGCTCACACCCAATTCATGCAATTGTTTTTGAGGTGGATGATCGAGAGTTAATTGGGGGCTCTGCTTACGGTGGCCAAAGAGCTATTTGTTGCACAGAAGATCTTGCAAAACTTGGAGTTTGTACACAAGGGCAAATCATTTACCGCCCATCTGCTAATAATCCCGGATGGCCCAAAGTTTTTAGTGCCTCATTCAGCATTGATGAAGTTGATGTAGCACTGCATTCAAGATCAATCCCCATTACAAAAACAGGGATGTATAATGTGTATTTCATTCACTGTGAACCAAGTCTTAAGGAAATTACTGTTGAAGGGAAAACTATATGGAAGAACCCTACTGGTTACCTGCCTGGTAGAATGGCTCCCCTTATGAACTTCTATGGAATCATGTCTCTTGCATTCATTTTACTTGGGATCTTTTGGTTTTCGCAGTATGCAAGATTCTGGAGAGAAGTTATTCCTTTACAAAATTGTATTACACTCGTTATAACGTTGGGCATGCTTGAAATGGCCTTTTGGTACTTTGACTATGCTGAATTCAATGAAACTGGAGTCAGGCCCACTGGTACCACTCTATGGGCTGTGACTTTTGGTACAGTAAAGCGCACAGTTTCACGTTTGGTTATTCTGATAGTCTCTATGGGCTATGGTGTTGTTAGACCTACTCTGGGTGGTCTCACATCAAAGGTCCTTTTGCTTGGAGGAACATTCTTTTCTGCGTCTGAAGTGCTTGAACTGGTAGAAAATGTTGGTGCTGTCAGTGATTTCTCAGGAAAAGCAAGGTTGTTTTTTGTACTTCCTGTGGCATTCTTGGATGCGTTCTTTATCCTTTGGATATTTACCTCCTTGTCGGCAACTTTAAATAAGCTTCAGGTAAATTGGTGGGTTCTATTTATCACTTTGATTTCATTTGTCTACTGATTGCTAGTTTAGAGAATGTTTTTGTTTCTCTACTTCTTACTTGTCTCAGGTCTTACTGCATGGTAGAGATCTATAGGTGATGTAAGTTCACATTCTTACCATTTGAGTTGATGTTAATACACTTGTGGCTGTTAAACTAAGTAGCTCTATGTTGTGTTACATATTATTGCAATCACTAAGTTCGTTCAAAAAGGTGTAGTGGTGGCTTTCTGTTGGGTGTGGTGCCTAATTCTTGCAATAAAGGAAGGCCTTTTCTTTCCTTATCTTGGGACATTTGGGGCTGCGGTTGATCATGATATCACATCATTCAATTATTAGTATAACTCAATTTAGGCTCCATTAGTGCTAATTCAATTGCTGGAATTGGGATCTGACAGGCTAGAAGGTTGTTGGCCAAATTAGACATGTATCGCAAGTTCACAAATGCATTGGCTGTCGCTGTTGTTGTATCTGTTGGGTGGACGTGCTATGAGGTAATTTTACTTCTACATGATGTTGCTGGTTCTTTCTTTTAGTTTCTTCTGTCAAGTATTTCCATTGCCTGTTCAAAGAGTCCGACTTAATAAAGGGAAGTGGTTATAAGGATCTTATTGTCAACTGGTCTGCTTGATGTGAACAGGACTACTTTGCAGCATTACTCAACGCCAAAAAAAGAAACATGTATCATCCACTCCCCATACTTGGCCTGCAATCGAATTATCTGTAGAGAGGATCTACATTTCCAATAATGCGGAATCTAGAAATATAATTATCCTTTCTAATGTTGAGTTGCAATCATTATGTTATTCATTTTCATATGTTTTTAGGCCCTATAAGTACGTCAAAGCATCATTAATCAATTGTTTTTTTCCCTCTTTTTTTTTTAACTAGTCAAGAAAGGAACTTGGAAGTGATTCTTAGTTTGCCATTTGCCTCAACTCAATTCAGATTCAACTTGGGTTGTGGCACTCCATGTATTAGCTTCAAGAGAAAGGGCAGCTTCTAGAAATTGAGCGTAATCATGTCTAATATTCGTCTGACTATATCAGACATAGGGTTCTTATTTATTTCAACTGTTCCTGATATTGTATTATAGGACAAAGCATTAACCATTTTCTCCCCTTTTGACAGCTGTACTTCAAGTCCACTGATGTGTATAATGAGCGATGGCAAAATGCCTGGATCATTCCTGCCTTCTGGCAAGTGCTATCTTTCTCTCTCCTTTACATCATCTGCGCCCTTTGGGCACCATCTCAAAACTCCATGAGGTATTGCCCAGCTTCTACCTTATTATATATATGTATATATGCATTTCAAGGAGTTCTCACAGCCTGGAAGTAGAATGATAATTATGATAACAGCTGCTTATGCACTATGCTGACACTTCTAGTTCTTATCATTTCCTCATATCTGCCTCTGGGCAGTATCCATGCCAAATGTTCACTTAATTAGAGGGTTATTTGGTGCTGCAGCTTTATATATTGGGTATCTCGTAGAAACAAGAAAATGGGATTCAAACCTTCAACTGCTATCTTTTCCTGTAGTTGGACAGGTTTCAAACTGATAGATCCTCAATCATTCCATTTGAACCATGTCATAGAATCTCGCTGCTTTCACTATACGAAGTCAAAATATCGAAACGTATCTTTCCTTTATACAAACAAAAAAAACATGTCTTTGTTATGATAGCAAAAGTTGGCCTTACAATGAGAACTTGTTTTTGGAAATATTCATTCTTTTCTGGTGTTATAATCTCATTGGTTTGTTGTATATGCGTGCATAACAGATATGCCTACTCTGATGATGGCGAAGAGTTTGACAAGGACGCTACATTGACGCTCATAAAGCCCTCCCCTTTCCTGCCGAAGGATGTTAGAAGCCAACCTGAAGTGAAACCAACACTAGGTAACAATGAGCTATCTAATGGCGACGATGTAGAGGACAAGACCGAGTAAAGCAAGGCACAACTTTTTATAGCATGGTAAAGAAAGGTACCGCCAGTTTAGTAAATGAAATTGTTGTTAGAATCATATAACCTGTGTTTTCTGTATAAAAAGTACGAAGGTCAATCAGTAGAAGGCTAAAATAGGCCAAAAAACAAATTTGTAATTGTTGTTTTTTCAAAAAAGTTATGCTTATCTCTTGCAAATATTTTGTTTATACTTTAAGGGGGGGGGGGGGGGGTCTCAACCATTTAGCAATTTGAATACTGCAACAGCATTCACCCGTTGCTCAATTTTTGTGGATTCACCTAAAGAATGAAAGAATGGACCTAAGAATTGACCTTAAGTTGCATAAGCTCTTTTTATTTATCAGGGAGAAATGGCTTCAATAAATTGGAAATTTCATTCAAGGTCGACGTCTAGTGGGTCCCTTATTTGTAATAAACTGAAATTGAGTATTCAAAGACGTAGTCATTTTCCAATTCAATTCTAGAATGGGAAGTCTTCGATGTTGATATTTGACTTGGATTTGCTATTCGATGTTGAGCGTCGACAGCCCCATTGGTATTGACTATCCTTGAAAGTAACATCAAGTGAGAGTTACATTCACTCAAGGATGGTGAGATGAATATCTTTCATCGATTTTTTTTAAATATATAGGTAAAATATAAATATTTTGGTATATATCAATTGTTGAACATACTTGATTTAAAAATCTCTCATCAATGTTCTAAAATTATGAACACCCTTTATAAAAATATTGGCTCCGCCACTGGGTAACATGATTACGTGACAAAGATGTGTCCAGAAATCAGCTATGATTTCTCATCATATTATAGTGTCAAACATAAACACACAAATGTATTCGATGTTTAAATTAATTATACTTGGTTAAGTGATACAGCTCAAGGTACGTCACTTGATTTTCCATGATCATGAAGAACCTCTTCAGGAGAACCAACCAACTTCTCTTTTTGTTGACAAATTGCTGGCTAAATACACAATTTTGTTGTAGCTTGAAAGAATCAAGGGAACAGATACAACACCAACGATATTATATGTGAGTGAATGTTGAGCCGCTAAAATGGTTCGTTTACAAGTGCATATACCAGACAAAACAATATTAAAGACGAGCACATTCACTAGAAAGCACAAGTACTTGCGATGGTCCAATTATGTCGTTGTCAACTTCCAGTTACATTAGCTTGTACATGTGAAGCTATGGTGAGGAATGATGTTACAAGATAAAATAGACCTAAACTCACATGAAAGATAGTTGTGTCAAAAGCCTACAATCTTTTGGAATCCATGGTATAAAAATATCTATATAGGTGATATCAATTAGTTGGGAATATGTTTAGTCATGTTAATAAAGATGTATACTAGTCGGGGATGGGTGTTTTATTGTTATACAGGAGAGAAGAAATAATTGATCAAATTTCAGACCCCTAAAGTCCAAAGGTTATACAGAAAGGCACACCCCTTATTATGGATGTTATCTCAAGATCCCATACTAAGTAGTTGATCTACCTTTTTTCCCTCTTTAGATCCATTGTGACCCTTGGAGCTCTTTTTCTAAATGGACAAATAAGGACCCACGAGAATTGAAAGGTAGGAATAGATGTCAAATATATGGCAGATGAAGCATCACACAAAATTTCAAGATTCAGTTTCTCTGGGTTGAAAAAGACACAAATTTAGGTTGTCTATCACTTTTAAATCCAAGTCAAAATCAACATCCATACTCAATCTTCCTATCTTCTGTCGAGATAGAAGAATAGACACGGCATAAGAATTATTAGTTTGAAGAGTCTTTCATAGCAACTCCTCGTCAATGGGAAAAAGGCCATTTTGTTTTAAGTACTCTAAAGAGGCAACGCCAGCTAAAGTAAAAAAGACAGAAATATGGATTCCTGTAAACAGATATCCAGGTGGCGTATCTACAAATGACATTTGAACAGATGAATTGAACATCTTGGTCAGTAAATTATCCTACTGATTACCACATTTGAGAATTCACAAGGATTTGAGATCCTAGAAGGAAACATACCAACAAGCTACATGTGAAATGAATAGCTAAAATCCCCCAGTGTAAAGTTTTGACAATCATACTAACCGACTAGGCAAGAGAATGCCTTGTATCTCCACAAAAAGACCTTCATTCTGTTCTCTTATGTACTACATTATATGTTGGAACCTAATACATTAGAAACAGGGAGTACATGTTGAGTGAAGAGGTAGCAAAAAGTGTAACATTGGAAGGCACACCTTATAAGTTCTGACCATCAGATGCAGCAGACTTCAATGTTTCCACCAGAGGCCTGTAGAGATGAATGATTTGGTCGACAAACAACAAGGATTGCATGAATCTGCTGAACTAAATCTACCAGATAAACCAGATGCTCCTTGTGGCTTGTAAGCACAGATTAGCACTTCTATCATGACAGTGCAGCAAAAGGGGAGTTCAATTTCTAGCTTACAAGAACAACTTTCATGATAAATGTCCAGTTCAAGCATTCCCAGATTGAGAAAATCATGTCAACAGAACTAGTTATTAGCTTATACCCAAGACAGCTAAAAAAGCACCATTGCACTAGTCCTCTTAGCTGAGGAAACAAAATAAGAACAAACTAACAATAAACACTCCAAGGAATAAGCATGGTCATATATCAAACAGTGAGACAACTAGTCATGCCCACGAATTTTCTGTGTAAAAATTGAAAAATTCACCGATAATTGTTTCATTTCCTAAGAAGACGGACTTAAAAACAATAAAGAAGACAACAGTAAACAACTATTGCTAAATTTCAAGTCTTCAAAATCATAATACCATGGTTTTATTTGTTTTTAACTGAGGCCCTAGCCATTTTAGGAAGTTATATCACATTCCTGATTTAGGATAAACTAACAAGAGGATATTCCTAAGGACAATATCCCAGCAGGGTAGAAGTCATCCAAGCTAAACTAAATTCTGGACTCAAGTTAACAAAATCATGATTATGATAAAATTTCAAGAAAGTAACCAATACAAGAATTCAGATATGGACAAATTAAAATAAAGTCTAAAGGTATGGAAGAAATACAACAACAACATGCTTACAGGGCAGAGCATCCAGAGGCAGGAGGCACTGACCCTTCTTGATAGACACAGCTGATCTTCCCAAAGTTTTCAGCAGCCCATCACCCTGGAATACTACAAATGAAAGCACAAACTCGAGAAACACCAGAATGCCATAGCCTCAGCCTCTGAATGACTCCATGAAAAAAATTCAAAGAATGTCCTAAAGTACTAACTGTTGACACTAATATTCTTTCACTGAGATCTTCTCCGCAAGTGCTGTGACACAGCAAACCCTTCAAAGAAATCCAAGACAGCATTCTCTAGGTCCTCCACAGAATATTTGATATAATTTTCTGGATGCCTTCCACTTTCTATATGGCTCCTGAACCGTCCAAGAAATGATCTATAGGCAGGAATCAACTTTTCGGATATGGAAATGCGCAGCTCCTCCCTGAGCTGTGTATCTGGTATCAACCATGTGGACTGAGTCCTGTGAACCTCTTCAAACAAGGCATTGAATGATTTGAAACGTTCTCTCAATGCACTCTTGGACACCCCTGATGAAAAACTGCCACTCACATGTAGTCCCTCATCTCTCAAACAATGCAAAACCCTCACCCAGGTTGCTCTCTGGTAATTGGTAGCAGCTTGTCTAAATTTCCCCGTTAATTTTCTCAAGTAACCATCTGCAATCATTTCCCCCAACTCGGGTGACCCTTTAGTCTTATGAACAATATAATGGACATTGTTCATCATGAATAAATGAGCCAAAGAGGTATCTCTATAGTGGTTAGCCTTACCTTCCAAATTGAACTGCAAAATAACAATAATCCAAATCAAATGAAGCGACAATGGCGTCTGCCCTTCTAGCTCTCCGAAGTCCATATCAGGGGTGTTAGGATCACTTGAATACCTTGACCCCGTTGACGGCTGTGAAACAATCAATTTACTCATTGTCTGCTTATAGTCCGAAATTAGACTTATATAGTTCATCACATACCGAGTCAAGGGATGAATTGTCCCTCCCGGAACAGGGACCCTTGAAGGTTCACGGAGCACTGCGTTCTCAAACTCCGACAATATCCCTCTTGCAGCCTCCCCTAACCTAGACAATATCTCTACTGCTTGAACTCTAATTGTTTCTGAAGATTTTGACTCGAAAACAATTTCAATATCAGGGAGTAATTCGGATAAAGCATCATGAAGATCCAATATCTTAAACAACTTCTCAGGCGATCTCCGGCTAATGCTAATGGCTTCTGCAAAATTGAACAGCTGTATAGCTGGTCCTTTAATGGTCTCCATAAAGCAAGCATCATCAGTCGCCGTGCCCAAACCATCGAAGATTTGCTCACAGAGTTTCTTCTCGCTAGCGAAGAGTATGCGAACGCATACTTTGGCAGCTCGTATCCATCTTCGGATCTTTCTTTCCAGAGTCTCCCAATCAAGTCTCTGGATATCTCCGATGCTGAGTTTTTCTATTCCAAGCTTGCGGAAACTCGATTCCACAGCGGACTTCCGTACACTACCGTAGACCTGAATACACTCCCGGACATATCCAGCGGAAATCATTCGCTCAGCGATACTCCGGAGATCATATATTGCTATGGACGGCATGAGATCAACTTCGCGGATACTGGTGGTAGATCGATAGCTGCTGCTGCTACTCTCTTGATGTTCCAACTCTTTAGTGAACGAATCATCGTCCGTAGGAGTATCGCGGTACTCTTCATCAGGCAACTGGAATTCGCCGGAGTGGACTGGAGAAGGACTAGGGTCAGTTAACGAATCAGCCTCGATTGCATTTGTGTGAGCTATGAGTATGTTACGAAACTCGTCCTCAAGCCTAGCCATGGCGATCTGGATCGCACTATTGGCTTTATCCTGGTCGTCGGAGAGTGTTGTGGAGTCCATTAACCGATGGATTTCGTCGACGGCTTGCAAATACCGATCGATCTCGTGACGATCGCCGTCAAATATCATTTTCTCTCTAGCTTCTTCCGACACCGTAGAATCCCATCGGAGAATTATCTTCTCCGCTGACTCAAATGCTACGGCGTCGTTTTCCGGTGCTTCCATAGATAAGAATCCAATTTTGAAATTCAGATTCAGAATCTGGTAAAAAGCAAAAAAAAAAAGGATTCGAGCTTTTTGGTGAAGAAGATGCAGAGAAACTATAAAGATGAAGAAAACTGAAGAATCGAAAATGGAAGCCGATGAATTAATTAATTTATCAATTTCTGCAGTGGTAATAATATAGTATTAAGAAGATTAATTACTGTTCTGTTATTACTATTTCTCGGGTTAAAAGTTATACTTAGCTGTTTCGTTTGAGTTAATTAGACTAAACTCGACTTCTTCTCGAACGGATTATTGAAAATTCCATTAGTTTTAATTTCTTCTTTTTTGGATAATAGCACATTTCATCCTGTTAAATTTACGTTATTACTTCTTATATTTGATAAATATAATGAATATTTAGCGTTCAATTAACGAAAATAATTATTTTTGGCCCTCATATATTTCATTTGGGAAATATGTCATGTTTATAATATTCTTGGAAGTATATTATTGTCGATTATGGGTAATAATATAAGTTTAATATAGCACATGAATACTTACGTGTTAAGTGATAGAACAATTGATAATTATGATATATTTATGAATATTCATAAGTAAAATAATCAAGTTAAATAATTAAGAATCAAAAAGAATTTGTTAGATACTAAACTTCTCAAATCAAAATTTATTAATAATTGATGAGCCAAATTTTTTTTTAAAAAAAAAGTTATTAAATATCAATATCAATAAGTTGATTTTTTTTTTTAAATTTTAAGTTATTCAAAAAATATATTGCATTTTTATTGACTGTGTTTCGTAAAGACAGAATAAGTTTCTAAGCGATAGCAATTTGTTGACAAGAAATTACACTAATAATGACACTTCAAAATGTATTGTTTTGAAAAATATGTGACTAATTTTGAGATTAATTAACTAGTTTAAGATGGTATTTGAATTAATTTTTTTATGTAGCTTATAAGTTAAAAATCATAAATTAAAAACTCTCAACTTTTAACTTATCTAAGTACTTTTAAAATTTAAAAAATATTTAAAAATCAAAATCTAGAAAAAAAAATCATGACCTTTGTGTAAGATTGGTGCTAATGTCGTACCACCATATATGAAAGGTAAAAGGCTTCAATGAAGGGAAAAAAGCCTAACACTCCACGCAAGTGATGGTTTGATTATTTTATATTAAACAATAAATATTAATTTTTAAAATTATTTATTTTTACTATTTAATATTTGAAAAATAAAATTATTTGTGTAATTGGCCAGACATGTAGAAAGGTAAAGCCAAAATTAATTAATGAGAGTAAATGGAATGAGCAATTTAATGAAGTCAATTTATCTACGTACGGACTGTGAGGCATTCACGTGCGTGCACGCTCGCACGATATTACAACTCTTGTACATAATAAACAAAAAATGACAATTCTAGATTTATTTATCGATTTTTGAGTTCGATCTAATCTAATATATTAATATTGAATACTATATTTAAACATGCGAAAAAAGTATTCATTCTTTCAGTAATACATAATTTATCTATAAATTTAAAATTTAAAACAAGCTTAACTGACCAAAAACAATAAAACATATCAGAAATTAAATCCAAAAACACTCTTTGGACTTTCAGATGAATAGTGGCAATGGGTGCATTTGATATATATGGAGTGAATGAGACACTTCTGAAAGCTGGAAGTCATATTGTTGTAGGTGTGAAATGAAAGCAATATATTTAAATAAAATGCATATAAGTGCAGAGAGTACTTGTCCATTCAATGATCCAAATTATGCGTGCAGCAAATTAAAAGCTGTTTCATAGCTGGCAGTGCAGGAAATTAAAGCAAGTCAGTATCACACGAGTGCTGCAATAAACAATTGGGATTTTGGATTAAATCTATCATCTCAATATGTGTGTTATAATATTGCACTACTCCACTAACTAGTAACTTCAATTTGTTTATTACACAAATTTTTTAACTCTTAAACTTTATATATGTGGCGTTCTGCTCAAAAAACAGCTCATATGTTTTCAAAAAACAACCTGTTTGGTTCTGTATTCAGACAGATTCTGGAAACACAATTTCAATATTCACAAATTAATGTGTGTGCTGTAATGCCTTAAATACAAAAGGTTGGATATTGTTGTTTGCCAGACTAGAAAAAAGACCTTGATGTGTCAACATTTTTTGGTTCTTTCATCTCCATCTGTAATGTATAATGCACATATCATCAGTGATTCCACGTTCGATCAACCGTACACACATTTGCCAATATGAAATCCACACATTTCATCAGTGTACGAATAAAATGATTTTATCATGTGCTTCGTTGAAACTTTAGTTATGATATGAGTAGTTTCAGTTTATTGATTTTAAGGTGTATATTTAAAGAGGCAGACATGAATTAAGTGATTAACTTGTTTATAGAATGGGTAACTGAGAAAGCATATAATAGAAACACGAGTATGTTTTTTAGATACTCAATTGGAGATGTTAGCTGTAATTCAAATATCTACATAAAATTTACTGACAACTTTAAAGCATCGAGTATTCTACCTTGAATTTATGTTAAAAGGAAGAAATAGAAAGAAAAGAGAAACTAAAGACTCAACTCTTGTTTTCTCAGGCTAAAGTCCAATACTTCATACTTTATAAATAGCACTTCAGAACAAGGTCTTTTGGAAGGCTATCGTCCCAAATCTAACTTTGTAAGAGCTTTTGTTCCATCAAAATTATAGTCCAATGGCCAAGAATTTATAATTTAACCAGAGTTTGAATTGTGCTATAACTGCACCTTCCATACTTGTCTATCTATAATGTGCAAAAAATAATATACGAAAGCCTCCAAAAGTATAATCTAGTAATCAATGAAGTGAATGAGGTCTTAGATTTATATCTTAATAGACATAAAAAAAATTGGGTAATTTCTTCTCATATGTCTTCGCCTTAGTAGACACCTAGTACATGTTGCTGGTAGCGAGTGTTACTGTCATTTTAAATTAGTCGAACTACAAACAAGCTAACGTACTTGTGAGATGGTCAATAATTGTATTTTTGTTCAGGAATTTTTGGTCTACAGGAGTTAGTACTCAGCATGGTAGAAACAGGAAAGATGTTGCACATGCAATTCTAAAGCAAGCATTAAGCTCTTTCATCTCACCACAGGACGCAGCCTCTCCTCTAAGAGGGGGGAAATACACAAAATGAAACTAAAAACTTAGTAATATATGTACTATCCCTAGTTAAAGAGCCTTTTTAAAAGAAAAAACTACTATCGTTCGTCTGATGACCATAGGAGAAGCTGCAAGGAGTTGCTAAAATTCCTAAAGATTTGGTGTTCCTGGTTAGGATTGTCACAGTTAACTTTCAGTCACTCTGTCTCCTGGAGGCGGCATTACCTCATTTGCTTGTCCCATTTGAGACTGAGGCGTTGTTGTTATTTGTCCTGTTTGGCCTCCTCCTGTTTGTTTTTGTATTTCTTCAATCCTTGTAACAACTTCTCTAATATGTATCCTCTGTTGCGGATCACTCTCTACACATGCTGCACCAATGTGAATCAGTTCCTTAATTGAACTCATTGAATCTTTCACGCTGGCTGACATATCTGGATCAGCTAATTCAACTTCTCTACCCTCAGCAATGGCGGATTTCACCCATTCTGCAATGTCAATCCCTCCTTTACCGGTATTGAGATATTGAGATGAGAACTTCCCTGTTATTATCTCAAGAATCACAATTCCAAGGCAATAAACATCGCATTTGGGTGTAACTTGGTTACTTTGTGCTGCCTCTGGTGACTTGAACGCGATCAGCGCTTGAACTGCATGTGAGTTGCTCATTAAGGAGTAGAATCCGTAACCTGTGAGTATTGGCTCATGGTCTGTGTTTATGAGTATGTTGCTTGATTTCAAATCACCATGAGGCAAATCAGAAGATGAAAGTTCAGTGTGAAGATAGTTTAGTCCTTCAGCTATTCCTCGTATAATTTTTAGACGCACTGGCCAGGTGAGCTCAGCATGGGGCAGCCCTCTTTCACCTGTGATCATTCATAAAGCAGCAGCAATCTTTATAAGAAAATACTTACATCATAATTAGCAAGAAGATAATTAATCTTTGGCCTAATTAAACACAAAATGAACAATAATGAGTTGAGTTTATTCTACGCAGTTTACCGTGCAATAGGAACAACAAGCTTCCTTTAGGAATGTACTCATATACAAACAACTTCTCTTCCTTGCGATGATGATAAGCCATAAGTGTTAGAATATTTTTGTGTTTCAATCTTCCTAAACGTTTAACCTCTGTATCAAAACCTTCTTTTCCAATCTTGTTCATTTCTTTGATCCTCTTTACCACAACTGTCAATCCATTTGCCATCGTGGCCTTATAAGAAGAACCCAATGGCCCATTCCCTAACACCTCTGCAGCAGCTTTCATCAAATCTGCTAAACCAAACTCACCCTTTTCATCATTCACCATTGTCAAATCTGCTGCACGTTTTCCCATTATCGACCCTTTCCTAATCGAACTGCCCCGTCGACTTAATTCAAATGACTTCTTGCTATCAGTCGAAATTCGCCTCCCAAGTGATGGCTCCGTAAAAGTTTCAATTGAAGCACGACGTTTTTGTCGCTGGTGACATATGATGTATATTAACATGAGTATGATCAATAACACAACAATCGATGATATCATGATCCACATTGAGATGTTTTTATTCGAACCACTCTCCGAACTTTGATGAGTATCACTATTTGTGTTATTATTAGTATTGTTGCTGGTATTTGTGGCCGGAGTACAAGCTTTGCCTAATTTCCCTCCACAAAGCTCGGAATTCCCTTTAAATGAACTCTCACTGAATTTTGACAAGGAAACAGGGATTTCCCCTGTCAAGTTATTGTTAGAAAGGTCAAGTGTTTCTAATGTTGACTTATCCGAGGCTGGCGGTATTGGGCCTGTGAACTTATTGTTCTCCATGTGCAATTCAATGAGATATTGCAATTTCATTAATGATGACGGAATTTCACCAGTAAATTTATTGTTAGAGAGCCATAACTTCTTCAACGACAGCATTTTCTCGAAATAATTCGAAGGAATTTCACCAGAAAATTGATTTTCCGACAAATACAGGCCTTTCAAAGCACCAATTCGATTGAATTCCGGAATTGGTCCAGAAAATGAATTGCTCTGAAGACTAAGCGTACGCAAACCAGGCATTTGTGATAATGCCTCAACGTCTATATTTCCAGATAAATTCAGTTTTCCAAGAAGAAGTCCTGTAACAATCTGTTTCTGACAAATAACACCCGACCAACGAATATTCTTGTCACACGGATCCGTTCCGGGTTTCCAAGAATCCAATGACACTGCATTTGATAATGATTGTTTCACCTTCAACAATGCATCAGTATCTGAAAACGAAATAATCGTCACAGGATAATTGATCAACAAAGAAATGCAAAAAAGGCATGTTTTGATCATAACACGAAAAATGTCCATGTTATTTCTCGAAAACTATATTCTTTCTCCTCGTTATAATATTTTCCAAGTAAATGTCGGGATTTTTCATTTGTTAACTAAGAGACAACAATAGAAATCTACTTGTGTGGTTAATTCCTGTTATTACTATGATTTTGCATGTTGGGGTGATGAAAGTGTCGAGGTGCAAAAAGAGCCAGACAACCAAGGACCACATCAGATTTGTACAAAGAAACAATTGGAAAACCGTTATTGTCGTTGAGTTTGTGTGCTGACGTTCAACCTACAATAACTGAAATCCTCCATTTTAAAAGTTAATAATATATACATTTAGTATTAACACAAATAATTATAGGTATTACTTCTAATTTAGAAAAATAAATTAGGCAAATGTGTAAATTTGGAATGTTTTCCAACTAAATCAAGGGGAAAACAAATGAATCATGCCAAGTGCCAACCTTTGTTTTCCGACTAAATTTTATGAGGTTATTTTTTATTCATATTTTGTATTATGTTTTATGTAGTGTATTTCTTATCTCTGATGAAGGAGATAGATTGATTTATCAAACTACGGTAAATTATTATCTTTTTTTTCATATATATATACACATTCTTTTTGTTATCTGATCTATCATCTCTAATGATTTGCTCTTTTAAATTCTGCTAGACACCTCTTAGTGAATTTTTTTCCCTTTAATAAATTCTATACAGCTGAACTCTAAATCAGTTTGATCAATAAATATGGGAACATTTTCAAACTTTTCATTCTAAAATTCTATAAATTTTAGTAGCTAGCCTTAACTATAAACTTTTGGTCATATTCTTCCCTATTGTGCTATCCCATGAACTTTGAACAACTTTACTTTCAGCATACATAGGTTAAGTTGTGTTGACTCTTTATTTTTGATGTCGTATTTATATTTAATTTTTTAAAAATATATTACTTTTAAAAAATTCAACACACACCTATTGACATTTTCGAAGAGTTCGAATGAGTACACATCATTCTCTTCCAAACGCGCTCATTTCATATCGTCACTACTATGATATAATTAAGATACATACTCTCTAATATCATATTAGTTGTGCATTTTCACTTTATGTGTTCCTTGAGGAAAAAAACTTCTTTGGATCGGAGCTTTTACAAATTTATTCACACTTTCAAAAAAAAATTAGTTGCAAGGATTAAGTAGAAATAGTTAATTAGTCCTATCATAATTTAAAAATTATCGAGTGAATAATTATTTATGATAAGATGGATAATTAATATAAACTGAAGAAAGTGTTAATTAATTGAAAAACTAAACAACAATTTGTGCCATGACTATTTTTTTGGCACGTGAAAAATTTGTAGTTTGGTGATTGAAGTTGGAGTCACCTATATAACTTGTGTTGCCACTTGTCCCTTCGCTTTTGTTATGCTTTGTGAATTTTGTGAAGTATCCGCCTCAATTAATCTACGTGCAATAGTGCATTGAATGAAATTTTTGAATATATTATTTCAAATCGTACGCAAAGTAGGGTCGAAGCTATGTAGGTGTAAAGATAATTATTTTGATTTTAAAAAAAATAAATGAGTCATAGATTTGTTTTACATTTTTTATATTTTTAATAAAAAATTTAACTCACAGCAATTTGTATTTTGAATTAAAAAATAAATAAATAAATTGAGAGATCATATTTCAGAGTTGATTTCTTACCTAACTCAGAATTTCATTTCTCAAAATGTCACTAGCAAACATGAGTGTTGGAAACTTCGACGAGCCCAACGCACCCACTATAGAGGAACTAGAATGTACTACATACATTATACCAACTCTTTGATACTAGTTGACCTTTGATTTTATAAATCTTTAGTGCATAATAATACTTAAGCGACAGTGCCGACCATATATCATTCAGGCGGTATAACCGACCATATAGCACTCAAGCGGCAGAGCCGACCATATAATAAAAATAACACTAGTGCACTAAGAACTTAAAAACAGACTGAACTTAAAAACAGACTAAGGCTTAACCGAAAAACTTAAGAGAAAAGAATACTTTTATTAGAGAACTCTTAGATGACTTACAAGATTTGATTGTCTTGTTACTTGCTTGATTTCTCTTGATTTGTGGATGATGAAAATGAGAAGCCTAAGGGGGTATTTATAC
>JAOTQJ010000072.1:30077387-30106805 GCA_025642045.1 Solanum sejunctum | reverse complement strand
CTAATAAAAAGTATTCTCTTCTCTTAAGTGTCCGGGTTAAGCCTTAGTCTGTTTTTAAGTTCTTAGTGCACTAGTGTTATTATTGCATTATATGGTAAGCTCTGCCGCCTGAGTAGTATATGGTCGGTTATACTGCGTGAATGATATATGGTCGGCACTGCCGCCTAAGTATTATTGTGCAGTAAGGATTTATAAAATCAAAGGTCAACCTCAAAAAGCTGGTGTAGTGTGTAGTACATTCTAGGTCCTCTATAGTGGGTGCGTTGGGCTCGTCGAAGTTTCCAACAGAAAATAATTAAAATAAATAAATAAATAAAAAAGTGCAATTAATAATCTTTCTATACAGATATGATTTGACCATTAAACATCTCATAAAACAATGAAACAATAGATGCATCAATAAATTATTATTACTGCATTATTTATTGAATTCATCATTTCAAATAAACACCTAAGCTTCATAGGTAAATAAAGGGGAAAAGTTATAGTAATTTATTGATGTTTTATAATGAATTAAATTGTGGATAAAATGGTAGAAAATTACAAGCTCACAAAAATGTTTTGAATTCTTGATGATTTTTGATGTTGAAATAAAGAATATTCTTGAGTCTTCTCTTTTTTAATTAGTTGAGCAATGAATGTGGACAATTATATATAGACAAATCTTTAAATTCAAATAACCAACTATTCAGTATTCACCTCCATTATAAATGTCGTCTTTATAAGTGTTTTTTTTATGAAATATCTTAATATGCATTAATATGTTCTTCCACCTTTTTAAAAATGTGTTTTTATTATTTTTGGAGTTAGATACCTTAATTTTCACAGGAACGATTTCTCAAGTAAATGTCAGTTAGAGTTAGATACTTTAATCTAAAAATGTGTTTTTACTCAACCTTTTACTTCATCAAATTAATCTTACCATCTCTCATGATGAAATTTATTTTTCATTGCCATTTTTCTTCTATGTCTTCATTCATAAACTTGGTACTCAACTAATATGATACATCTTCAAAATTGTTTTCTTCATCTTGATAGTGTATTTGACTATTATGACATAAAAAGTTCTTTTTTTAGTAAAATACGTTGTATTTTTCGTAGAAGTGTTAAACAGATATCGACATCACTTTTTTATGTCCTCTATTTGGAATATCAAATATATGAAAAATGGAGGAAAATCTAAATAAAGAAGAAAATGATATAATATAATATACCAAGAAAAAAGAAGGGGAAAAAAATAAAAATGAACATTATTTCTTAATCAAGTCCATCACGCAAGCGTCATGTTCGAACATGACTTCAATTCGGACCACCCAGTCCCTTTATGGGCCTTGTCATATGTAGGATGTTGGTATTATCCAACAATCCCCCTCCCAACATCTGCCTCATGCAGCATGTTGCTCGTGGGAATCGAACACATGACCTTGGCTCTGATATCACTTGTGAAGACAATTATATCTATTACACGAGTGAACCAGATTCTATGATCAGACTAGATATGAATGTAGAATGTAAAAGAAAACAAGATGTATAGTGGAAAATCTCCTTGCTCTAGGGTGAAATGACCACTATCTACACCAGTAGGATTTAACCAACTTCACTACTTTAAACCTGAGCAATGATAAGGTTACAATCTCGCAACACTCAACACACCAATCTTCTCTCACAAATTCGCTATAAAAAAATGAGAATCAGACCTACTCTCAACACAGATTCTCTCAAAAATAATCTCTTACAATAATTGTCATTCAACTATAATTTTAAGAAGATTGCTAACAATTGAACAAACAAGAAAACCTAACTCTAGATCTAGCTTGAATGCTCGTGTGCCACTAGCTCCTGCTTGATGTATGCCATTTTCAGATTTGCAAAAGCATGACTCTTCTAGGGGTACCTTTTATACTTGACCTTAGAAGAGTCTATTTCCAAGACTCCTTTGAAAGTATGACACCTACAACTTTTCTTTGTAGGAGTCCGATTCTGATTCTGCTTCCTTAATTAACACCTCTTCTCCTAGTTGGATTCCACCTCTTAGTTAAGTCGCTTTTCTGGTATGACATTCCGAACCTAATCTCGTTTGTCACCATCAAAACAGCTTAGGGAATCCTGTATGCTCCTAACAAAGATGCAACTTTGCAAGAAGGAAATATTAATTAGTCTAATTTGTAAAGCAATATATTTACAACTCTACATGTATAGTTTACTCTTGATGTCAAAAATAAAACCATGAGCCTGTTTGGATTAACTAAAAAAAATGGTTTTTAAATTTTTTTTTTAAAAGCACTTTATAAAGTGCTGAAACTTAAAAAATAAGTAGTTACGTGTTTGGATAAAGATAAGAGTGCTTAATCTGAAAAAAAGTTGTTAATGTTTTTGGTAAGAAAATCTTGTTAAGCACTTTTTGATCAAAATGTTTGAAATATCCTTAAACTGTTACACATTATAAAATGTTAATTCTTACTCTAAATTTTTATTTTTAAATTGGAATTAATTTATTTTAAATCATCTTCAATATAAATTTATATAAGTTAATTTATATGTCTAAGATATTTTTAATATTTAAAATATATAATTTTAATAAAATACATATTTGAGTTTTTTTAAAAAAATTATATTTGTAATAAAAAATGACTATATTTTTTATTTATCATAAATAATTTATAAAAAGAATAAAATAAGAAAAAAATATTTGGAAGGAAAAAAAAAGAAAGAAAGAGCAAGAAAAAGAAGAAAAAATGGAAGAAAAAAAACAGAAAGAAAGAAAGAGCAAACAAACAAAAAGAAAATAGCAAAATTAGAAAAAATGAAAGAAAAAAATAGAAAAAAATATGAGCAAAATAATATAGAAATTATAAGCAAACATTAAAAATAAAAAAATTAATTTATTGATCAAACATAAATAGCTTAGAGAAAGACTAACTTCTAAATATTGATTTATTTTAAATTATTTTAATTTATTTTAAAATTTTTCAAACATTTCCAAAAATAAAAAGAGATTTTAAGCTCATTCAAACATCCCATATACTCTTTTGTTCTTTCAAATCTTTTCTTTTTGTTGTTGGAAAGTCAAAAACTAGTGGGTGGAGTGGGACTAGAATAAGATTCCATTTTTCTCACATGATGCTCGATATTCTCCGCGTGTTTTTATTTTCTTTTGTTTTTATCTTTTTGTATTTTTCTTTTATTAAAAGAATAAAGCAAATCAGTAGAAAAATCAAATTAGGGTAGCTTAATATCATTTTCACCAGCTCAAGGCAACTCTTATAAACTTTTAAAATTCGATTCGTTAAATGTCACACTCTCAGTTCGACATTTTGATTTATTTATTTATTAAAAAAACCAACTAACATTGACTAACCAAATGAATTTTTTTATAGACAACTTAACAACATACCGTTATGGAAGATTGAATTAAAATATAACTAATATGTAGGGTAGTAAACACGTTGATTTTGTAATGACCCTAAAGAAAATTTTATTAAAAGTTTCTTATTCAATATTGATGTAACAGAAAGCGTATGATATATATTAATATCTTATACGAATTGAGCTAAAAGGTACTATTTTTTTAATTAATGACAATAATAAAATAATTCAATTTTTATATCAGATGAATAAAAAAATTTATATAAATAATCTTTAATTTAAACTGAAAACTATATTCTAAGAATGAAAGTGAACGATATCAACTCACTTAAGTAGGGGTTTGGATGCACAAAGTGACAAATCACCTCACTAGACATTTTCTTAGACTGTACAGCCCAGATATTAGTTAAGAAGGTTTAAAATTTGAGAAAGTGAACACACAAAATAGTCGAAATAGATTTGATATTTATTATATATACATAAAAAATAATTTTAATAATATATAAATAGTATAATTTTCATTGAAAGAAGTTCAAATAAACCCCTAGCAATAAGGTGATTCTACCATGCCCCTAACCGCCACTTGATTAATGATCTGCATCTTTATTTGGAACTGGTTTTAGTTTAGTTCCTTCTTTCTAATAAAGAGTATGTACAAGCATAAGCCCAATATTTATTATTTTTATCTATCTTAATTTATGTAACATGTATGAAATTTAGAGACTAACTATAATTTTGTATGATTTTTAAATATTTATAGTTATAAATTATGTGATGTATAATACTTTTAATGTAGTTTTCAAATAATATATTTTATTTTTTGTCATGAAATTCCAAGAGTCGATAAAATTTTTTATATATCTTTTAAAATTTTAAGTTAGTAAATACTGTAATTTATAGTGCCTTTTATATAGTTCTGAAATAATATATATTATCCATTGTCCCAATTTATATGGCAAGAGTAGGCCAAATTTTTAGTAAATATTTTAAGTCGTCAATTATTGTAATTATCAATTTCTTATAATTTTTAAATACATAACATATACTTAAATTTTTTAAATACATAACATATACTTAAAATTTTTTAAAATAAATAAAAACGCAATACAATTCTCCACCAAAATGAACAAATTTCCAACTAAAAAATTCATTAAAAGCAAATTAATAGAAAAAATAGTAAAAAGTATTCTCTCTATTTTATATTAACATAATTTGTGTGATAATATACACATATTAAAAAACATATTTAAGGACAAAATTTTAACCACATTTTTCATGATTATCCTTGTAAATAATTTTGTAAGTAGTAGTTTAATTTTTAGAAAATATATACTAGAAATGCTGGTGTGCATTAGTGAAGCTAGTAGTTCGAATGCGCATACGTTTTATTTCTCCGTTTCCTTGGTACTCGAAACAGAGAACTATCCAGAAGACCGCTTCATGCACCAAACTCAAGAAGAAGCTTTCGAAGGCTTAAAAAAAAAGTTCCGCATCTCGAGTGAAGAAATAGGCATGGGGACGAGTTTTGGGGGTGGGGTGGGTAAAAGCTACCTCTCGTTGTTCTTCCCAGACCACCTATCTCTTTCTTCCCTTCGCTCAACTAGAAAGATCAGATTTCTTGAGCGATTGAACTTTTTTTAGTTGAACCCAAGTGTAGGAGTTCTAGAGCACATTCTACCTTTACTTTCTCATTCTTCTGTGTCAAGAATGATCCAATTGAATCTTTTGAAGCTAATATGTAAAATCTCAAGGGCTTAGAAAAGGCTCATTTATACTAATCAAATTAGTGTGTACATATATTAAAGCCTTATCTCAGTAAATATTTAATTACTTCATCTATTTCAAAAAGAATGACGTAATTTAATTTGCACAAAGTTTAAATTTTTTTAATTATAATTCTAAATTAAAATTATATTAAATATACAAAAATGATTCTTAATGTTGTCGTCTTAAAAACTATATGCTAGACATATATTTTCAAGCTCACTAATTGGCATATATGTATTTATTACTAAAACTCGTGTGGTCTATCAATGCCATTTAATTTTAGGTGGCGTTAATTATATATTTGCAATTCATGTACATAAGAAATATCATATGTCAGACATAGTTGATTTTCTCTATCAAATTATGATACAACAATTAAAATGATAAGTGATTAAATCTCAATACTAAATATGAATTGATATTTATTCTTTTTTATAATTAAAACACTCAAAAATATTTTTTTAAAAAGATTTAGCTATTTCTAATATACTTAGCAAAAGTATTCAAAATGAATTAGCCAAACTTAAGCTACTTTTAAAAAAAAATATTTTTTACAAAAATGATTTACTAAAAGTATTACTCAAAATAAAGTACGGCTAAAGTGTAATTGTTCTTATTTGAAGAGGGGTCAACGTGCTAAATATGAGAAGCATAAGGACTCATAATAATAAAATCTGGTAATACCCAGAAAGTTTTAAAGCACGTTTGGCGACCACTATATTTGAATTTCTGGCCCTCCAACAGTAATAATTATTTTATTAGTTATTTCTTGTAAACAATTAAAACGTGTTTCATTTAAAGTTGTGTAAAAAAGTCCAACCCGGCACGAATCGTTGGGGATGACACCAAAAGAGCTGAATATAGTAATTTATCTCCTTTATCTACCCTACCTTATCATCTCTATTCTCTACCATAACATTCACATGTTCCTTCCACTTGTTTACTTTTTCTTCTTTCTTCTAAATAACTTTTCCAGCTACCACAAAATAGTCATAATCCTTCATTTCAATTTCTATCAATTTGAACTTTTTTGTTGGAAAATATGTCAAATTCGTGTGACGGTGGACCGAGGATTAAAAACGGCAAGGCGCCGGAGAGATCGAATTTCATACACACTTGTAACTTGTTGAGTCAGTTTATAAAGGGGAAAGCTACTATTAGAGATCTGAATCTCGGAATCGCAAGCCAATCGGAAATTGCAGGTATTTTTTTAAGAGATCTACTTTATTTATGGAATTTCCGTACATATTCTCCTGGCTGTTGTAAGCTGAATTTGGAAATATGTGGATTGAATATTATATTTTTGGGAAGTAGTGATACGAGTAAGATTTGTTGGTATTTTTAATTGGAGAAAAATAGAATATAAAAAGTTTTAGAAGGAGATAAAAAGGTCCAAATCTGTGAGAGCTGCTGCAAAGTTTTCTATAATTTCTCAATTATACTGTGCTTTTCTCTTTCAGGGAAAACTCAAACTGCCACTATGGATTTATTAACCGTCATGGAAAAACCATCTATTGATCTAACAAAAGATGAAGAACACAAATCTGTAGATCTTGTTACAACAGAGTCCTTTAGAGAGAAGGAAGCTGCTGTAAATGAGACTAGCACGAGGTTCGTCCCCGTATTTTAACCTGTTGTAGCAAGTAGTCTAGTTCATTTTCAAGTTACTAATTACACTTGTTATGAACGATTAATATGAAAATACTGTTAGATCGTTACATCTTTTCCTTTCTAGTCTTTTCTGAGGTCTTAACAGAAGAATTGTAGTATTTCAGTTTGACTGACTAGTTGAACTAATATGAAATGCTTACATAGTGAATGTTTAGTACTAATTTCACATGCTGATGTATGTTTGATTTTGTTTTTCAGCAAAGAGGCACCAAAGGAGCCTAAGTCAGCCCAATTGACTATGTTCTATGATGGTAAAGTGATTGTTTTTGATGATTTCCCAGCTGACAAAGCTAGAGCAGTGATGTTATTGGCTAGTAAAGGATCTCCTCATAGTTCATTTGGGACTTTTCAGACTACAAACATCGACAAAATTAACACATGTGCTGCTGCCTCTGCTTCTTTGACAAGTAATAAAACTGATTCTGTTGCGCCACAGCAACAGCACCTCCAGATCAAGCCAGGCTCTAGATCTGCTGCACCACAACAGCAGCCACTTTATGTTTCTAGTAGTACTAAAACTGATCAGCTTAAGCCCGGATCAACTTCTTCTGCACCCCTGAAAGAGCAGGGGCAACATCAGCAAATCAAGCCACAGGCTGCCGGAACTAGCAGCGGCTCCGGTGAGCAAATCACATCCTCTTTCTTATTTTATATGACAATATTTTGGCTGGACAAAGACGTTTCGTTCCTACCAAAAGAACTCTACAAACATCTGGTCTTTAAATGAGTGACCTGAAACAGTGATGATGAGTTTAATGTGAAGTTTATGTTAAAAGCTATGTTGCTCGGACTCTTCAAAAGTAGCAATAGATGCTTGACAGATCCTCCAAAAGTAATATAATTTTGGAGAATTGCATGACCTAGGTTAAAAGAGTTCTTTCCCAATATAAAAAAGGCTATTTTCTGAAACAGACTAAGAGAAATAGTTTACAAAAAGAAACAGATCGGGTGCTACTTACTCTACTGCTATCATAAAATTGTCTGAGATCGGTTCTAATATGCATTATGTATTTGGTTTTCCAGAGCTACCTATTGCAAGAAGATCTTCACTACACAGGTTTCTTGAGAAGAGGAAAGATAGGTAAGCAAAATCCAAATTTGTGCCTATAGCAAAAGTTATTGCAAACAGCTTATGATGATTTATATAACTTTAAAACACTTTTTGATAGTAATATGGCAGCGTTTAGAAGAATCTCACTTTTTTTCCTGTTTAATCCAGGGCACTTGTTAGAGCTCCATACCAAGTTGTACATAACAATCACTTACCATCGTCTTCAAATAACAATGGTGAATCATCCTCCAAGGGTAGCGAAGATCAGCTTGATCTGAATTTCAAGTTATAGCCATAGCTCCATTCTCGCAGTTGCAATTCCTTAAGCTCTTTTTGGTTGACGATTGAATAAGATAGTAGTGTTAAATATATATTTAGATCAGTGATTTGAAGATTGTCTTCCAGCACAGCTTAGCTTATAGATCATCTTTCTTGTATTAATTATTGTTTATTATTACCAACTGAATGTTTTGACTTTTTGATTGTTAAATAGAATGCGTAATTAATATGAATTCCCATTTTTCATACTTTCATGAAGGTGTGAAGTTCTCTATCAATCTTTTCATTGTTATTACGGTGGTTGTACTCCTAAAGTTTGCCCAAAAAAAATCATTTGTGGTGAAGTGACAAGCATTTTTTCATTATTATCTATAGGTTTTGAATTTGAGTCCCAAATGTTAGATTTGTTAGCATCAATTTAGTTTAGTCAGATTTTAAAGTGAACATCGGATATGGGTTTGGGAAACTAAAAAGAACGCATTTTGCAAAAGAATCTTGGGGGAAACTGCAGAATTGATGATTGTTTTGACTTTTGCGAGCAAGGCATGCAAATTTCTTTCCTCGTGAATGTTTGGTTCTAAATGAAAGAAACGAATACCAACTCCATAGATGGGCCTAATGACATGTGAAACTAAGAGAAAATTATCAAAAGTGTGATTTGATCTCATTCCTTCCTTGCAATCTGAACTCATAAAAAAGATAACTAATTTGAAATGACTAATACAGTTGATCGATAATTAATGAGTTGATATATTTCTCTAATAATTCATGCCATATAGCTGGATTATAGGATTTATGCATGGAGAATAAAGAATCATTTTTTGGTCTAGAGAAGAGTGGGGTCCACCTTTAACAATAAAGCAAAAATAGCCAGATACCTATTTTAGGCTTAATAATGAGCAGTCCTTAGAAATAATTTTAGTGGCATTCGATGGGGAGGTTCAAAGCAACTTCACTAAGAATTGTAAAAGAGAAGCTTAGAGTAACGGATTTAAAGTTATGTGGGATGATGTGGATTGAAGAATTATTTTTAAAATTAATATTAGACGAGATGGATTACGAATTTAAAGAATCAAATAGAAATTTGAAGAAAATTAAAATTCTAATGAAAAGAATAAAGAGGGAAGAAAAGAGATACATAGGATAAAACTGAAAATCACCTTAAAAGAATTCGTATGTTAACTCAATTTAAGCGGTTGATTGACCCAAAAAATCTAAGAAGACATCAAATACCAAAAAACTATAGAGAGAAATAAAATTACACACACATTTTACTAAAATTTTTCTTATTTTATTATATTTTATTTATAATTACAACTTATTTTTTTAGCACTTTAACATTTATTGCATTCACTCGGTACTTCCAATAAAGTTGTCTCTTCGAGTTAGTAATATAAAAATATAAAGAATATTTTTTTTAATTAATCCGCAGAAAGTGCACCTCCAAATATGATGTGGATTCAAGCAATGTTGGCCCAACAAGACATCATGAGGCCGGGCCCAATCTGTGCACTTGACAAACATCTCCTGCCCGAATTTAGACAACTTATTTCAATTCTCATCTTACAAACAAAAGAAAAAGCCCGTGACTAATTTAGAAAGAATTTTTTACCAACGTATACATCTTATTTTTACTTATTCTTAAATTTTTTTTTACCAATTCTAAAATTTTTTAAAATTTCTTTTTTTCTATTTCTCTCTATCCACTTTCGATATATTCCATTTATTTTTCCACCTCTTTCTCAATAACTCTAATTTTGCTCCTAAAATCAAGCTCAATCAGTTATTTTGAATTTCTCTCCAATTTCAATCGGCATTATCTCCCTCTATTCTTTAATTTTAAATTTAAATAAAAATGTAGCTTAGCTTCATCTTCCTCATTCCAACTTCATACTCATTCTTTTTCACTGAAGTAGATCATTGGCAATTTTTTTTCCAGTTCATATATTGATACATATGAATAAACTCCCATCCTTTAGTATTGGACTAATTTAATTAGAGTAAGAAGAAACTATTCGAGTTTATAACGCTGATAATGAATCTTCTCATGAAAAAAAATCCAAACAAATCCACAATCTTCCAGCTATGAAGAAAAAGGGAGAAGTTAAATCGAACAAGGATGAAACTACAAGTTATGGCTTCAACTTAACTTCTCCCTTTCTTCATTGCTAGAAGATAGTGAATTTGCTTGGATCTATTTTCATGAAAAGATTCATCATCAGAATTATAATCACTATCTTAAATAGCTTTTTCTTGATCTAATAAAGTGAGCCCAATACTAAATGATGAAGGATTATTTATATGTATTAGTATATGCACTGAAAAAAAATTTGCCAATGATCTACTTCAATGGAAAAGAATGCGTATGAAGTTGGAATGAGGAAGATGAAGTTAACCTATCTTTTTTTGAAATTTGAAATTGAAGAATAGAGGGAGATAATGTCAGTTGAAATTGGAGAGAAATTCGAAGTAGCTGATTCAAGTTAGGCTTGATTTTGGAGCAAAATTAGAGTGTCGAGAAAGAAGTGAATGTGAAGGAGTGTATCAGACGTGTATAGAGAAAAATAGGAACAAAAGAATTTTGAAAATTTTTAGAATTGGTAGGGAATGAATAGTATTAGACATGGTGGTGATGTTATACTCAACACTATGATTCATAAGATTCAGATAAGCGCACACTATCTGGTTGAGTTATTGAATCCTAAGATGAGGGCAATTGACTAGATCTGGGGAGATTTGATAAAGGTTCTAAGTGATTATAGACAAAGACTATTTCACTGTATAGTCAATTGGGAGCTACCATCTGTAGGATACCAGAAGTGTAATACAGATGGGGCCGTAAAGAAAATTCAAGTCCAAGCTCATATAGATTCTACGTAAGAAACCACAATGGGGACTTATGTAATGCACAAGCAGGCTTGTTAGGACAAATGTCTAACATTCAAGCTGAGGCCAATGCTATCCTGGAAGTTGTTAGGTATTGGAAGAAGGAAACCTAGGTAGCTAAGATCCTAAAAATAGATTCTTTGGTGATGGTCAAAGTTCTTAAAAGGCAAATGAAAGCACCCTGAAATATTATTAAGATAGTAGAGGAGATTATGCAACACTTGAATACATAACAGATCGTCATTCAACATATATTTAGAGAGGCAAGCAATTGGCGGACTTCCTAGCAAACAAAGCATCACAAGAAGAAAAGGAGCTGGTATTTGAAGAGTTCAAACTTATGCCTAAAGTTGATCGACAAAATCTTAAACACAAATAAGCAGCAAATACCTATTTTAAGGATTAGAACTAAGCAGATAGCATTTCCACATACATAATAAGCTTGCCATAGTGCCTTTATAGTGCTGAAATTAGTTAGGGCACCAAATTTATGTACAAGTTAGGGAATATTAATACAACAAAATGGAGGCTACATACAAAAAATCTTCTAGCAAGCTACTTCACAAAAACAAGTTCGAAATCTGAAGAGCCAGTCTCATCTCAAAAACAAGGAAAGAATGCCCACTGTCAAAATAAGTTGACAACCCAAAAATCTACGGGAAGAACAAAAAGGGCTTAGAAAATGGAGATAAAATTCTGTAAGCAACTCGATAAATCAATGAAACTAAACAAGGAGATGGAGTTGTTTATACCTGATCCAAACATAATCCAAGAATCAGATCAAGAAGCAGGAGGAAAATGAAAACAAAGAGCAATGATGAAGCATGGCGGTTGCAACAAAGAAAGAAAAGGGATGGTCATCTTTGGAAAGTGGAAGAGTACCAATGAGGATTCCAAACCTCTTTTATCATTTAGGTTGGTCAAGTCCTCTTCATTTTAGAACAAACTTTGTTCTTAGTTTTTTCAAAAACTTTAGTATAGCTCAACAATGTAATTTTATTATTTTATTTTTGAATTATTAATAAAACGGTATACTGCATTAAAAAATTTAATTAAAAAAAATATTTAAGAATAAATAAAAATAAAGTGTGTACTTTGTAAAAATTCCAAAATTTTACATTTACGAAGGCGTAACCGGGTCGGGTCGGATAGCCTTGCTCCTCTATAAGTAACTCTCGACTGCTTTCCTTTCCGAAATTTATTTCTCCTTTTTCCTTTCTTTTTTTTTTCTTTTTTCTTTTTTCTTTTTTTTCCTTCTTCTCGGAGACCTTCTTCTATCTCACCGTGAGGTCGCCGGAAAGTCGATCACGCCGTTAATTATTTTTCCGATCTCGAATACTAGCTGAGAAAATGCTGAATCAGAGGCTTAAACAAGAACAGCAACAAGCCTTGATGCAGCAAGCTCTTCTTCAACAACAGTCCATCTATCACCCTGGCTTAATAGCTGCTCCTCAGGTTCGTTTTCGGTTAGGTTGAATTTTTCACTTTGTCATATATTTTTAGTTAATTTTTCTGTATTTCATTTAGCTACGTTGGTCGTTCTAGCACTGCAGGTTTTGTTTCCGTCAGATTAATGGATATTTGAGGCCAAAAAAATTTTGGTACTTTTTGTGGTGTAGTTCATTGTATTATCTTTTCTGAAACAAACTTGTAGAGGAGCCGTTTATTTTGCTTTAAACTAATGCTGTTGTTTTGACATGATAGGAACTTAGGGTTTGGATGTATAACATGTATTGCTAAAACAACTTATAGATACTTTTAACTTATAAAACATTCGTTTTAGGCTTTATTTCTATGTTTTTTTTTGCGCAAATTACCTCACATATCATTGAGTGTATCCAACACTTTACAAATAAATTGTTTCCCATTGTACTTTCTATCTGACTTTGCTTGCACACACCAACAATCTTTCCTTGAACTGAGTTCCACGTCACCCATCATTATTCATGGCCTAATTTGGTAATTAACTGTTGCCACCCACATCAATGGATTAGCCACCGAAGTAGCTAGCTTCTTTTGTGTTATGCGTCTTCAAGGCTATGGCAACGGTAAAACCAGCTTGTAAACGTTGAAAGGCATAAAATCAGGCCCTATACTATCTTTGTACTTGTATTGCTGAACTATTGGTTCTGAACTTCTGAAATCACTGCGTTGGGAAAACCAAATAGTACAAGAATGCACAATAGAGCAACAAGCCAACCATTGAAAAATATCTAAGTCTAAACTTCCTATATTTGAACCAAGAGAATACAAACAAACTCAAGCACAAATGGTGTCTGGAAAAACCAAGTATATCAACCAACAACATAAATGGCAGAACAGAAATAAATCAAATACCCGAGACACCATGATTTACGATGAAAACTTCTTCACATATGTAAAAGAGTAAAAACCAAAGCTCCACTAATTCAGTCAGTAAGAGTTACACAAGTTCTCTATGTAGGCCACATAACAAGTGTCAAACCAAGAGGAAAAATGGATACAAGATTGCTCTAAAACTAGAGAAGAGAAGGAGAGAAGTCACTATCATGAGTTACTGTTCACGACCTAGAAATTGAAGCTACAAACTACAAAATCTAATCTCGAATGTTCAGTTGGGAAATACAATTTGAACTGGACTGCCTGAACAGGAAGTTTTTTGGAGTAAAAGATACAATTCTCTCTAACTATAAACCTAAAAAACATCTAGAATTCCTTTTTAGGTCTGAAAATATACAAGAGAAATAGAAAAGGCTTTTGAGGATTTATTAAGAGAAGACTGTGTTCTTTTGCTGTTGAAACATTCTCCTTAGGCATGCCGTTTTAAACTATGTTTGCTGACTTGTTAACTGTTCGATTGTGTCAAATCTGGGGTCTCATTTCTCTGTTCTTGGATCTGAATATTGGAGATTGGATTGTATGATCTGTAGCTTCAATTTTTGAGCGGTGTATGAGTGATTTTTTTCCTTCTCTAGTTTTAGTACAAGTTTGTTTCTGGTGTTGCTCTTAGTTTGACATTTGTTTTATGACCGATTTAGTAGGTGTTTGTCCATAGAATTTGGGACCTCAATTCAAGTTTTGATTTGAAATCAACGTTTGTCGAAGTCTGCGCAAAATTTCAACTTTAATTTGAAATGCAAATTCTTCAAAAAGTAGTATTTCAAATTTCAAATTGTGATTTTAATTTTTTAAAATGTAAAACATGACTCCTAGGTTATATTTTGCAAAAAAAAAATAAAAAATAAAAAAAATTAAAAAAATAAAAAAACAAAAAAAAAGCTCATGCTTGATGTGAAGAGATTACCATAAAATGTGGATGAGTATATTAAAGGAAAACTAGTTACTACTATTATTGACTAGTGGATTTTTGTAAAATTATATGTATTTGGAAGTTTGTAAACATGTACTCATGAGCATTTTTATAAAAAGAACTTGGAGATATATAATTTATCATTTATCAATGCGGCACCTTAAGATATGGTTTTATCTTGTATATGAACTATGATTTTGCTTATTTGGTAAAGGTTGTATATGTGTTTGGGATGTTTTGACACTTCCCACAAATTGCGAAGTTTTCTATGAGAGAGAACACATGAAAACAAATATAGCTCAAGAAATAGCAATTGCACACCCAAACAAAAATTTCTACTTCAACATGATTTGAAATCATTGAAATCATGTCCCAACGGGCCCTTTGAGACTTTTTCTAACTTTTGTTAATTGATTTGGTGGAGCTTCGTGAGTTCAGGTCCACTCTTGCAATTGAAGTGCTGTGTATTTGAGAGTGACTATCAACTAAGATTGACGAAAGGAACATCTTTTACTTGAAACATTTATTTTCTTGGGGTTTCTGACGTGTAGTTTGTATTTTATTTATTAACCCCCTTTTATTTTATTTTATGTACTTTGATGCAGATACCAAGTGGAAATCTACCTCCTGGGTTCGATCCAAGTACATGCCGCAGCGTGTAAGTGTTATTTTGGATTATTAATTGTGTGCCTTCTTGTTTATATTGGTTTAGGTCATGATTTTGGTTATAAGTTAATGCTCTTACCGTTTTGATTTGATACTGGAGGTGGTTCTTATAAACAATAACAATAACAACATACCCATTGAAATTCCACAAGTGGAATCTTGGGAGGGTAAAGTGTACAGAGACATTACCATCATTTTATGGAGATAGAGAGGCTATCACCGAAAAATCCTCGGCATAAATGTATCAGCCCCAAATAAAAGAAGAAAAACAATAGATATAGAATAATGGCAAGAATTAGGAGTAATGTTAATTTTACATAAAAACAAAGAGTAGCAAAATAATCGAAGAACAATAACAACACAACTATGATGGCACGACTTATCCTATGATAGACCTGAAACCATCGCAATGCAAGATATTATAGCCTTCTATCCTAATACGCGACCTCTATTCCTTTCTATCTAGTGTTATGTCCTCGGTGATAAAGCTACGCCATATTTTGTCTCATCACTTCTCCGCAATACTTTTTCAGTCTACCATACCCTTTTGCATAACTCTTAAATTCAACCTCTTGGACATCCTAATTGGGATGTCAATGCACCTCCTTTGCACATGCCCAAACCATCTTAGTTTCGCTTCTCTCATCTTTTTTTATTACAAGGGAAACCTACAGCCATTACCTTTTGGGCTCATAAAGGGTAAACCCCCCACTCTTATGCAATAGCTTGCAAACAACACCGGAGAAGTAACGTACACTAGGTAAGCCCGGTGCGACAAGCTTGACCTCAAAGGCAAATCCTTTACTTTCGTTGGCAGGGGGTTTCGAATTTGAGACTTCGCCATGGAAGTTCCAAGCCCAAACCACTGGGTCACCTCGAAAGGTGTCTTGCTTCTCTCATCTTGTTTGTCACAGAGGTCACTCTTATCTTATTCTGAATAATCTCATTCCTAATCTTGTAAAACCCATGTATGTCCATGCTCCATCTCAACATGCTTAACGCCGCAACATGCATCTTCTGATTGTATGTATGTTTGATTGATTAACACTCTAACCCATCTGACAAAGATGGTCTAGCCACCATTCGGTAGAGTTTATCTTTAAGTTTAGGTGGTACTTTCTTATCATACAATATTCCATAGGCAAGCCTCTATTTTTCCATGCTGCCCCAGTGCGATGCATGACATCATTGTGGATGTCCCCACTACTCTGAATGAAGGATTCAAGATATTTAAAACTCTCTCTCTTGGGAATAGGTTGAGTGGTAAGCCTCACTTCCATGTCCGCTTTATCCATTTCAATGTTGAATTTGCACTCCAAGTATTCTATTGTGGTCCTGCTCAATTTGAGCCGTTTGGAATTCAGAGTTGATCTCCAAGCCTCCAACCTATCATTAACTCTATCCCGTGTCTCCTCTATCAATGCTATTTCATCCACAAATAGCATACACCATGGAGGTTCTTATAGATATCGATGGTTTTTCCTTTGTTTTTTTTTCCTCTTTCAAAAATTCTAGTTTTTTAATCTCTGAGAAAATGCAGGTATATTGGGAATATTCACCCACAGGTGTCTGAAACTCTTCTTCATGAACTTTTTTCATGTACTGGTCCGGTTGAAGGGTGCAAACTTGTTAGGAAGGACAAGGTACATCTTTTCTGCTCAGTCAACTTAACAACATTTTCTGTGGCTTTTTTATTATATGCTCTGTAGGTGTTTTCCCTTTCTTCTCCTCGTGTTATTACGCATTTTCCTATTATATGGCTTTATAATTAATGTTGCTTTGTCGCATGCAGTCATCTTATGGTTTTGTTCATTACTATGACCGTAGATCTGCTGAACTTGCTATAGTCACTCAAAATGGAAGGCACCTGTAAGTGGGCTTCTTAGCTGTGTTTTGCTTTAGTCCTTTTTCCTTTTTACTAAGGTTCATATCGTTTGTTGTCAGGTTTGGACAACCTATTAAAGTTAACTGGGCATATACCAGTGGACAGAGAGAGGATACTTCAAGTGCGTTCAAGTTCCTCTTTTAGTATAAGTGCATTTTGTGTTGTTGCATTTAGTTCATTATGTTGCGTCGGAGTATGTGTAATAATTGTTTTTCTATTTGTAGGTCACTTCAATGTATTTGTTGGCGATCTAAGCCCAGAAGTTACTGATGCCATGTTGTTTGCTTGCTTCTCTGTTTACCCTAGTTGCTCGTAAGTACCCCCTCCTCCTAGATTGCCCCCTCAGAAGGTGCTCTGTCATGGTCATATATTTACTATAGAATGTGTCAAATACACCTAAACAGAAAATGATAAGTGTACTTAAATGTGTATCCAGTGGCTAATTATCCCTTCCAACTGATAGTGATGCTAGGGTAATGTGGGATCAGCAGACTGGGCGTTCTAGGGGGTTTGGATTTGTTTCTTTCCGGAACCAGCAGGTATGCTTTTATCTACATGTAGTTTCGAATTATCTCCCGGATCATGCATGACTATTTCCCACTTAATCTTTGTTGTTCTTATCCAGGATGCCCAAAGTGCAATCAATGATTTAACTGGTAAGTCGCCATAAAAGTTTACTGCAGTCAATTTATTACTGATTGATGCACATGTTGGATTATTCCAAAGCAATTGAGAACCGGAAGATTTTATTTTACCCTTTGTATTTATGTTGTTCCTCTCCCCAAGAGCTGATTCTTTTTGTTATGCTATAAGGGAAATGGCTTGGTAGTAGACAGATACGTTGTAACTGGGCTACAAAAGGTGCTAATTCTAATGATGAGCAGGGTTCAGAAGCCAGAAGTGTCGTGGAATTAACTAATGGATCATCAGGTGTGTACAGTTTTCGAATGATAAAGACTAGTCCTTACATTTGATAAAGAAAATTATCCAGAACAGGCTAGTGTTTGGTTTTGTTCGGAAGGTGGCTGGATTCAATGGGTTTAGTTCTTCTTGAAATCGATTCTGGCCGAGTTAATGGATGTCTCTTTCTTGTTGCAGAAGATGTTAAAGATCCAGCAAACAGTGATGCTCCCGAAAACAACCCACAGTATACAACTGTTTTTGTGGGTAATCTTGCTCCTGAGGTAAGATATTCTTCTGATACCTCCCTTTCTGAATTCTGCCTGTTAGGGGAAAACAGTAAATGGTGTGTGAGACCTTTAGGAGTAAACCATAAGGGTCCCTTTGCCCTAGCCCTTGTCAGGTCTTCAAGTACCATCATGCTTTTGGAAGGACTTAGTCCTTTTACTTTCATTTTATTTCAGGCGACACAACTCGATCTCCATTGCCACTTTTATGCCCTTGGTGCAGGAGTGATAGAGGAGGTCCGGGTTCAACGCGATAAAGGATTTGGTTTTGTAAGATACAGCACCCATGATGAGGCAGCTTTGGCAATTCAAATGGGAAATGCCCAATCAATTCTGTGTGGGAGACAGATTAAGGTAAACAGCATTCTACCTGATGGCAGCTTTTTCCAGTATTGCTCTTGCTTTGAAGCTCATGTTATATTGGATTATTGATATGCTCTCCTAGAAAGTTTAGGATACTTATCAAGGCAACTTGTAGTTCTAACCCCAGAAGTTTATTCACTGTAATCAATTCTATTTGATCAAAACATTCAAGCTCAACTGTCTCATTTGTGTATTTCCAGTGTTCTTGGGGTAACAAACCTACACCACCTGGAACAGCATCGAATCCTCTTCCACCACCAGCCGCAGCGCCATTAGGCCTCACTGCTACCGATCTTTTGACTTATGAACGGCAGCTGGCTATGAGCAAGATGGCTGGTGTTCATGCCCTCATGCAACCTCAGGGTCAACATCCTCTGAAGCAAGCATCAGTGGGAATGAGTGCTTCTGGAGCAAGCCAGGCTATATATGATGGTGGTTTCCAGAATATTGCTGCTCAGCAGCTCATGTATTATCAGTGATGTGCAGAAATTTGGCCTTCGTTGCCCTTCTTTAGACTAGATGAGTATTTATAAACGTCTAGGTTTTCTTATGTTCTGTTTTCTAATCAAGGCTTGGTAATGCGGTACTTACATGTATGAATATTATGAGGTGCATGTTGTGTCTTTTATTTAGTAGGGTGAGTGTGTGCTGCGAGTGCTACATTTGCTCCATTATGCTTGTTCATATTTTCTTTCGTGCAGCAGTAGCATTCAAACGACTTTGTTGAAATGCATTGAGGCAAATCTTGGTTATCGTTTGTGCTGTCGAAACTTTGATTGAATCTGTTCCTACATATATTATAGTTATAAATATGATAATCACCCTAACACGTTTGAAGGTGAATTTCTATCAAGCTTGTGCTTGGTATGAGCAGTCAAAATATTTTCTACTGAGTAGATAATTTCAAGACTGTTCGTCTTTTACTGTTGAAAATACTGTCCCAAAATATCTCTGTCGCCAAAGCTTTCGTTTGGTAGTTAGAGCATAACCTGTGAAGTTGTGCATATATATAGCAGAAATGAATTCCAAATCACAGCTTTTAAACATTCGAGCACAATCACAATTGATGGAAAAAAAGGAACAAGGAATGCAACGCAATTGTTGATTTTATAAAAAATTTGCTGATGATTTCACACAATTGTAGATTTGGAGCTAGGCCTTGTATTTGAGGGATATAATTAGCTGCTTTCAGCATGAAACTACATCCTACAAATGAAGCTTTCTTTCTCTGCTTTCACATGGCTTCTGGTTATGTCGTTGACACTGCAGCAGCCAGAAAGGGCCATTGTTAACTCAAGTTCATTCTTGAGCATTTGAATAACCTCCTTTACCCCACGCTCCCCCTTAGCTGCCAAGCCATAGACAACTGGTCGACCAATCTGCAGGAATATGTTTTATATTAAGAAAAGACCAAATCCGTGGAAGGAATAGGGTAGAGCTTAGAAACTGAATAAATAGCAGGTAAGTTTTTCAAACAAGTTCACCAGAACAGCTTTTGCGCCTAGTGCCAAGGCCTTGAATATGTCTGTTCCTCGCCTCACTCCTCCATCGAAAAATACTGGAACTTTACCTTGAGCAGCGTGGACAACCTGATACGGTAAAACCATTGAGATGTGTGGATATAGTACTTGTGAATTAGAAACATATGGATGACTCCAATAACTAGCCTGATGTAAGGACCCTATTGATTTTTCTGTCGAACTCATAACACGACAGGAAGCCGCATGCAACCATGTCCAGGAGTCCTTGCTATACATTTGATAGGTCATAAAACTTAAGTATTTGCTACAAAGTATGTTATATCAGTGGTTTAATTCTTAGTAAGCAAGATCATAAAGCTCTTCCCTTTTTTTTCTTTTTGTTTTCCAGAATAATCAATTTTACATTGAGAGTTCTGTACTGACAAATTTTTGTGATTAAATTGCTTACAATGGCCCGAATATGTTTTATTAAATGTGCTATGCCTAATGTTTTTTCTGATCGTTAATGTTTGGGCATTATTCCCTCAGCTATGGGTAGAATTCCTTTGCCTCGAGGTCAGCACTGGCCTTCACCGATCAAAAATCCATGTTATGCCTAATATTACTGTTAAAAAGTCTAAAAAGCTAATCCATTGAATTTACCAACATTCGGTAAAAGATAACATCAAACATATCAGGAAGATAGGGAATAACCTCTTCAAGAACAGAAATAGTAGCTGGTGCATAATCTAGTTGACGAGCTCCATGGTTAGAGACAATAATTCCTGCAACTCCTGCTTCAATCGCTTTTATTGCTGCAAACAGAAGCATATGCAAGTCCTTAGAATACTTGATTACTGACAACCAATAATGCCTCAATCACAAGTTAGTTGGAGTCAACTATATGCATCCTCGCTATCTGCTTTGCTCAATTTGAACCCATGTCATTGCAATATCAACAAACTAGGTTCTCTAATGGTAAGGGTTCTGTGTATTCAATTGACATACAAATAGCTAACAAGACTCCAAGCATGTACTAAAAGGTCTCCCGGAGGTAGGAAAAAACTTGGATTGTTGTAAGAAACTTAAGATCCACATCTACTATCCTCCTCACTGGTAGAGAAACAAAAGACGAGTGGGAAAAAAGGAGAGCATTTCGGAGAATGATGGCAAGTATCTGGAAGAAACCTCTTTTTTGTCTTAGCTTAAATACTTTTAATTCATGTTTATGAAAATTTCTCACTGAAAGATTTGTGACTATGTTCTTCATGATGTTTGTTTGTACGTCTATCTTCCTTACTTGACTTATCAGATATTACCATTAATCAGCTCCCTTCTGAACTTCCTCATGTATGATTTACAACTTAATACCAACCTCCAGCTTTAATGATCATTTTCTCTGCACGTGCTCTTAGAGGCATAATCAGTGGACAAAACTAAACTATGCAGACATCAAGGGTTCAGTAATAATTACCATCTTCTGAAGTCAGAATGCCCTTAATCAGAATCGGCAATTTGGTAAGTGATTTTAACCACGCTATATCCTGCAATGTTTTTGGAGCATAAAAGGTTCAAAAAGAATGCAGTTGATCATATTTGTACTTTTGGTTAAAAAAATGAGAATCTGATTCTTCAATAATGTATTTTGTAGCTCATCAATTTTATTTATTTTGACATCTGTTGACATCCTCAACCAAACTGTTTGTTCTAGGACCAAGAGTGTATATCATCCTACGTTCTCATGTGGTATTAAGGAAAAAAATGAGTAAGCTTCAAACTCCGTACCTTCCAACAAAAGGAGGCATCAAAAGTTCCTGTAGCAAAGGCTTCAAGATTTGAGCCTTTGTCCTGTAGAGTTTTATTAGTAAATCGATCAGTAAGCATGATCTACACCATTTTCAAGTTGATACATCTATGAAGTCCTGCATACAAACTGATGTATACGACCGTGAAAGCAGATAAAAGCAGCAGCTCATAGATGAGTACAGAAGCATTATGCATCATATTTAATAAACTGAAGTAGCAGACCTGTGTAGTCAAATAGAACTTCTCTAGGATATTTTGAGGAGGATGCGATTTCAGTTAAACGAGGAAAAGGAGGGGGTGGGGGTGAGGGGTGGATTTCAGTTAACAAGTGATTTCTCTGTAAAGACATAATATACGATTTTACTTACAGAAACATTTTCAGTAGATATAAGACCTTCGAAGTTCTTCAACTGAGGTGCAACCATCCTGCAATTGCTCTTTTCTTTCAAGATCAACACACGATTACAAAAACTACACGAATTCTTAAAAGTTTCTCAAAGCACGAAATGATGAAACTCAATTTCAAACCAGATAAGATTGAAGAAAAACGGTGTAAAGGGTTATAGCTAGTCTTGAATGACATCCAACAGATATATGGCTTACTTATTCTTTATATCTGCCTCCCTCCTACCAAGCCTCGGAGTATCAGCTGTAAGAATGATAGCCCTAAACCCATTCTTCTCAGCTCTATGTACCATAAGTGCTGTTATATCTCTCCTTTTGTAAACCTATTGACAAAAGAAATACAACATTCTATTTCAATACATAAAAACCGATAAAAATACATGGAGATCATGATGGTTAAGAAGAAAATTACATATATTTGGAAGAAGCGAACAGCATTGCAGCTGGAAGCAACCTCCTCCACTGTGCAGGTTGACATGAATGACAGTCCCTATAACCAAGAGAACTCAGTATCCAGACGCTAGAATTCGAGATTGATCTGCTTTGCAAAAATATTACTCTCTCCGTTTCAATTTGTTTGTCTGGTTTTGACTTGGCAAGGAGTTCAAGAAAGTAAAAAAGACTTTTGAATCTTGTGGATTTAAACTAAAGATATGTAAAATGTACCAAAATGCCCTTTAATTTTGTGGTCTTAGAGGTATTCTTTTTTAAACGGACTAAAAAAGAAAGTAAGACAAATAAACTAAAATCGAGGGAGTACCATAATAACATCACATGCTGCAGCTCCTCTCGCTGTTGCAACTTCTCCTGGCATAAATACAACAGCTTTCTGGAATCAGAGTTACATTGTATATTCAGCTAAGCAAACAGGGTGCTAATTGATTTAATACAAACCTTCGTGATGCGCCAATTTATGCATGCCTGTTGGGGCAATCATAATAGGAGCTGATGTCTTGTGACCTAGTATAGTAGTTGACATGTCTATTCTGCTCACATCAATAAGTATTCTTGGCCGAATACTGAGTTTTTCGAAAAGTTAGCAATAGATATTTGTCTATGGCCAACTCAACAGCGATAAATTACAAACTTACGTGATTCTACGAAATTCTTCAACATTTTGTTTAAGGGTGTGCTGGTCCTCAGCTCCTCCAGTAAAGTAGTCGTAGTACATCTTCAGAAGGGCTTGCCTAGCAAGCTCTTGGATTTCATTCAAATTAACTGGTTCCCCTGCCATTTTAGCTTACACCTGTAAAACATGACCAATCATATGTTGTATTCCTCACATCTTTGGATATATACCAAAAGCATTGGGTGCTACTAAACCCATTTAATTTAAATACAATATTTGTTTTGAATGATACTTAAATTTCATTGTATCATATCGTTTAAATTCATTGTTAGGTAATGACGAAAAAACCTATTTTATGTAACGACCAATTTGGTGTGATTGCATCGTTACTTTAATAATATCTTCTCATTTTTTACTTTATTTATTATTTAATGATTCTATTTTATTATATACTCTATTTTTTCATGTTATCTACCACATATCCGTATAGGTTTATCATTCAAATTATGAACGTATGACATTATGTAACAACAAAGAACAATACAATCTATCCAAATACAATACGATGCAACAAATATTGTATTCATTGAAACAATACAATGCAATACAATACGTTATAACTCAATATAATATATTATAAAATAATACATAACAACCATCGAACTGCTTATACAACAACTGTGGAGCAAGAGACTCAGAAAACTGTCAATCTTTTCATCCCAAAATAACCAGCTTAAGGTCAATCGAACTGAGCTATTACATGTGTCGACCACATGATTAAATGACATTTTCATACATTGCTCAAATGACCACAAAGTCCAAAACTTTTCTTTACTTCTTTACTTGCTTAAACACTGTGTAAAGTTAAAATTAGACAAACAAATTGAAACAGAAAAATATTCCTTTTGAAGAGTAAACAGTTTGCCTGTATGCAATTGAATGACTAAAATTTGTTTAGGTATAGAAGGAATCCTTTGTAACAAGGAAGATAAACCCAATAAGGGATCAAAATATTGCAGTACAGCTTCAGAAATTACAAAGAAAAAAAGAGGAGGATTTTTCTGAGTACCTGCAAAGTACAGACAAGAGTTGCGCATCGACTTCTCCTTGGTAGTTGAACTTCTAGAAAAGTTTATGCTTTGAACTTCAGGATTTAGTATGTGTTTGGTACGGCAGAAAGCAATGTTTCCAAATTTTCTATCACTTAAATATTTTAAAAGTATTTTTCAAATTAACTCACTTCCTTAGTCATAAGAAAAATAATTTTTTTTAAAAAAAATTTCATTCGATCTCAAATTAAAATTTCTATTTATCCCGTTTCTATCACTGACTCCCTCCCCTCCTGAAAAAAGAAAAGTTTAAAATTTATTTTAAACAAAATTTAAATTTTAAAAATTTAAACTTTTTACTTTACGTTGGCCCCCACCCCACCCCCCACATACAAAAAGAATTTTAAATTTATTTTTTAAATATTTACAACAACAATAACAACTGCCCAGTAGAATTCCACAAGTGGGGTCTGGGAAAGGTAGAATATACGCAGACCTTATCACTACCTTACAGAAGTAGAGAGGCTGTCTTCTGAGAACCCTCGTCTCAAAATCCATAACAGAATAAAATAGATATGACAAAAAGTAAAAGAAAGGGAACAGTAAAAAATGACTAATAACCAAAAATACATGATAATACGTAAATATGATACAATTAACACATAAATAACAAATAATGACAACACATGTTATAAAAACTACTACTCATCTACCCAACTATACCCATGACTAGATAACCACATAACCCTACCAACCAATTAGCCTACTACTCTAGTTCGCGACTTCCACTTCCTACGCATGTCATGAAATACTTTTATGTCAAAAACTATTTTTCTAAAAAAGTTTTTCTATTTTCTAACTAAAAATAAAAGATATTTTTAAAAATATTTTTTTATTCACTAACCAAATAATAGAAAATATTTTTCACTCATTATCCAAACATGAGAAAATGAGTTAAAAATTAACTTATTTTAAAAATGTTTTCCTCCGTACCAAACACAACCTCAAAGAACTATTTTTTCCTTTAACACTAAAGCTTGTAAAATTATTTGGCAATTTTAATTTACTTTCTTTTTCAGTTTATTACAAATAGGATGTCTTTTTTAAAAATAATATTCCTATTTTTATTATTACTTTTTTCATTTATGATTATAAGATCAAAAAATATTTTAATATATTTTATATATGTTTAGTTTAAGATAATAAATTTTTAAAATTTTTATGGCGAGTTAAACTCAGTGAAATAAATTTAAACATTGGGAGTATCTCTGATCTTGATTCCTTAAAATTTATCAATACAGATCTATGAAGTTTTACATTCAAATCTAGTAGAAGCACTAGTATTATAAAAATAAAAAATTAGTAGATACAGAATCATTTATTTGGAGGCACAGATGATTAAACTACATCTTACATAGGAACGTTTCTTTGTCTGTCTTAACATAGTTTCTGGTAATGTCATCCACAGTGCAGCAGCCAGCAAGAGCCATGGTCTGCTCCAATTCATTTTTCAGCATTTCAATAACTTGCTTTACCCCTGTCTCCCCCTTAGCCACCAGGCCATAGACAACTGGTCGCTCAATCTGCAGAAATATAATAAAATTTATTTACACTGTCAGCATATATAAGTCAAATTCATTTCTTTAAATCATTAAGTTCACCAGAACAGCTTTTGCGCCGAGTGCTAGAGCTTTGAATGTGTCTGTTCCTTGCCTAATTCCTCCATCAAGAAGAACTGGAACTTTACCTTGAACAGCATGGACCACCTGAAACCATTTGTACATTTAAGGAAAATTGTAAGTTAACTGATACATGCTAAAAAGAGGAGATTTTCTTTAAAGAATTCAAATGAGCTTGTATTTCAGATCTGAAATTAAGGGGATTACCTCTTCAAGAACAGAAATCGTAGCTGGAATGTACTCTAGCTGCCCAGCTCCATGGTTAGAGACGATAATTCCTGCAACTCCTGCTTCTATTGTTTTCATTGCTGCAAAAATATTCAGTGTATTCCATGGAAACATTTACATGAGATAAGGATAGGAGCTGATTAGAGTTTCTGTTGACTTGAGCTAAGGTTTATGATAAATATTATACCATCTTCACTAGTGAGAATGCCCTTTATCAGAATTGGCAACTTGGTTGCGGACTTTAACCACGCTATTTCCTGCAAAGATTCCAGAGAGTGTGAGGATAACAGAAGAATATGGTGGATCATTTTCTTCTATGTAATGACATACTCAAAAAAATTGCATTTAAGCACCAAGACTGTATTTCATCATATGATCTTCTCATGAGATGTTAAAGGAACGTAACACGTATATTTTTAACTTTTAAATTACATACCTTCCAGCAAAACGAAAGATCAAGAGTTCCTGCAGCGTAAGCTTTGTCCTGCAGAATTTTATAAGTAAGCCTAGTGCGCTCTATTTTCAAGTTTGTTAAAGGAGTTTCAAGTTTTGCCTTTCAGCATAACATGTAATTTGTCTAATACTCCTATTTGCTTATAGTAAAAAGCCAGAATATTTACTTACAAAAACAACTTTAGTTGATAGAACACCTTCAACGTTCTTCAGCCGAGGTGCAATCATCCTGCATTAATTCTCTTAATACATCAACACAACATTACCAAAATTATAAAATTTCTCAAGTACTGAATGATGAAACCAACTACTTGCGGATTAGAATGAAGATGAATCATGAAAAGGATTTTAGCTAGATTTGAATGACATATAGGTTACTTATTCTTTATATCAGCCTCCCTTCTACCAAGCCTAGGAGTATCAATAGCGAGAACTATAGCCCTGAACCCATTGTTCTCAGCTCGACGTACCATATGTCCTGTTATCTCTCTCTTGAGGGCCTATTGACAAAGAATAAGTTATCAATTGGTTGCAAAACAACTAAAAATCGATTTGGGAATAATAAGTTACCAATGTCTTAATGAGGCGAACAGCCTTGCACGTTAATGACAATCCCTGTATCCAAGAGAATTCAGCATCCACACACCAGAATTTGAAATTGTACCCTTTTCTAAAGAAAATATTACCGCAGCAATATTACATGATGCAGCGCCTCTAGCTGTTGCAACTTCCCCTGGCATAAATACGACAACTTTCTGGAATTAGAGATACATAGTATGTTCAGCTAAAGCAACTAACGAGATACTCCCTTCTTTGTCAACTCCGTAATTCTAACTTTCCACGTGACATGTTTAAGACCACAAGATTAAGAGACATTTTGGTACATTCAACATATCTTTAGTTTAAGACCACACAATTCAAAAGTCTTCTTTTACTTTATTAAACACCACATCAAGTTAAAACCAAACAAACAAATTGAAACAAAAAGAGTAACTGGTTTAATACAAACCTTCAGGGTGTGCAAATTTAGGCATCATAGTTGGGGAAACTACAATTGGAGCTGACGTCTTGTGACGAGTATAATAGTTGACATGTCTATTCTGCTCACATCAACAGGTATTCTTGGCCGGATACTGAGGCTTTTTTGAGAAGTTAGTGAATAGTGACAGATATCTGTATGTGACCAACTCAAGAGAGCAAAAAAGTACAAACTTACATGATTCTGCGAAATGCTTCGTTGTTTTCTTGAGTGTGTACTGATCCTCATCTCCTCCAGCAAAGAAGTCAGAGTACATCTTTGGAAGAACGTGCCTAGCTAGCTCTTCGAATTCATTCTCGTCAACTGGTTCACCTTCCATGCAGCCTGCACACACAAGCGTTTGAGTTTTGGAGGCAAAAATATTTAGTACCTGTAGGATACAGAGAAGAGATCATGTCTCCAGTATCTCCAAATTCTTGTTTTTATTACTTAGAACTTAGAAGATCGCGTATCAGATTAGCTCATAGCTGGAGTTGGACTTAAAAATAGCTTGTAATTTGAATTTGAAATTATTTCTATGTATATATCATAGATGTTGAACATCTTTCAACTGCTTTGTGTGTTTACTTCTTCATAATTGATCTCCCTTAATAAAAATCTTGGTTCCGACACTGCTCTAAAGAAAAGATAACTGTACATGGTTCTTCAGAAAATTATATCGTGTAATACTGAAGTATATATGTCAAAAATTACATTTTATCGAAGAAAAATTAATGGCTACACCCTAGATTACCTGCACTATCTAGCATAAGGCATTTCATACCTATAAATGTCAACTATGTAGATTCTGGACCAAGCCCTCGCTCTGGTTGACATGGAAGGAGAGTAGAACAACGATGCACGCAAAAGACATTGAAAAATATGCATATGCATTAAACTCAATGTACGCTATGAAAGACCACGCTAAATAATTAGATGCATTACATGTGTTTACACATAGTTGTATTTAATTAACTATGATTATTCAATACCTATTATCACCTCATTATTCATTTAGTCATGGTAATTTGATATAATATGATGTTATAAGTGTTGGGAAAACAATATGGACTAACATAAAATAAATATGGCACAATAATATGAAAAATGGAAAAATAACGACACTAAATACTTTTACGTGAAAACCCTTTTTAAATAAGGAAAAAACTACGGGCCAAGAGGAGCAACTGATATTACTATAGTAAGAAATTTTACACCGTGTAGGTACGAGTACAATACTCCCAAAGACTTCTACACACACAAAAGAATTACCCTCTTTTAATATTTCACCTTACTAAAAATATCGCTCACACTCTATTTTTCTTCACAGACTATTTTATTTTATAGTCTATGGTATACCTCACATAAGAAAAATTATTTACTATTTTTTTTCTTGTGACTCTCTATTTTTCCTCTCTTTTCTGATGCAAAATGAAGGAGCTGAAGAGCTCCTTATATAAGAAAAAATCTGCCTCCATTGATGTCATTGCTGACATCAATGTGTAGACATAATTTTTCAAAGTTGGTTGCCTACTTTGAAAAATTAATTGGCAGCCATTGTTGAATGGTAAAAGGAAAGGAAGGGGCTGGACCCCACAAATCTCCCCCTCCAGACCCTTTTCCAGAAGGAGGTATCTCTCTCTTCTCAGAGAGAGCTCATACTAATAATTTCTTTGCACAATTCAAACTTTTCTCTTATCACAACCTTGGTCAGCATATCTGCAGGATTTTCATTTGGAGAGATCTTTTCAATCTGCACAGATCTGTTCTCTATCTTTTCTCGAATCCAGTGGTATCTCACATCTATGTGTTTTGTCCTTGCATGGTACATCGAGTTCTTG
>JAOTQJ010000072.1:29952627-30060505 GCA_025642045.1 Solanum sejunctum | reverse complement strand
ACCCAACAAAAAAATAAACAATTAATGACCTAACTTAATCACTAGAGTAAACAATTAATGACCTAACTTAATCACTAACGTAAATAATTAATGACCTAACTTAATCACTAGAGTAAACAATTAAAAAAAATGCCTTATTCTTATTCTTATTATTATTATTTAGGTCATTACAATGCGCGGGGTGGAGAAGATGATGGAGGATTTTCTGGCAAGGTGAAGGAAAGAAGAAGAGGGGTTGTCAGAACTCCCAGTGAACTCTTCTCAGAAGATGATGAACAGTGAAATTAAAAAAAATTTAAAAATTATTAAATTTTAATATAAATATTATTCATCAACATCTAATTATATATACATTTTATGTTAAAACTTAATGGGCTAGAAAGATAATAGGTCTAAATTATGACCCAATTGGACATACGCTTATAATTATATCCGAATAAAAAAAAGAATTATCATACTGCATTAAAATTTAAAATTTAACTAATTAAAATTATAGTATTCTAAAAAAAAGTAATTATCAAAAATTAATATAAAATAACCTAAAAATTATTTTAAGCTAATTACAAATATTAACATAAAAGGTAAGAATTTTTTTTGAAGTGTTGGACGAAAATTGAGTGTCAACACTATAAATCGTAATAAAAAAATACCTTAAAAAAAGATAATATTTGATATATAATATATTATTTATATAAATATTCCTTGTTTAAACCTAAAATAATCCGTTTTGGCTCAATGCATTTTTACCCAAGTAAATTTAGATTGGATTGAGTCTTAACTCATTTATTGCTTTAACATATTATAACTCGCTCAAATTTGATTCAACCTGTCCAATTATCGCTCTAGTGCCAACCGGGGTCAATCAGGCTTGGAAGCTTATCAAGATCACCGCATTGTCCTCAATCATATGAGCCCAAACGATCTCTTAAAGTCCCGGCCCACTTGGCCCAAAAATATTTCCCGCAGATCTTCTTCAAACTAGTCCGCATGAAGTAAAAAGATAAAATTCTCCTGAGAAATCATCTTCATGTTGTAAAAGATGATTAATATTGTACGATTGGACAATCTTATTTAGAGATTGAGGATAAAATATAGATTTAAATGTATATTCTCGTGAGAAATCAACTTCATGCAATATAGATGAGTGATATGGAGGATAAAATGTAAAGATCATCATATTCAAAAGTTCTAAATGTATCTCATAAATCACAATGATAAATGATAGATTGAGAAATCATTCAAAAAACATCATGTTAAATATCTATAATAAATAGATACATTCTTATTCAAAATGATTCACAAAAACCTAGGAAATACGTATAGATGAGTGTAAATAGTTTGTGCATTAGGTAAATGGACAATTCACTAATTCAATGAATGTATAACACTTAAGACGATTTGTATACTTATCTAGGTAATAATGAGCATCTGAGATCACACACACAAAAAATATCAATATATGAACAACTAGTGTTTAATAAACAAATTATAGCTCAAGTGTATAAGTGTAATTTGTTAACAAATTTAAGGGATTATCATTTTATTAAACCAAAAGAATATTTAAGAGATTTAACATTACTTCTCATTTTTCATATAAATCACAACTAACAAATCGAGAAGCCAAATTAAAAAAGTAAGAAAATCAAAATTTATTTTTATTTTAAATTGAATAGTATTTTTGCAAAATCAAAAATCGAAAAATTAAATGCATACTGTGGCCCTAGCGAACTCTTCAAAGGAATTTTCCACAAGATGTGAAAACTCTCTTTTCATACACACATTATATGGTCGGGCGTCGAATATATTAATCCAACTCAGAATACGACTTCACTTGTCGTTACGCAGCTTATGGCCCAGACATTAAAAGAATATACCATTGAAAAAAGCATCTAATTTCCTTCATTTTTCTGTTCTCATCATATTTTACCCTTTCTTTCTTCCAAGCCAAAGGATTTTAGTCCTACTACCAAATTCACAGGGCAGCAATTGTGGAAAACTATTTAAACCATCAAATTTCATCATACTGGTGAATGAAATTTTCAAAATAGATATAAAAAATCTAGAGATACTCAAGGCTAAGCATTTACGTGCATCAAATTGAAATTGATAACTACCACACAGTCTGGTTGAATTTTGAAGGATGCAAGGCTTGCTCAAATGTGAGTGTCTCTTTCTTTAGCATTAGCACTCTTCCTTTTCAAATTCTAGGCCGGTAAAGTAGGCCGACACTATTAGTGGAGCTTGAAGGGGCCAATCTATTTTGGGTGCATGCAAAACACATGATTTCTATGATGATACTAGATATTTTAGGTGTATATTTTTTTAGAATTATTTGTAGATATTTATGCTCTAAGAAAGACTAATTAAATCGTGTATTTGATTGAATACTAAGTTATTTACTTGAAAAAATGGGGATCAATATCCACTTAGGAATCACCTAGTAGAGTACATAAGACTGCATGTACTAATTTTATTTTTATATAAATCTCATATTATTAAGAACTAATTACATTTGATTTTTATTCTTTTCCAAATAATAAAAATTTCTTAAATTTGTAGGATCTCGGATACATCAAAAAATCTGTGGATGCATAGCTCACAACTTATGAATGATAAATTACTCAATGGGAGGGATGTATACGAGAAAAACCTGTGTATTTTTTTTAAATGGAATTAAATCTTAGAAATTATGGTAAAATAAGATGTGTATTTAGATAGTAGTATCTATTTTTATTCACTTTTCAAGACACTTTATTTGGTATAAAGATGTGTATTACTAACACATGGAAATTCATAGTATTAGTGAAGAAAAGGATTTTAATGCATACATTAGCATAACTAAAAATATAATTGTCCCTCAAAACATTTGTTATATCCTTCCGCTATATTTGTAAGAGTATTTTGTAAATAATTTTTTCTTTTAGAATGTAATGTATATTATTTAATATATAAAATTAAATATTACATAAAAAATAATCTCAGCGTAACTTACATAAGTACAATTTCAATATTATTAATACTATCTTAATACCAATTAATATTCAATACTATTCTTATAAAGCCTCAAATTTAACTTGAAATTAAATTTCAAATTTAATATATTATTCAACTTTATTTTCAAATAAAATATTCCTTTCTCTGCAAAATATACAATCAAATGCACAACTCTTTTTAACATTATGAATTTTTTAAACCAAAGTATAACCCAACGCTTGGAGGGAGGTTAGATAGGTGGTTGCATACTACTGGAGTATTATTACTATTATATTATTTATTTGTCAGGTTGCAGGTTTGGCCCAAGCCCACGAAGGATGCCACCTAAAAGTCAAGACTTCGAGATTTGCAAGCATCACACGTAATTATAAACAAAAGCTCATTTATTTTTATTCAGTCACTTCAGAAGTTGACTGTTGTGAAATACTGATCAACTCCATTGATGGCCCTCTACCATTTCCATCGACTTTAATTGCCTCGTGATTTTTACACTTTAACAAATCACTTCATTCCAAAAGATTTCGATTTCCTTGATAATAACTGATCCAACTTCTCATCTGGATCAGTGTTTTTATGCTCTAATTTGACTTCAAAAAGCTTTCGTTTTTTTTTCTTTCACAAATGGTGGCTTCTTCTGTCGCCTCTCCACTCTGTACATGGCTTGTAGCAGCTTGCATGTCTGTATCCAATGAGAAGGATCAATTTTGGAAGGGTTCTTCAGATTTTCAGTCTTCGAAGTTGTTGGGTAGGTCTAGCAGGAGAAGAAAATCGATTGCCAAGTGTAGCAGTAGGAGTTTGGGTTCTTCTGTGAATGGTTATGGAATGCTCAGTTCTTGGCATGCTTGCTTTGGTTTTGAGCCCTGTGAGGAGTATTATAAATCCGAGGGATTGTCTGCTTCGTTTTCTTCTTTATTTGCCGAAAATTCGTTTTCTGTTTTTGGGTTTAAGCAGGTGCCGTTGAATCGAAGGCAGAGGAGGATGGCTTCTGCTGCTCATTCTGGTAATTTTTACGTAATTTTTCTCGATATAATCTAGATTAGTATGATAAACTGTATTTGGTAGCTTATTGTCCAACCTTCCGATTTGTAGATCGAGTTAATTGATCCATTGGATTTTGGGGATATTTGGGTGTGTTCAGTATGACTGGAAAATGTTTTCGTGGATAATAAATGTGTTGGGTTGGTAAGAAAAATATTATTCCTGGAACATTTATGTGGGGGCTGGGGTCATGGGGAAGGAGTAAATGAATTTAGAATGTCATTTATGAAGTTGCTTCAAGCAACTTGTTTTCCAGAAAATATTTATCTGAAATTTTGACCAAAGAACATGGGAGAATTGGAGAACGTTTTCGAGTTTCCTCCCTACCGAACATAGCCCAAGTCTTTAGCATCTGATTGGGGATGTGAAACAGCGAAAGTTGGGCGGATCAAAGTGGTTCTAACACAACTCTTCCAACTCAAAACATTTTCTTCTTTTTATTCTTAAATTTTGATCACCATACCAAAAAAGTTTTTCTTTTCTCATAGAAGAAAGTGTGTAGAAATGTAGAGAGTTTCTTAATATTAGCAAATCAAATCAAAGTTTCTTAATCTATTTCTTGAGTGAAGTATTATTATGACTCTCTACATATTGACATGGCCAGTTGGGAGTTGGGACCCTCACGACTGTACATTCGAATGTAAAATGACATGTGGAGCTCTCGCTACCACTCATTTTAAAGGAAAATTTTGGTACTTTGTATATATTTGGCTTATATACCAAAAGGTAGGGGAAAGGTATATCCTCCCAAGACCCTATTTACGGGTATGTCATTGTTGTTGTATATGCCAAAGATTTTCTTTAATTTTTTAAACTCTGTGCCAAGTCAAACGAGGTCACATAAAATGGTTTGGAGACAACAAAAAAAGAAACTATATTTCCTTGATTTGAATAGCTAAACATCTGAAACTGATGCTTTAAATAGCAAATGCTCCAATTCTCAGAATAACGATACAAGGTTTTGCTAATTATTTTGGGAATGATGTTTTTTGTTGTGTGAGGAAAATGTGAATGAGATTTGTGCACACCGGTGAGAACTGCCTACTGGAACTTGTAGACATGAAGGCATGTTATTTTTGTTTTTACATATTATTCAAAATATGTTTCACTTGCCTATCAAACTTTCTAGTATATGTCTTTAGAAAATGTTTAAACTGCTTGACTCTGACAATGTGATCAGTTTCTCATTTTGATTTGATGTACTTCTAGGCAGACCCATGGCTGTGGCCGTGCAACCTGCAAAGGAAGCCACATCAAAGAAGAAACCTCTTATGAGGAACAGGAGAGTTGTTGTGACGGGGCTCGGTGTAGCATCACCAATTGGTCATGATCCAGACACATTTTACAGTAATCTTCTTGAAGGCATTAGTGGCATAAGTCAGATTGAGGCATTTGACTGTTCTGAATTTCCCAGTGTAATCTGCCTGCCATGATTCTTTTAGAATGCCAAACTGTTTATCTGTCTTCTATATCAACTAATATTCTTCACTACCCCAAATATCTTTCAAGATGTTTGACAATGCTCTTCCTTGCGACAGAGAATTGCTGGGGAAATCAAGGAGTTTTCGGCTGATGGATGGGTTGCACCCAAACTTTCGAAAAGAGCAGATAAGTTCATGCTCTACATGCTTACTGCTGGAAAGAAAGCTTTGGCAGATGCGGGGATCACAGAAGATTTATTGCTGGACTTAGATAAGGCTAGATGTGGGGTCCTAATTGGCTCTGCCCTTGGAGGGATGAAGGTAACAAATAAACTTCCTTAAGATATATGACTTATTACATTAAATGATCATTCCGAGGGCCCTAAAAGAGAAGCTCTTGTAATTCATTGTTGCAAAGAATGTCATCGAGCAGGAAGATGATAGAATTTTGAGAAGAGTCGTAAAACTTGTAAATTGTAAACATCAAGTACTACTGTTACCATAAAAAATAAACAAGTAATGACAAATGAGATCCAGTTAATACTATATTTTCATGATATCACAGTTGCCATTTACCTTTATACAACACCCTAAAATTGCTATTTTTCCATCTCCAAATAAAAGATTATTTGCGCTTTGATCAGGTCTTCCATGATGGCATTAAAGCTTTACAGGTGTCGTACAAGAAGCTGAATCCTTTCTGTGTACCTTTTGCAACATCTAATATGGGAGCTGCCATGCTTGCAATAGATTTGGTAAGTTACGTATTGGATGAGATCAAAATATGATTGAAAGAATCCTTATTTAAAATATAGTTGAAGGAACTGTTCAGTCAAAGTTGATTGAAACAACTGCAGGGTTGGATGGGTCCAAGTTACTCAATCTCAACTGCATGTGCAACAAGTAACTTCTGTATATTAAGTGCTGCAAATCATATAATTAGAGGTGAAACAGTAAGTGTGTGAATTACTCTTACTGCATCATTTTCAGTATGGAGTTTCCCGATCATGTGAAGTATAATGTCATGTTGTCTATCATAACATCGAAATTTGCAGGATATGATGCTTTGTGGGGGGTCAGACTCGGCAATTATCCCTATAGGTTCGTTAAATATGGTAAAACAATCTAAGGAATGATGTAGTTATATCCATTCTCAAAGTTTCCATCCTGAAACTGTGATTGGCGGCAGGCTTGGGAGGTTTCACTGCTTGTGGAGCCCTGTCGCAGAGGAATAATGATCCTACAACGGCTTCACGCCCTTGGGATGTGGTATGGCAATCAATTTCTCTATTTCTCAGCTATTTCAATCAATTGTTGACAAAAATTTCTGCTTTCTGATGCATAAATAAGATTATGCTACTTGATGTATTTCCAAATCAGCTTCATAAGTGTCATTATGATTAAGCATGAATTTCAGCGTTGTTTCTTCTAAAGATGAGCTTCTTGAACATGAGCTTGTACAAATTGTTGTGACTTCCTATACATGTAAATATTCGTTAAACATGGAAAAGAAAAGAGAAAATCTTCGAATCGTGAGTCATGTTTGCTAGTACTTAGTTATTTCCCTTCTGAAATTTCTTACTGCTTTGTAGCTTGAAACCATTTTCTTATTTTTGCTTAAAGATCCCTGCTGCTGTCTACTGAAGTGCATTTGACTTTTTTGATGGAGCAGGATCGCGATGGATTTGTGCTTGGGGAAGGATCGGGTGTCTTACTCTTAGAAGAACTTGAACATGCAAAGGTATATATGCCTCCACTTAACCAATAAGCAGAAATATGCATCTGACAATGTGGAGTTACTTTGATGTATTCAGAAGGTTTAGTCAATTTGATTGTAGCTGTGTTGTGTTTTTTTTTTCTGATCAACTAACAGAAGAGAAAGGCTAAAATATATGCTGAGTTTTTGGGTGGAAGCTTCACTTCTGATGCTTATCACATGATAGAGCCACATCCAGAAGGTAATTTTACACATGGAAATTACCAGCATATGCTGGTATTCCAGCTCAGATTGATATAGTGTATATTGCCATTCTAAAGCATGGAAGCTGTATGCTCTTACTGATTTCTTCTATATGCTCTACAAAATAGGAAGTGGAGTCGTTCTCTGCATAGAAAAGGTCTTGGCTCAATCTGGGGTGATGCGTGAAGATGTCAACTATATAAATGCTCATGCTGCATCAACCCCAGCTGGTGACCTGAACGAATACCAGGCCATTCTTCATTGTTTTGGGGGGAACCCAGAAGTAATGCTCGTATACGCCTTTTTGTTTTTGGAGAAGTACTCATGTACCTTGTTCTCAGTTCCTTCTCTCTAATTCTCCTTTAATGAATTCCTTCCCTTTCAGCTTAAAATAAATTCAACGAAGTCCATGACTGGTCACCTCCTTGGGGCTGCTGGTGCTGTGGAAGCCATCGCAACAGTTAAGGTAATAAAGTTTAAGATCGTTGCATACAAATACCTTATACAAGCTTAAGATGGACTTTTACTTGAGGTGATCTAGCATTAACTTCCAAAGAAGAGCCGCTGGAACACAATTTCTTTCCTACTAGCCTATTTGTGCTTCAGAATAATTACAACTGTCACCTGCACTTAGCTTTCAATTTAAACATAAAAGTTTGCTAATAGTTTTTTTTTTTTTTGAATTTAATATGTATAGGCCATACAAACAGGCTGGATCCATCCAAACATCAATCTTAAGAACCCTGACAAAGGCTTGGTATGTATCTGGTTGCACTCCTAACTCCTATCTAATATTGTTGTGATTTGCATCTTAATCGCTTAATTAGTTTAACCATGTTCTCATGTTTCTATACATGATATTAGGATATGAATGTGCTGGTGGGCTCTAAGAAGGAGCGCTTGGATATCAAGGTTGCACTCTCCAACTCATTTGGCTTTGGAGGACACAACTCGTCTATTTTATTTGCACCTTATAAGAATGTCTAATCCAATCCTAGCATATACCATGCTTGAAAAATGTAATGGTGTTGGTTTTCGTCAAGTTGTCTCAATGAAACCCAGAAAACTAAGTTGTCATCTTCACAAGTTCATCAGGAGGAAAGCAGGCACCGGAGATCACGAGTGTATGAAGTCATTTTCCTAACTGTAATGTAACTTTTTTATTACTAGTAATAGATATTTTGAAATTTTTATTTGCTCATTATAAAGATGATGTGATAATTTTTATGGCTATGAAAATGTATGTCTAGTCAAATGCCTTATCGTAAAATTATACAAAAGGAGTAATTTTATTGAGGAAAAGCGCTAAAACTCAAATTGCTATGGTTTAAGATTTTTGTTTATTGGATGTTCTTTTAATGAACAAACATAAGTTGTTTTTATGTAGTAAAAATAACGCAGGCTAACTACTTTTCAGTCAAGGGATTAAGAAATTATTATTGAATTTTGAGTTAGATGTGAGATCAGAACTCCATTATCTTTTTTACTTGCACAAATTTAAAATTAACTATTTGTGATTTTCACCTGTAGTAATAGGGCGTATATAGCATTCCAATTAGCGTTGGGAATACAAGTAAATATGGTAATAGTAGTAGTTGTTTTTATGGTAATAATCCCACCTAGTTTCCCATTTAGGCAAAGCTTACGCGCACAGAACTATATTTAAGGCCTCAACTCTCTCACTTTTTCATACCTTCGTAACTCTCTTTAAGGCCTCAACTCTCTCACTTTTGCATACTTGATTTTTCTTTGTAACTCTCTTTTTGTGCCATGGAAGAAAGCCTAGAGTATCAAAAGAAGAGTTGGATTGCTCTAAAAAAGAGCATAAACGGGCTGCTCAATAAAATAAATAAAGCCAACATAAGACACATCATTCCTGAATTGTTTGAAGAAAAGTTGATTCGCGGCAGGGGTTTGTTTTGCAGATCAGTTTATGAAATCGCAATTGAACTCTCCTATCTTCACCGATGTTTTTGCAGCGTTGGTGGCCATTGTTAACACGAAATTCCCACAAGATGGTGAACTTTTGTGTAAGAGGACCGTTCTGCAATTGCAAAGATCTTATAACAATCGTAATAAGCCTCAGACATTAGCAACTAAAGTTTATTGGTCATCTTGTCAATCAGCAAGTTGTTCACGAGCTTTTAGCTTTGGTGTTAATTATACTTTTACTCGATAAACCTACCGATGATAGTGTTGATGTTGCTGTTGGCTTCGTTAAAGAAGGTGGTTCGATGCTTCAGGAGCTTTGTCCCTCAGCGCTGCACAGTATTTTTGAGCGACTCAGAGGAATACTTCACGAAGGGGAAATAGATAAAAGGGTACAGTTCTTAATTGAAGACCTTTTTGCATTGCGGAAACGCAAGTTTCAGCCAGCTGTTCCTCCGGAACTTGATCTTGTTGAGCAGGAAGATCAATTAACATATGAAATCTCTCTCGGAGACAAAGTAGACCCGGAAATTTAATTAGATGTTTTCAAACTGGATCCTGATTTTGTCGAGAATGAAAAGAAGTACGAAGAATTAAACAAGAGGATTCTAGGTGGTGATGGTGGTGGTGATCAGGACGAAGAATCTGAGGAGGAGGATGAATTTGAGGAGGAGGGACAGCAACTAATGAAAATTGAAGACGAGACAGAGACAAACTTGATCAATCTCGGTAACGATTATGTCAAAGTGTCGATTTTGAAGCAGCAGGGCATAAGCTTTTGAAAATCAGATTGGAGCCTGGTCAAGAGATGGAGATATGTGTAATGTTATTGGAATGCTGCGGCCAGGAGAAGACTTTTCTACATTACTACGCACTTCTGGGGCAGCGGTTATGCATGATCAACAAAGTTCACCAGAAGAATTTTGAGAAATCATTCGCGCAACAATACTCAATGATCCATCGACTTGAAACTACTAAACTGCGTAATGTGGGAAGGTGTTTTGCTCATTTACTAGTTACTGATGCATTGCCTAGGCAAAACGCTTTTTTAAGATTGACAGGAGAGGATACTACATCTTCTTCTCGTATATTCATCAAAATCTTATTCCAAGACTTGTCAGGGCACCTTGAGGATACTGCATCTTCTTCTCATATGTTCATCAAAATCTTATTCCAAGACTTGTCTCTTATTCCAAGACTTGTCAGGGCACCTTGAGGATACTACATCTTCTCGTATATTCATCAAAATCTTATTCCAAGACTTGTCAGGGCACCTTGGCATCTGTAAGTTGAATGAGCGTCTTACTGACCCCTCTATGCAAGAGTCGATATGTCCAAAGGATAATCCCAAAAATACGAGGTTTGCTATCAACTTCTTCACATCCATTGGTCCAGGTGGGATAACTGAAAATCTGCGAGATTATCTGAAGAACATGCAAAGATTATGTTGCAGCAAGACAAGCATGATCGTCAAAGGAAGAGGAGGAGGAGAGGTTAGGAAGTAAATAGCTCTTAAGAGTTTTAATTCTTCATAACATGTTGTAATAGAACAATCGGAAAAATCTTTATTTTTTGGGTTCTGAGTTCGATTGTAATTTGTTTTTGGGGAACCCAGAAGTAATGCTCTTATACGCTTCTTTTGTTTTTGTTTTTGGAGAAGTATTCACATGCCTCGTTCTCAGCAACTGTTCTCTAATTCTCTTAAAACGAATTTCTTCCCTTTCAGCTTAAAATAAATTCAACAATGTCCATGACTGGTCACCTCCTTGGGGCTTCTGGTGCTGTGGAAGCCATCACAACAGTCAAGGTAATTGTTGCATACAGCTTAATTTGATTAGTTAACTATATTGTAATGTTGCAAAACATGATATCAGGATATGAATGTGCTGGCGGGCTCTAAGAAAGAGCGCCTGGATATCAAGGTTGCGCTTTCCAACTCATTTGGATTTGGAGGGCACAACTCGTCTATTTTCTTTGTGCCTTATAAGAACGTCTAATGCCACTCGTGGTTGTGTTGATATTCGAAGTTGCCCCTCGAGAGATATTGCATGCCATCACATTGAGGAATTGATGTTCTTTACAGAGCATTCGATGATTCTTTATCTGAATTTCTTTTTCATCATGTAACAGTAGTACCAACACATCCACATCATACCTCATTGTGGAAAATATTCTCAACTTTCGTCGTACCATATGCACCCTAGGACTTCATTTGGAGGCGATTTGGCTATAAGATGTGGAAATATAATAATGGTGCTTGCTATATTTAAATGTCGTCAAGATGTTCCTTACCACAACAGGATGTACGTAAATTAAACATCAGAGAATGTATCTTTATTGGAAGGCATGCAGTAACAAAGACACTGAAGTCGGTGAACAAAGCATCATACTCATATGCATGGAATTCTAAAGGATTGTTTGCATTTGCTGTATATTCTTAAAGTCGTTAGCTTCATCGCTGCAACTACAATGACCTCCTTGGAGTTTTGAAGCTAACTAACACGAAAATATATAAAGAGCCAAAATTAATCATTTCTAAAAATCAAGGGACATAATTCATCACAGATCCTTTCCTCTCTTTTACACTATAAAACTCACATGGCACAACACGTGCTGGACACAACTATAATGTGAGGTGGTTCTCTGGGTTGTGCACAGTTTGATGGTGACAAGCTGGACGGTATTGTCATCACTGAGCTGCATCTGTATGGAAACATCACCAAATCTTTGTTCTAAGCCAGAAGAAGAGAATGACAACTCCAAGTACAATAGCAACGGGAGCCCATTTTCGAATTAGAGCCTAAAGTCAAGTAATGGATCAGTAAATAATGCAATTATCCAGATGCACATGCTTAAAGATAAACAAATGAAACAATAACCATCAGTAACATAGGCTGCTCATCTTTGCTCATATCTGAACCTAATAAGATATCAAAAAGCAGATTCGGGAAAAGACAGAACGTTTATTGCCCTTCTTCTGTTGATTCTACTAGACTGCTAGTCTAAGGCACCATTAGTCCTGCCAACAACTAATTCTAGTACAAGTAGAGCTAGAATAGAGTGCTTTCACAGATTATGTATCCATAGAAATTCTCTCCCCATTCTCAAGCCTGTCCAGGCTTTTGTTCAACATAAAAACCTGTTTACACAAAAAAGTGCACAAGCCAAGCCCAAAAACTTCAACAAATGATGTATGACAATGCTGAAAATCCTAATGAACATAGCTTGAACTTCTATCTGCATTTAATTCTCTCTGAATTATTGTAAATGCAACATGAGGGCTGCATTTTAGCAGAACTCGAAGAAATTACACCAAGTTTATGCTCCTTAGATTCTTGTACAGTGTTAGCATTTCTATTAATTTGAAGTGTACAGCTTCCAAACAAACTTATAAGGTGCATCATCTTGTGAAGCCAATGAAACTAACCTGACGATTCAAATCTTTCGCTTTATCAGCATATATCCGGGATTCAGACGTCAAGCGGCTAGACATCTGACTGACCTCTGCAAAATGATATTATATAATCAAGTTACCTATTATGATCATAAATGGTATAGCAAATAGGGCAATGAACATGGAAAGGGTGAAAGTAAAGGGCAAACCAACTATATAAAAAACATACATCATAATAAGAGTCCAATCAGTAGCAAAGCTGCAAATCCTACAACTGACTAATGTCATGTGCCTGGTGGATTTAGAAAATGCCATATATTGCCGGAACTGACACAACTCCCAAGAATATTTGCACAGAGATGGATTTGGTTCCACTACTTTAACAACCAAAGCATCATAATTTTTTCTCAACAGTATAGAGAACCCACTATCCTTTAGCATCGACTTCAATGATTCCATAATAAAATCTCATCTCACTAGTTCACAACCACCAATACTCCATTTAAAACCTTAATAATAAACAAAAGATTATTTTCTGTTCTTCAATATAGCATATATATGCAGCCTACACAATTACAGTGGAAAAGTATGAGATTATTTAGAAGATTTAGGGGGGAAGTGCACCTAATGATACTCTTCAACTTGGAAGTTTTATGACAGGAGAAATCATAATGAATGCAATCTATACTTTTCTGGGAGTTAATGAGGAGAAATAAAGGAATCAATACTTAACCGTGTTACATTACATTAACAAATTTTAAGGGCGTCTAAGTGTGGTCTTTAAACCATTTTACTTCTCAAAAATCTACCACAGCGGCCACTCTCCTCTCTTTTTGTCTCTCAACCTACTACATCAAGACATATAAACATGAAAATTATAGACGCTTTAGACTTGTGATACACTATCAAATGGACACTTGAAGTTCTGATAGGAAACTCCAGGAGGCAACCATAATTAAAATTTAGCGAGGCTTCTTCAGAAAGGGGAAAAAAATTTTACCATTAACTGACTATCGAGGATGACAATATCAATCAACTAAGTTTCAATACCGAATTAGTTGGGTTCTGCTATATGAATCTTTTGTATATGCTCAGCTCTATTCAGGTCCATTCATTCCAATAATATATTTTAACACAAATTAGGGGCAATTTTAAAACTCAATTGTATAGACTCTTTAATTTTGATGCCGCACCTGTTTCGAATTCTCCAAAAATACACTACTTTTGAAGAATCCGACACGCACCCATTGACATTTTTGAAGAATCTGAGTAACATAGTTTAAAAGTATAAATTCTCTAAATCTCATATCTGTCTTACATGGCCATACAATTCTCTAACAAGACTAGAAAAACTCCTTACAAACACCAGAAGTCCAGAACTAACATAAGTGTAATACCACAAACTCATTTTTATATCAATTAGTTGATATTGCCGATATAATAAACTGAAAAGTTAAGTTAATAGAACATTAGGTAAATGTCTTTCGAGATTAAAATCAAAGAAATCCCGAACAGATAAGGTGTTGTTCACAAAAGTACTAGAGAAGTAGCTAACTTTAATATATGCTACTGAACATCAGAGTAATGTTAGAATGAGAAACTTACGGTCCAATTTTTCACCAACGCCAAGAACTTCTTGTACATTTCGAGTCATTATCTGATGAACTTCATAAAGCTCATCATTCAACTTAGAAACATTGCGTTGAGTTCTAGTATCCTGGTATAGTTTCTTCGTCTTCTGTATGAATGTATCTTTTACAAAAGGGAAACATCACATATTGCAAGCATCAGAAAATCAGTGCCACCAAAATATAAGTGCACCACAAAAGCATAAAAGAAAATGCTCCAATAGATTACCAAACTTAATAAAAGCATATGGTCTAGCAGCAGTTTCAATTTGACTCCCATTGACGCGCTCAAACTCATTCTTAAGGTCCTCCAGATATTGAAAGGCAAGTTTCTTGGGATAAGAGCGATCACACATTGTCAGATAACAAACATGTCCTTCAATGATATAACTGAGAACATGGGTTAAGAGAAGACTATATACATGGAGTGTACTTTCTCAAGAGGGTGAAGAAGAGACAAAAGAGCAATATTACTGGTAGCACAGAAAGTATACATGACAAAAGCAGTTAAGGAAACAGTGTTTACCCCGGAAGTTCACATATACTTTGGACGCGTTAATGATTAAGATGTCAAATCATCCTTGAGGATTTCACATTCATCCACCATGATAATGATGAATTGATGCTACTCAAAAATCCAGTGAAAAACTAGAAGTACAATGTTCTAGTAATGAAAGATCATCAAGTGGAAAAACTACTAAGCAAACCAAAAGAATGTAGGTTACAAATGGGATCAAGAGTATTTTAAAAGCTTCGACACACCAAGATGAAATTCATCTAAAGCACTAAACCAGCAATGCTTATCATTTCTGAAATATCCAGAAAACTCCAACATGTCTGTTATATTGAAACCAAACATAAAGGTTTAAGGACTGTGGATGCTGAACATTCAATCAACAGGAGTTCTCCTGTTCTAACAGGCATCGACTCATAGAGTTTTCAAATTCAAATATCCAAAATAAGCAGTACCAACATATAATTGAAACAAGGAAAATACTTTAAGTTAACGGAAATAGTTAGGAAAGGGTCAAACTGAGTACTAAAAATGTAAAATATTCCTTAAAAGTCTCAAATGAATCCCCACCCCACCCCTGGCAAAACCCTATTAGAAGAAATAGCTTTTCAAGCTCAGAAAGCAAGTTGCAAAATTCTCTTTCTTCAAGAGAAAATCAAACACAATATAGTGTTGATCCATAAGCAATCACAATATAGTGTTGATCCATAAGCAATCACAATACAGTGTTGATCCATAAGCAATCTCGTGGTGTCACGTTGGAAAGATAACATGAACAAAAGGATACTGGAAGATATAAGGTCCAGTTTCAATAGACATCCTTGAAGCGTCATTTTGGCGCATTGACAGGTTCTTGAATAAGGCTTTGACCTGCTGTTTGTAGAAATCTGCATCTGGAACATCACGACCATCATCCAGCCCCTCGGCTAAAGGAAGGCCATCAGTCACACGAGCAATCAAGGTCAACTTCACCATCTTTTTTTGACAAGCATACAACTACAACGAAACACAAAAAGGTGAGAATTCAACTTTTTGTGGTCATTCTCTATATCTTCTTCTTTGTCCATGCAGTCAGCTTCTAACAGAATCATCTATATGAACAACATTCCCAGAAATGACAACAACTAATGCTTTACACTACCAGTCAGTGCTACTGTTTGCTTTCTATCTAATAAAGGAAAAACTGAGTTGTGCTAAAATGATCAGGGGCTGAGCTAGAATACTTCACCAGGGTTCAAACAAAATCAATAACTTTTGCATAGACACTATATGTTCATTAGAAATTCCAGTAAATATAAATAAAGTTTAACTGGCGCACCCACTCACAAAAACTGTTGGGTGGTTCAGCGGTAAGGATCCGGTTACTAAAGCTTTGCAGCACAAGAGATATGTGGGTTTGAAAACTCCCAAATTCTTCACCTTTTTAGCTAATAAATATGCTTTATTCTCCTTTTAAAAGAAAACAGAAATCTACCTTGTCTTTTCCTTTTGTTGCAAAGACCAATTCCTCTCTAAAAAGGAAAGGAGATTATCATTTCTTTTCACTTTCAATTCCAAAATCATCTTTTTCATAAAAACGCTAGCTAGGGTTTGTTACTTTCTAAAAAATAAATTGAATATTGATAATTGTTTCTTAAATTGAGGTTATAAGCATATTAAAAATATATATGAAAATATTTTGTTTTATATCAAATACCCCTACAATGAAGGGGGAAAAAAAAATATTTGTAATTTAGACGTACTTATTTCTTTATATATTAAGGAGCAGTGGATAATATGAATATGCATTTATTCGTTGATTTACCCAAATTTTTTTTAATTTTATATCAAATATTGGTGGGTCAGATAGTTTATACGTTTAACCCGATTCATCACATTGCACCAATTCGGGTGTGAGTATCCGATGAGGATGGAAATCAGAGGGTTGGATTCGGCAAACTTTAAAAATTACAACTCGGTGGTACAGATCAGATATGAGTGCTGGGATTCGGCTAAAAAATATAAAACTATAAAGTAGGGCAAAAAATATATTCTAAATTTAGAAAGATCTTCTAGTTCTTCTCAAGAACCCCAGCTTCTTCATTCAAGCTCTTTGGTTCTTCCCCTCAAAAAAAGAAAAAGAAAGTCATTCAAGACTTTCCACCAACTCTCCTTACAGATTGTTGCTACTGTCTATCAAAAGTCGGAACAGAAATGCTTGAATTCTTAGTTTCTCTCTGTTTGGCTTGAAATATGAAAGCAACGAATGTCAACAAAGAGGAAAAGCTAAAAAAGAGATAAAAGGTATCTCATTCCTCGTGTCTTAAATCTATTTTATCTTTTATCAAAATCTCAATTTTCCCCTGAATTTGTCCATGGACTCTGGTCAAAGAATCTGATGTGGGTTGACCAAGTCCTACACGTTACCCACACCCGTCTCGTGTCAACACGAGGGCGGCAACAAAAATGAAGAGTCCGCGAAACTTAGCCGATTCATATTCGCCCAGCCCATATCCGACTCAATCCATTCATTTACCGCCCTTATCTGAACCCATAAACAATCACATCCTAACTCTGCCTTTGGAAATGACGAATTAGAAGTTGTTACAGTCAGGATGGTACATTGCACTTTACAAGGAGTACTTAACGGCTGAAGGGGAGTTAGTTATTACTTTTAAAGCTTTACAGCTGATTTTTATGTAAAAACAATTTTTATTTACAAATGTGACCTAGTCACAATTTAGGAAAGGTAGTAGAGTATATGTATTGATCTACAATGAACATCCCTAGTTCTATCTTCTTCTTAGCTAACTTAGCTTCTTTATGCAATTTCCTTTCATTTGTGCTTCGAGTTGCATAAAAAATACTCCCTATATTCAACTGCTTTCTTTTTTAGAATCTTTCATAGAGAATGCATTTTTCTTTTTTGGCAATTTTAATTTTAACTTTCAACATAATATGCTTAAGACCACAGGATTAAAAAGGGAGAAAGAGAGTTTAAGACCACAAGAGTGAAAGGTCTTCTCTACTTTCTTAAACTTCAGTCAAGTCAAAACTAAACCATCAAACTGAAACAGAGTAGCACCACAAAATCAACACATTTGCAACAAAACTTCAACAGAAGTCGAATTCCTTAAACAAAGTAGAGATCTCCGAGGAACATTCATGTTAATATACGAGAGCTTAATCCCGGAATACTTTAAGCAGTAGAGGCACATCGACAAAACAGATTTGCAGAATAATTCTCTAACCCTAACACTCAAACCTACAACATTCAATTCCAATGTAAAAATGGATAAATTTCAATTGAATGAAACACAAAATCAAGCAAACAAGGGGAATGCTATGATAGATTGCACGAAGTTACTATCAGCCTAGATCAAAATTACCGATCGATCATACGCGTGAGTGACTGCTCGGAATCCAGTCGCCGATCGCTGGCTTTGATAAACTTGTTAAATTCGAATCGTAGCTGGTAATAAATTCGATGAAAAAAAAATAGGGGTTTTGCTGAGATTTGTAGGAGTACGGTCCAGGTTTGATAAATCTAAAAAAGCGTCTCTAGACATTTGCATAAGCTGTGCTGATTTGTCATCTTCTGATTGGGTGACTGACGTGCAGGTGGGACCCGAGGCTAGGATTAAGAGATTTCCCTATATTAATTTACCAAAAATAACACATATATGGAAGCTAATAAATTCTGAAATATTGGAACGTTTTGGGAAAAATAAAGTAACTTCGAAAACATATGATATATATTTATATTATACAATTATAATTTGAAAAAGTTATAATTTTATAGCTATTATTAGGACTTTGTTATTATAATTTGAGTTTTGTTGTCATGTTCTCTCATCTCTTCCCCTCTCTCGCATTTCTCTCCCCTTTCTCTTTCTACAATTTGTTGTCAGATATATAATTATATATGTATATCAACTATATATATATATATAATTAGTTTGATAGATATACATAGTCAATTCGACAGATATACATATCTAATTCGCCTATCTGCCTTCTACCGCTCGCCTATCTCCTCCCTCTCCCAATCTCGCTTACCAGATATGCAGATATATATGTATATTAGTTACACATATATAATTATTTGACAGATATACAAATGCAATTTGATAAATATACATATATAATTCGCCTATCTTCTTCCTTTTTCAATCTCGCTCGCCTATTTCCTCCCCTCTAGATCACGTAGTCGAGGTTATGCCGTGTAATTATGCAAAATATAGCTATTTGACCATATTAAGTTTCAAGTCTAGGCTATTTATGAAAATTCTCCAACTTTTTACCTATTTCTTATGTATTAGCATACTTTGCATTAAATCTAAGAATGTTTTGTGAGTTCTTGATGTGGTATTTGTTCTTAGTTATGATAGGGGCGGATCTAGGAGGATGTGATGGTGTTCATCGAACCCCTAGGCAAAAAATTAAATTTGTGTATATAATATAATATATTTTATTCTATTTTTAGTATATATAATATATAGATTTTGAATTTTTTGAATATAAAACTAACAAATGTTGATTTAGCGTTTTAGGAAATTCAAAATTTACTCTAAGGTAACTAATATTAATGAAAATGTGGATAGGTTAACAATTTAAGAATCATTTCGATATCACTTATTCAAAACATTAAAAAGAATATTCACACTTGAATTTATAGCTTAAAATCAAGTAAAAACTACCACAAGGATGCAAGAAGTTTTGTGAAAGTAGAAAGAGCATTCAAGTTAGACTATTGATGGTGTGTTGTCTTTCAAGAAGGCACAGACCAACCAAGGCCTTAATAGGAAAGACATTTTGATCCTTTCATTTGCGAGGTCAAGATGAACCCCCTTCCGCTCCTGTGTCATCACTCAACTCAACAAAGCATTCTCCGAGGCATGGAATGTCTAATATTTTGGCCGTGTCTAACAAGAAGTTAACCACAAACTTTGTAGGCGATGTTTCATTCCTTTCAACTTAATAGAAAATAGGCTGGAATCTTGGGAATTGGTGAATGTTTTCATATAACTCGGTTCAAATTTTGAATATATTTGATAAGCCAATGGCCTGTCTTTGTAATATTTAGGTTGCATTTGGTATACTATCTCCTTCTTTATGCATATCCAGATTAATGCAATTCCTTTTTGGCTGCCAAACTTCAACAGTAACCAAAGCAAAAAACAACCTTTTGCTTGGCCTTTTCTGTGTTAGAAAAGCACAACAAATAATCTAATTTGCAAAGCAAAAAACACAAGATCAACTACCAATCTAACCCAAAAAGTATCGCCAAGAATTCTTAGTAGGATGCATTTTGTTGAACAGGTTAGTGTTATCTATATGAGCATACATACCTTTGTTTGATCATCCATATTCCTTGGGAAATGACTTATTTAACTGAAGAAGGTAGCAGGTACTAGGTGGACTAGTCAAGGTGCCCGCTAGAATTAATGATTTGTAGGTGATGGGCTATTTAAGCTGGAGAAGCAGGGCACATGCTCAATGACTCAGATTTCTATCCTCTGAGAATTTTGCATGTGCCCTCGCCCTCCAGCTTAAACCCCTGCCGATAATGGCATTCAAATATTAACAGCAATACAGGTAAGTCATCATTAATTTACTGTAGCAAATATTAACAGCAATGCAGGTAAGTCATCATTAATTTACTGTAGCAACCACTGCAGTTGGGTGGGATTGAACCTCCAACCTTCATGCTAATAAAGAGCCCATGAACCAGCGAACCAACTTGTCATTTTGAGCATGGGTTCCTTTAGCTAGTATTTAATATATTTTATAACAATTATACAAGCAATATACCGAATTTAGTGGATGACCATGGGTTCCCGTAACCCAAAAAATAGCGCTAAATTCACCCCTAGCAACCAGTTTTAAATATATATAAATAATTAGATACAGAGCTATGAACATCAGCTGATTGACCACTTTTAAGTGACCTTTAAATAGCTTCTTGCATAATGTTTATATAAATAGAATATGAAGAACAACATCTTAAGGACTCTGGTTCATTTCCATGAAATTATTGGCTACGAGATCGGCTTTCCAAGAGCTGAAGCGGCTGAATCCACGTAAAGCAGTAAACAGGTGTAGAGTTTTTGCTTCAATCTATCAACTCTCTCGACCACATTGTTTTCGTCTGAACTTAAGCTACTCCTTACCTTGTCCAACCATTCATTTGCATGCTTAAGCTGTGATAATGTGAAAGCTATTTGATTTTTTGACTCCGTTTGGCATGGTACACTTACTTTCGTTTTTTTTTCCTGCTTGTTCTGCCCAAAGCCAACTTCAAGTGCTCCCTCAAGGAATTTGAGAAACCAAGACTGTATTTCATTTAACAGAAGCTCTCTTAATTCCCTGATGTCTTTGGAACCGTCTCCATTTGCCCACTCTAGCTTTTCAGCCCCAGAAAGTTCCATAGAAGGCTTCACAGACTTGCTTGTAGTTTTATCATTCAAGAAACATGTCATCTTCCCTTCTTTCTCCTTCTCTTCAACGGATAATTTGGTAGCAAAATTGGCTGGGGTTAGTTCTTTTGTTTTAGCACTGGGTTGTTCAATGAGATCGTTGAGCATGAAAATTTTGGAGAGAGATGTATGGGGACTTTCTGGTGATGCTGAGGTGCACAGTTCACCAAACATTCTGGAAAAGAAAGAAAAATAAAATGCAAGAAAAGAATCAAAGATCCAATCGAGGAGTTTTTTGCCTTTAACGACTCTTTTGACTAGCAGCATAAATGCTTAAAGGCTGAACCACAAAATTCTGATTCCAATATTGTACCTGAGGCAAAGAAGTAGATTTGCTGCTTCCTTTGCTTCTTCTTGAGCTTCTGCTGCTACTAAAGAAGCTAATAAGCCCCTCCTAAGTATCCCCTTATTATATGGACAAGAATGAGAATTATAAATATATTGAAGCATTTTGCGTCTCTACTTAGTCCTCTTATGCCTTTTCAACTATTCATTTTTGCCCTACCTTATAAGAATCTATCCAGATGAAGAATTACAGCTTTGCTAAGGGCACTCAATGTTAGACAATATATCATAAGTGATTAATGGGGTTTTGATATTAACGAAGGTGTGGTATATTGGACTGTTCGAATAGTATATAAAGAAACAAATATACCTTCCCAGGCTTTGCAAGGTTAGCTGGTAGTGAGGACCAGGGCATGTGTGCTTCTGAGGATAGACTATTTTCTCTGACACTTACTTGTTTGCTTCTTGTGAGTTTCAATGTTGAGAACCTTGGAGTTTTCAAATGTTTATTTATGCCTAAGTTCATCACAAATGCATCAGAGTGACTGCAGGAAGGAGTTGAAGACCGTGTCTGAAATCAACAAAGCAGCAACTTTTCTCAGCAAGCTCAGAAGAGAATTCAGATTAAATTGAACTTTCCCTGAATGTATTCATGCCCATGTCCCTACTGTTTTCCTTTTTCACCAGTGAGCGCCTTTGTAATGTGTTGGCGTTCCGAACAACATTTTAGAAAGTTTTGAAAGGCATGAACACAGTCTCAAGAGAGCATGCATATAGTTTGAAAGAACTGAGAATCTTTATTCCCACAGCATATATTATTTTACATGAATATCTCCATTGGACCTCCGAAAACTTGACAATCACAGATTTGTGGCCAAAGAATAAATGAAGATGAAAAAAGTGTGGGAAATCTGATAATCAATACTTGGATATGAAGTATTAGCGAGTTTCACAAATGAACAATCTAAGACGCAGAATCATACCTGACCTTTAAGCTCGTGTTGTTTCTCTTTCAGAGGTATGGCCTTTTTAGTAGTTCCACTGCTCTCATTCTCAGTGCCTTTCACGCCAGTACCTTGATCAAGCCTTCCGATGTTTGAGGTTGATAATCCTTGCATGTACCTGGAAGCAACAACCATCTTTTGCTCTTTGATAACAACTTTCTTTGTGTTCTCTTTGTTCAATTCAGGTGTAACATTAAACTTTGAATCAGCTACATCTTCCTGATCATTTTGAACAACTTCAGACTGTTCCAACATTTGCATTAAATCCTTCGGGTTACCCACAAATGGATGTCGCCCTGGAAGTGGCCTCACCCCTACTAAAGCTGGAACTGGAGTTCCAGGCTCCATTCTTTCAACATAAAAGAATTGACCAAGTTGCAATTTGCTGTTCAATATGAGCTCATTCTCCTCTTTAGATAAGGTAACATATGTTGAATGGGAAGAATCCGAGACTTTAATAAAGAAACCATGGTTTGGCCATAGTTCTGATCCATTCAAGGCAGGCACAATGCTGATTACTTGTAAAAGGATTGATCTATATTCCCCACGAACTTTTTTATTGGAATTCATACTCTGGAGAAGCTTAATCAGTACTCCTGGAACGAGGGTTGCCATTTTGTTTTCCTGCCGACTACGCAAAAACATAAGATAATATAAGTTAACTAAATTAAAATAATCTGAAAATCATCAAGAAGATCCTATGGAAAATAAGATAGGCATTACTGTGGTTTCTTAAGCCAATAGCTGTCCCTGAAAAAGAGTTCATTCATTAATCCTTACATATATAATACCCATATAGTAATCCTTACAATATCTAATATTCCTTCCATGTTATTCTATAGCAGTGATTATCTGTTTGACAGGTGACACAGTTAAACAAAGAAAGATTTCGCCGATACCAAAAGTATAAACTCATTGCATTTCCATGGCTAAGAGAGTGTCATTAAGGACTATTAAAATATAGTACTTGGACTTAAATCAAAACCAAAAGCTAGCTCAGGGAGGAATGACCAAGTCTAACATCAGTTTATTCCCTTACCCACTCTAACATCCTCTTTCATGCCTAAACCCAACTGGAGCATGGACTACGAGCCCAAACGACAATGGACCTGGCTCTATTACCATGTAAAGATATGTCACTTGGACCTAACTCAACTCCAAAAGTTAGCTCGTGAGGATAGGATTGTCCAAGTCTATGTAAACGGACAACCAATATGTACTCTAACCCACTCTAACCACGCGAAAGTCTAAAGTCAAAGACATAAACTTAATAATACAATTTTAGGCTTTCAAGCATTTCAATAGCAGGAACCTTAAGCTCAGTTGGTTGCTAGCTAATATTTCTAATATTTCACACATAACGTTCAATTCTCCACCTTGTAATCTTAATACCCATTTCCCCTTTTTTTGGAAAAGCAACCAGTAGAGACAAACAGTGTAGTCAACCTGTTTGTGTTTTTGCCAGTGAGAGAGAGAGAGAGAGAGAGAGACGGATATGACGAGGCGTTAAAGCATACCAGGAGATGTATAGAAAGACAGAAGAAGGAGAAGAACCCGACGCTTGGAATCCGACGCCTGAACCATGTGGAAGGAAAGCCAAGAAGCAAATATATATATCTCCATTGCAGGTACGTATGTGCTCAGGTTTACTTGGCTTCTAAGCTAAGACGCCATCTTTTTGGTCCTATTTGACAGTTCTATGGAGAGCCATTCCATTATCTGGTCCGACTTCAAATGACCCTTATGTCCCCATCCTGAATATGATGTGTTTGAACTTTCAAGGATAATCTGGTCAGTTTACTCTGGATGTTGTGCTGGTAGCAGGGCCATTTCCGGGAAGAGGAGGTGTAGCCATTTGGAGAGGTAAGAAAAGTTTGGATTTTGATTTTGCAGTTGTAGGTTGGACTATCAAAAACGACATATCTAATTACTTTATATCTAAGCTTCAGTTTATAGAGTTTTTGTTTTTTTAAAATAACAGTGGTGTCGAAATAAGCTTGTGTATATCTTGACTAATCACCTGCTACCTCTCACCATAGAGTATCCTTTCTTAAAAGACAATTGATTTCTGCTTTGCATGCTAAACGATTAAGCACAGTTTAGTCGATTCAGTCACTCTCTTCAAGAATCCAAAACATTCTGAAAGCCAAACTTTATTGTTGTTCATATTAAATGTTTTGCTAAACTGCTTGTGTTAATTTACATTTTCTTCCAAGATTACTAAATATGTAATGGCTTTTGGCATTAATATGATGAAGTAATTCATAAGGACAATATTCTGATGAGTTTCCAATATTCATAATCAGGTTTAAGAAAATGCTAAGGCTTCTGTTTCTGCCCGAACTAAGTTAGCATATAGACCATTAAGATGGGAAGCCATGAGTTTGTCATGGCTTCCATATTCTGCTATCGTGCCTTCCTTCACAACAGCAATCACACTGGCTTCTCTAATTGTGGAAAGCCGATGAGCTACCACAACTGTGGTAGCCCTCTTGGAAATCTTCCTGAGTGCATCTTGAACATGCTTCTCGGATTCCAAATCCAATGCACTGCTAGCTTCATCCAGTAGAAGCATCTTTGATTTCTTGAGTATGGCTCTTGCAATTGCTATCCTCTGTTTTTGGCCACCTGATAACTGAAGGCCACTCTGACCAACCTGTGAAATAGTCATCAACAATGCCAAACTCTAGAGATTAGTCAAGTCATTCCACCTTAATGAAATAAAAAACATATGTCGCATGGAGAAGCTTACCTCTGTTTCATACCCTTGAGGAAGCCCACTGATAAATTTATGAATGTGAGCTTCCTTTGCTGCTGCTTCAATTTCAGCCCATGAATCATTAGGTTTGCCAAATGCAATATTCTCTCTAATGGTGCCAGCGAATAGGGCCGGCTCTTGACTGACCAGGGCTGTCTGCCGCCTCAACCATTTCAAGTTTAGCTCCCTCAGATCAACCCCTTCCATTAGTACTCTCCCTTGTGTTGGGTCGTAAAACCTCTGTATCATCCATATCACTGTTGATTTTCCAGATCCACTTGCTCCAACCAATGCTACCATTGTCCCACCTCTGATCTTAAGAGTAAAGTTTCTCAACACTATGACATCTGGTCTTGATGGATATGCAAATGTGACTGCTTTAAACTCTACATCAAATGGCTTGGATATTTCAATCTTCTTTCCTTTTAGATGGCCATTGCCTATTGAAGGCCTACGGTTAAGTATAGCAAGAACAGCAGGTATTGCCGTTGAAGCCATAGAAGTATCTGGGGCAAGGCCAGCAAGTTGTCCAACAGCAAATGAGCTTAGTACAAGTATTAGGAAAATTTTATATACATTGCCAAAATTGGTATAATTTTGCTTTACCAAGTATGCACCAAACCAGAGAGTGAGGGTATATGCTCCATACATTGCACCTTGAGAAAGGCCTAGTGCTAGACCAAGCATATGTGACCTTCTGACCGATGTTCGCTTGGGCTCGGCTAAAGCTTGTTCAAATGATTTAACAATTTGCTCCTGAGTTGAGAATGTTGCCACAGTTCTTATATTTGACACAGCACCTGCAGCTATACTGCTTGCTTTAGCATAAGAGCTATTGTCTAGCTTCCCTCCTACATTTATAAGCAAAGTAAGGTAGCTTGCTCCTAGAGTGAATGGTGTGACAGCAGCGGCCAACAGAGCTAATCTCCATTCAAGTTTGAATGAGACTCCGAGTCCAACAGCTGCTGAGCTCAGGCCCATAAGCAGGACAGAGAACCTATCACCAAGAACAGACCTAAAACTGACACAATCAACAGAAAGCCTTGACACTAGAACTCCAGTTGAATTCTCGTCAAGATCAAACCAACCAGGTTCTTGTTTGAGTATGGATTTAAACAAGGAACTTCTAACTCTCATGGTGAGCTTGGTACCAGCCAAACCACAGAAACCTTGCTGACCTACCATAGCGAATATACATCCAAATCCAAGACCAACTAGTATCAAGCAGAGGTATCCAACTTCCCTTTTCAATCTTGACATGTCTGTATAGAAGTATACTTTAAGTGCTTGCCCTAGAACTAAGGGATAGAGGGAGAGAATTGCACCTGCAAGCATACCCATAATTAGCCCGACTAATAGCACTATCAACTCCGGTCGCTGCAGGTTCCATAATTCTGAAAGACGATAGCTCTTCATCTTTTCCTGCTCTCCTTCTTCTTCTTCTTCTCTGAGGCTTCCTTCATGGATAGATTCTAGGTACTTTGATATTGAGATTTCATATACATTTTTTATTCTTGCCACATCATAATTTGATTTCTCATAGGCAGAGAATTCCTTTTCCTTTAGAACATCTCCCTGATTTGACATAGGATTTGGGATTGCTTCTGAAGCAAGCTTGATGAGGCCACAATATGCCCCAGCCTTTTCCATTAGCTGATCATGATTACCTGTCTCAACAACTGAACCACGATCAAGAACAACTATAGTGTGAGCATTTCTTACTGTTGCTAACCTGTGGGCAATCACTAACGTAGTTCTGTCCTTGGAGATCTTGTCAATGGCCCGTTGTACGATGGCTTCTGATTCTGGGTCTAAGGCACTTGTTGGCTCGTCTAAAAGAAGAATTTTTGGGTCTTTAATCATTGCTCGAGCAAGAGCAATCCTCTGCTTTTGTCCTCCAGAGAGTTGGGTTCCTCGGTCTCCAACCTGCACAGGTGCATAAGCTAGGTAGTACCATTACCCTTTTAATATACGTATGGTTATCTCATTAAATCTATTTTTTGGAATAATACAATACATTAAGGCTATCTTATCAGATTGTAATTTAAGGTTGAAAATGCAATGATAATCCATATACTGCACCTGTGTTTCATAGCCTTCTGGAAGCCTTGAGATAAAGCTGTGAGCATTTGCCGCAACACAAGCAGCCAGAGCCTCTTTCTTGGTAGCATTTTCTTTTCCCATCATCACATTTTCAAGTATGCTTGTCCCAAATAGTACTGGTTCTTGACCAACCATACCTATCTGAGTCCTCAGCCACTTCACTTGCAATGTTCTTATATCGTGACCATCCAAGGTAATAAGACCTGGCATATATATGTAATTTGTTTTATCTTTTGTAACTCTCTCTCCTCCAATATCCCCAATGTTCATTCCACAGGTATAGTTTCTATATAAGAAAGATTCATATGCTTACCCTGAAAAGGATCATAAAACCTTTCTATAAGAGCAAAAATTGTTGACTTTCCACCTCCACTGATGCCCACTAATGCCAATGTCCTAGAAGCTGGAACAACTAAGTCAAGAGACTGGAGAACCTGGACAGTTGGACGAGCCGGATATGCAAAGGTAACACGTTTAAATTCAATCTTCCCTTGTATAGTTGGCAACCTCCTTCCCCCTGGACTGTAGGGATCTATCTCTGGCACCCTGTCTATAACTTCAAATACCCTGGCGGCTGCAACAGTTCCTTGTGCAAACTGAGCAAAATAAGATAGGGATAGGGCCAAGCCCCTGCAAAAATCAATATATGCTTTTTGAAGCCAGACTAGATATGCTGCCAATGACAAAAATTTAGTTCTGTTCAAGTCAATTGGAAAATTATTATGATTTCCTGGTAATTGAATAGTTTTCAATAAGCTGACTTCTTGATGAGACTGTTAAATGTTTGCTTCCTTGAAAGCTTGAGACTTTTGTGGTACTCAAATTTCATTTATTAAATTAAGTTGATTAGTCATTAAATCTTCTTCTGGTTCAGGGCTTATACAGAGAAAAATGACAGATTGTTTACCTGCCTCCTACATTAACACCAAAGAAACAAGCAATGGCTGCACCACCTGAAAGCTCACCCTTTGCTACAAGGATTGAACCATACCAGAAAGCCAATGCCCATGTTGCATAAGTAACTAAATAAATAACTCCAATTCCTGCTCCTTTAGCAAACCCGACCTTTGCCCCCAAACGCCCTGATTTCTGCAGGGATTCCACATATTTTGCATCTAAATAATCCTCTGCTACAAAAGCAGTTACGGTCCTAATTGAACTCATTGCTTGCTCTGCAATGCTGCCAGCTTTTCTGTAAGATTCCTTTACAAAAGAACGACAAAACTCAATATGCAGTTAAAACTGAACTAAGTACAGAAATATTAACTTAAACTTCTTTGTGAAACTATTTGACTAGGAACAAAGTTTTAATGCTTTTATTACAGAAGTAATAGGGGGAAAAGGTGTATTAACATAACAAGGGAATGTTTAGGTTGATGGAGAAAATGTCACATTAGTTATAGCTGATTCTGGATATTATAAAGGTTTTATGAAATAAATTTCAATAGAATGCTGGGAAACAGTTTAGGACACTCGAAACAGGAAGATGGTCATATAAATTGGAAAGAAGGAATTATGTTGAGTTTCGTTCATGCTTCTCACCTCTTCTTTCAGTGTAAGGCCAACATAGATGGCTTTATAAGCAAGACCACAGAACATTGATAGTGGTGTTACTGCAAAAACTGCCAGGGAAACCTTCCATGATCTTCTAATTCCAACTGCGTAGCCATTGATGAAAGTGAAGATGTGGTGAACAAAATGTGCCATCTGCATGAGGAACAAAATTACACAGCATCACAGAGACAGTTGTATGCATAATGCTGACATCCCTATTTTGAGAAGAAAACATTAAACTGAATATGATACCAGGACAAATTACTGCTGTCTGAAAGAACTTTTTAAACCACAGTAAACTAAGAGAATTGGTCATTATTTTAAAATATAATGAGGAATATTGATTATCTTGCATAGCTTATTAAATGAATCAATTTCCACGTCTGTGATGGCCAAGTCTGTTAGGACGCACAGAGAAGAATGTGACTTGACTGGTTTTGGGTGCTATGAGTTGTCTTTCGACTGAGAAACGACTCCCAATTTGCTTGTCTGTGCACCCTACCAGTTAACTTTTGTGACATCAAAATAGTCTTTATCTGCTCCTCTCCAATTTTTAAATGATTCTGCAGGCATTTGGTGTAAGTTTTCTTTGAACTAGTTTAGCCATTGTATAGTGGGAATGCTAACACACAGCTTATTTCGCAATAAAAAGTGAAAAAGTACTAGTTAGTAATGGGCAAAAAATTTACCTTTTCTCCCATTAGTTCTTGGATTTGTGCCACATCACTCGAAATCCCATGCATAATTTCACCAGTATTCAGTTCTGTGTCAAAAAATCCTATGTCCTGTCGCAAAACAGCTCTTAGATACTTGGTTCTTATTCTGTGAGCTGATCTTTCTCCCACCAATCTCCAACAAGTTGTCTCTGACATAATAAGATGATAATCAACAGTGATTGCGCTCTTTCAAACTCAAAAATCCAGACTAAGATGAGAATTAAAATGCCTAAATTACCTAAGTATGCTCCAGCCATGACTACCGCTGATAGTCCAGTCATAAGCACGCACACCTGAAGGTTGTATCAACTGTTATAAGATCTCATGGAGGCTCATAATTTCAATTTATAGGCAATTATGTCTACTTGGATAGTAGCATTCATGATTTCTCTGTTTTACTGCTCGCGGGATGGAAAGGTGAGGGGTTATTAACTGAGAGCCTTGGGAGAGTACAATAAAATTCTAAGTATATATTACCATTGCTAAATCCTTCATCATCTGGTCTTTGTCTTTCTCTATGGCAATTTTGTTTACAAAATCACCAAAAAGATAAGAATACCAAGGAAGAGATCCTCCATTTATTAGAGCCCCGATACAACCCAACAGCAGTAGTACTATATCCAACTTGGTTGAGTATTTGAACAAGCTTAGTAATCCAACTGGTTTAGGAGCTGCTTTGTCATCTTTTTCATCATGTACTGCATGATTCTTGTCAGTATCATCGTACAAATCATTTCCATACAGGTGGAGATTTGATTGTCTAGAATGTTGAACATGGTGACTCTGTTCCTCATAAACATGATCAACACATATCACGTCATAATCTGATGTATCAGTGCTGAAGCTATGTCCCATCTGATTGACGTGTCCATGATGACCTTTCACGATGCTATGATTATGAGCATTTGACCTGCAACATCATTTAACATGACTAGCATAATCTGTGCACATGCAAATTAATACTGTGAAACCATTTTGAACTGTTGTGTTTGCTGAAGAGATAATATAATGAAGTAATTCAAAGTTTGTTCACCCTAACATCATAAGTTTTTAGATGAGATGTTCACATAATTCAGCATATGTCAATACATTTAGATTTCTTATGTTTGAGTCTATCTGTCACCCAATACCAAAACAGAATTTCCATGTGCTTGGAGAAGTTCAAAAAGAACCAAGCCCGCACGTGAAGAGCATGTTGAAGGCAGAATAACTAAGTAATCAAAAGTTTGTTCTCTCTTAACAGTTTTAGGTTTTAGATGATATGATCACACAATTTAACAGTGTCGTTGATGACATGGGTAGGTATCTCACCAGTCAACCTGGAATTGCTTTTCAAAATCTTCTGTTCTGTCATATTCTATCGACTGGAGCTCGTCTTTCACTGCCAAAGGACCACTTTTTCCAGCACTAGTCCCTTCTGTGATAGTTGTCAATCTTGGAGATTTGCGGGGCTTGCCCTTATATTCACGAGAGAAATGATTCCTTGAGATATAAGAATTATCATTAGCCCTGGAATCAAAACTTTGAAGCTCAAGCCTTCCAGATGGCTGCATACCAGAATAAGAATGATCGTAAGATGGATTAATGAAGTTACGAAAAGGTCCATCAGTCGTTCTCGATAAGTAATAGTCATTAGCTGATCTCCTGAAAATCCTACTGCCATTTGCTGCTGAAGTGAAAGAAGTATCAGTTGCTGTCCATGGACTTAGTGCTGCACTAAGGTCGCGATTATCACGCCATCCTGTTGGATTAAACTGCCAAGAAAGCTCCCCTTGCCATGACCTGTCACGTTGACGGATTCAGAAATTTTAACAAAGTGATTCAAAATATATATATAAAAACACCACTCATCATATTCCATCCTGTAGCACCTCTCCAATCAATAGTTTATGTGCATTAAAGCTTGTTTTTTGCCTATTTGCATTGTCTTTCTGTCAAAGGGGACTCAATTGAACTTCTTTCAATACACTTGACTACATACACTACTGACCTGTCATTGTCAGAGGCAAAAGGACTAGCAGGGGTGGGATTGAGTGCACGGCTGTGGGAACTACGCATTGACATTGAAAATGATGTGGAGGGTTGCTGTGAAACCACCGGCGTAGTATGTCTTCTCTGCCTAGTCGTGGAAGACGAGAACTCGGAATGAGCCATTTGGAATATTGTTGTTGATGGTGAATTCTTTTCTGTGTATGGTTCTGTTCAAGTTATAGTATGGTAGACATAGACAAAATGAACATAAAAGGATATAATTTACAGCTCTTTAAGCAGTTATTCCTAGGATAAATAAGCTTTGCACAACAAAAGGCCTTTGATCAATCCGCCTTACTGCAATGCCTTTGGTTTCTCCAACACTAATACTAAGTGGTTAAATACCTTTTTGTCCAAAAATTTTGAAGTTAAAAGTGACACAAGAAAATATTGTGAGTAACCAATCATCATTTTTTTTTTATAAATAAAGCTGATGACTGTTGACTGCTTTCATAATCTATATAGAGAAGAAAAAAGTAAAGATGTTATATAGCTAGCAAACTTAGTTTTAGTTAGTGACATTTGGTAGGCCGGCTTTTAGTTTATTGTATACGCTGACCAGCCGGCCTGAGAATGAATTGTGCTCTTGACAATGGGCAGACGTTCATAGAACATAGTTGGTGAAGTGTTGCAAACTCCGAACAGACGTTCATAGAACATAGTTGATGAAGTGTTGCAAACTCCGAAATTTCGCTAAAGATATTCAAGGTTGAAATATATGTATGAAAAGTATTTTTGATTTGTATTACACTATATAGTATATATTTCAATAGAAGGTGTTGAACTAAACACTCTTCATTCTATGTGGCTACGCTATGGGATGTAGGATAGATATAGATTTAAGATTTTAATTTTATGTGGTTGAGGTTCTTATGTTAAAACTATGAGTTCAGAATTTCATATTTATTGTACTACCATATCAACTTATCATGATTAAGTGATTTAATAAGAAGGTATACTAATAAATCATGTTTAAGTAGTAAAAGTCCATGCAAAAACCTAGGAATTAGTGAGTTAGCGTCTTTATTTTGTTATTTAATTAGTGTACCCCTTGTTAATATCTCTACATCTTGTCCTTTGAAGTGTCATTACCTATAAATCAATAATACCATCTGAAAGAAGACGTCGTTTCTCTTTTTGAATTCTCTTCTTTGTAACTTAACCAATTATAGTCATCATTGTTTCAGAGCAGAGGCAGAATTTGAAATTTCGTGATTCCAAATTTTAAGACCTCAAGAAATCAATCAAACGATAAAACAAAATGGTTATGTATACATAATAAGATGCGCAATTGCTTTCTCTCAAACTAAATCGCGTTGTACATAGAAAAAAAAAAAATCAAATTATAAGAAACAACGTGTTAATCATTCAAAAACACCCTTCAATAATTCCAAATTCGATGATTTAGGTCTTATTAATTTATACAACAAGAATTCAATAAAGTCATTGAAACTGACTGCCAGTAATGAAGACAGAGACAAATTTAGACAATATGATATAGGCTTTAGCATGAAGATAAACATAATTTTAGGATATTCCCTCAAACTTCTATGCAGATTCGCACAGCATGTTACAATATGCAGAGGAGCTAAGCCTTTCTAGGAAACAACATTTTGTCAACTCCATTATAGTTGCGTCTTACAAGTGTAAAAGTAGGCATAATATAATAGCTTCAACCTTCTAAACTGCCAATATTTGATAGAACAAAAATTCACTTCTGATATTTACCAAAAAATCAAAAGTAAATAGCAACATAAGAAAGAATGCTATGACTACCAAAATCACATCAATGTTCCGCCATTGTCCTCTCAAGACAATATACATCATATATTCTGGGACAATTACTAGAAACAGATAAAAGCACAAGCAAGGCTTAGAAGCCCCGTGATTACTAAGTACAAGTATACAACATATTTAGATGATAGTAGCGCTTCTACCTTGACCTCTTGCTCCGAAATATTGTCTGAAGTACGTGAAACCAAGGCAATTGAACCTTATCCATTGAGATAGTTATCTATTGCTTTGGATACTCACTTTGGCTTTGAGTCACTTCCCTTGCTTCTGAATGTCGACAAGGAGAAGAATGATCTTGGAGCTGTAAAATAATTAGGAGAAGAGAAAAATCAAGATTGCATACTGAAGCATTAAAATATTTACAAAATACTTGGAAGTGATTACTCCATATATGAGCCTTGGAGTTTCAGTTACAATAAGATGTGTAGGTCGGAACTAGTGTGATCATAAATTTAGTTATATATTATGTTCTATATATATTTCAATATTCACCTATATAGGTTGGATTAATGCTACATAAGATGAAAATAAGCTAATCCAATTCACACAAGTTTATGTCAGACTTTCTGCCTGTCTATGAAGACACTACACGGGCTTGTGTTTGCTAAGAAGACTGACTTCAGGTGAGTACGTTTGGAGATAGCTGAATACCTGAATGGTTACGACCTTACTTGAACAGATTTGCTCTATAGGCTCATACCACTTTATTTCTTGAGTTGTCAGCAGAATATTTGCAAGTTTAGGTCGTTGGCCAAGTTTTGCTTCTTGTGATCACTTTCTGATGGTGTGATCACTTACCTTTTCGAATCTAAATTTTAAATCAGAATTCAAACTAAAGCTTGATAGAGTCAATACAATTTAAAATGGTGACGAAAACAATAATATCTCTTAAAATACCGATTAGATTGCACAAAAAGAGCCAACACCAATAAAATGTCTGATGACCAAAATGAAGCATCAAAACCCTTACTGTCCCACGAAGCAAGTGACGAGTGCTCTTCGACCAACCCAAACAAGAAAAGAAGCTCTATATTTCTTCCATGTCCAATCTCTTAATGTAAGTCAGGATTGAGACCTAATGCAATAACAAAAACATACCCAGTGTGATCCCACAAGTGGGTCTAGGGGGGATGGCGTGTACACAGACTTGAATAAGTGAACAGTGTGAAAGTGATTGTGACCTAATGCATAAACTGGAAATGTGGAAATGATATTTTATGATAACGATTTTATGGAGCTGGCTTGCAAATAGGTCCATACAAGACGCTTACTAAATTTTAATTTTTTCTCCATTGCAGCCAGGACAATCTCTCCACATGATGACATCGCATTATGCACAAGATATAAAACATAAAACACAAAACATAAGCAACAAGACAGAATGATCTAACTTTTTAAACTAGCTGATCACCTTTTATTGAACTCCCCGATAAATGATCCTCCCGCAATTTGAAGTTAGCTGGAGGTGCTGGGATTGAACTGCGCAAGGCTTGAACTGCCAGAAGAGAAGCGCTGGGTTAGTGACTTGAAAAAGCTATATACTGAAGTTGAAAGACCAAAGACCAAACAAAAAAAGATGGAATCAGAAACAAAAAGACAAGCAAGAGCACCAGCTGAGCAATTCCCAAACAATCTCATTTCCAGATATCCAAGTTTAAGTATGAACTAGCTTCAAATATCATAGCTACATTCCCTTAGTATCTCTACACAAAAACTATTTACAAAACTATCAGCGATAACAGAGAAAAAGCTAGAATTGTATAGATAAACAAAACACAAAGATCTGTACGACTATCATGTGCTACTGGGTAAGTTTTCTGGATATTAATGAACAAAAAAAAAAAAGAACTGTCAAACTCTAGAAACAGAATTGAACATCAAAAGTTGTTCTTGAGGCAACAAAAATCCACCCTACAGAAACAAGTATAGTTTGTTTAGGGAGAAACACATTACTTCACCTTGTTCACTGAAAAATTCGTTCTCATAAAAGCTATCATCAGATGGATGTTCCTGAGAGAAGCCCATTCTTGACTTTCTTAAATCATCTGAAGATCGATTAGAAGGGTCACGTCCATCTTCTGTATCATCATCTCCTTCAGAAGTGGTAGCAGAAATCCAGTCAACCAAATTATCTGTGCCACGATTTTTCCTCCCAAATTTCAGAAACCGTTTAAATCCTCTGGCCATATCTTTGCGTGATTGATTATGAGAAGAATTTGCCACGAGCATAGGTTTCTGAGCCATTCCCCATTTCTTCCTCATTCTAGCTGCATCACTATCTGTTTGACTTAAAGAATGTGAATTCCAAGATGCAGGACTTCCCACAGGAGAGTCCACGGATGCATCAACATCAGACATCTCATGAGGATAAGAAAAAGGGTGATGAGCATGTGTACTCCATGACACAGGACTTTCTCCCGGTGAATCTTGTACAATTCCACCAGATAACAACTTGTTTGAGACAATAGAAGGCAATACAACTTCTGAAGCAGAATTCACTTGAGAAAATGATCTCAGAACATCACCATTCTCTGATCCAGAGTTTTCCAACTTCTCTGAATCATGGCTCAGTCTTGGTTCCCCATTGTCAAAGTCTTCCTGAATTTCAGCAGTCATGTTCTCAAATTCTTCCTCTTCTTCATCAGGGCCCCTGCCTTCAGAGTCTTCGGGCTCAAATACCATATCATCATACTCATCATCATTGTCCACAATCTTAGATACAGCAGAAGCCCTCGTCTTCATCAGACCACCTCTAGAGCTGAAGTCAGGATTCTTACCCTTCTTTAGTAAAGTCTTCGAACCAGAACTCTTTGAAAATTTATCAGTGATACTCTGGTCCATTTCGTCTTTGTCAAACTTGAGAGGTGTTAGAACAACACCATCAGAATCGAAAGTGGATGCCTCCCTAAATTCCACAATATTGGCGGAGCTTTTTCTCAAGGATTGTGGTCTTCGTGATTTGTCCTCCTTGATAAGGGATACCTCTTCACTTGTGCTTTTGCCACGGTTGTAATTTCTAGACTGTGAACGAGCTGTTTTACCAGCTGTTGAAGAAGGTTTGGTGTTCTCTTTTCTCATGTCAGAGAAGTTTGGGACAGACTGTGCCAGAGGATTTTCAGATTGAATCCTCCGCTTACCTGATGTATTATTAGAAGCTTTCCCAGAAGACCTTGGAACAGGTGCCACTATGGTGCGAGGGGTGGATGAAGACAGACCTTTGCCAGGTAAAGGCTTCTTGCTCCGAGTGCTTTTACGAACATCATCACCGAAGGATGTTTCATCGAAAGACCTGTCTTCACCATATTTTTTCGGCTTCAATAATTCAGACATATCTTCTTCATTATCACTTTGCTCAAAAACTAATTGTTGCTGCAAAAACAAATTGTTTCAGGGTTAAGTACATGTAACTCTAGAGACCAAACCAACAATAAGTAATAGAAACAGCTACCTTATATGTGTGGGTAGTATTTCAATACGTATTATAGAATAGATCAAGAACTATACCTGGTCTCTCCTTAGAATAGACCTCGAATTATATGATCTGAGTCTCTCAGCACGCCTATGGGAACTAGAAACCCTACTGTCTTTATCAGCAGATCCAGCAAACTTGGCCTTCATCTCAGCTCTACTCCTCTCAAGGCTACTTTCCAAAGCCCTCAGTTTGGCCTCCTTCTCTGTTCCCTTAGAAGTCCATTCTTCCCTGAGTTTTGTATCTCTTTTCTGCATATACCTCTCATAGGATTTTCCACGAGAACCATCCGGAAAACTTAGTTCAGAGAAATTCCTATTTAGAACATCCTTGGAACTTGAGGCAGGTTCATTAAGCGAATAACTGTCAGAAGTCCTAACATTATTATTATCTGCCACAGATTTCCTGTAGGATGAACTAGCAGATGGACGGCTTTGCACGTCACCTGGCCTGCTTCTCTGGGCAGAATTAGATTTATCACCAGGAACATGTAATTTGTGTTCAGCAAAAAGCTTCTCTAGCTCATTAGCTTTCATTTTCAAGTCATCATTCATTTCCTGGTTTGCTTTGGGCTGCCGCGCTCTCTGAATTTGCTCGATAGGGGGTGTCGAAAATGAGTCACGTCCCCCCTCAGCCTCCAAAACCACTTTACTTGAGAGCGGTGTTTTGCTAGTTCCAGACATGATCTCAAACCCCCTATTTTGAGTCTTCTTGACCAGCTCAGCTGCACCGCTTTGTTTCTTAAATTTCATTGGTTCATGTCCAAGCTCTTTGACCTTTGACTGAGAAGCATTAACGAGTTTCTCAGATGGAGACAGATCACCCTTTTCAACTTCCTCAGATTCAGAAAGTGTTTGCCGTCTTGACTGCAGATTCAGTGGATTACCTTCGAGGACTTTAGCAGCAGAAGTTTCTGTAACTCTTGATGTAGAACCACTATCCAACTGGGCAGAGGCCCCTACGGTCCTTGGAGGAGCTTTAGCCCGCTTAGAAACCAAATGATCAATTGATCCAGTATCCTCCTTCTGATGCCAAATCTCGGTCCACACAGCTCCAGATTGCTCTGGTAGACTACCCTGGTCCTTCAGGCCAACAATCTGATGATTAACTTGTCCTTTAATCCTCTCAAGCTCCTTACCCGCTTGAGAACCCTTGACGTCTGTGTTAGTAGTCAAACCACTATCAGCACTTTTACCCATAGTAGTAGTAGAGAATGGCCCTCCAATATCCGGTTGATTTTTCACATTCGTATCCTCAGCCCTACTCATATGTGAGCTTGACCTGGCCTTCCCACAGCCCTGATCAACATCAAAGCTACCAGAATTTGAGTTTGGCCTGGTCCTGGGAGAATCTAGGACATTCTTATTATGATCATCCAATCTGCTTTCACCACGTACATCCGAGGCAGAAGATGGTGTGCATAGAGGACTTTCATTATCCTTCCTGTCACCACCCAAATCAATACTCATATCACTGGCACCACTCCATCTCCTCAACACCGGTGGCACCGAGACATCAGATGACAACCTACGTAGCTCTGGGGTTTTCACCACAGCAGGCTTGCCGCTGCCCCCAGAATTCTCCTTCTGTTTATTTTCAAACATGCTGATACGTTCTTGTACACTCAGCCGCCTTTTCAGTTTTGCTTGATCATTAGATTTCTCTTCCTCCTCTTTCTCTTTTTCCTTTTCAACAATGGAACCTTTTTCTTCTTGTTCCACGCTGGACTCATGGGATTGCGGTTGCTGACACGCTGAGGACTTTTCAGAGCCGGCAGAGTGGGACCCAGTAGGCCGTTGGTCGGGAGTAGTGGGGTCCTCGTCAATGGACATGTCGGATCCATAAGAACATCGTACGGCTCCATCTTCTCTGCCAGACACGTTCCGTAAGCTGATCAATTCTGGCCGCCTCTCTTTTAAGGCTAAAAATTTGTTGCAGGCCGCGCTGAAATAACAAGACAACCATATCAGTCATCAATGCAAATCTTTTTTCTGAAATAAATAAAAACTATATACGTCTTTTTAATGAGCTTAATTTTTTAAAAAAACACATACACACACACTTTTCAGAAGTCAGATTAATTGATACCTCATTTAATTGTGAGAAAAATATTTATGTATTACCTCTGTTTCAAATTAATTAAATTTTTAATTTTTTTTAATATTTAAAATATTTGAATTGTTTAATGTTTAAAGTGAATGTTTAAAACTTTTTTCATATTTGCTCTTTTCATTTATTGAATTTTTATATTTTCTAGGAGATAAATTACATTATATATTTATTGTTTTACAAAGGATAATAGCGAAAAGTATAGTGTAAATCTTATCTTTGAACGTTTGTCTTAATATATGTACACTACCTCAGAAATTCAATTAAAATGGGATAGAGAAAGTAACTAAATACTGTTACCTTTCTCCAAGAAATAGGGGTATTTGGTAATTAATTTGGACATGAGTAAGTCAGATGGTTCAGAGTTAGTCGTGTATAAAAGATTAGTGTGCTCTTAATCTGTTAATTGTTTAATTAGTTGGTTAGTTATAACCGTCACATGGTTAGTTAGTTAGTGTGAATAGTTGGAGTTAGTTGAGAATGGTATGTACATATACACATTGTACTCAGTCAAGAGTTTTTTGAAGCAGAAAATTCAATTCCCCAATTTCCATCTCTTTCTCTCTTCTGTTATTCCCACTGCATCATTAATGATGAGCAGCCATTGATGCCAAATCTAAGGTTTTAACAAGATGGAATAACTAATATATAAATAATTAAAACTAGTACAACTAATCCTTGAATAAAAGTACATAGATTTTCTCATAATTAATCTTTGTATTACTAATATATGCATAATTTTAACCAGCTACAAAATGACCCCTTAACATTAAGTTGAAAGGTTTTACAGTTCTCAATTTACATCTGCAAAAATTAAACATAAACTACAATTTGCAATACTCTCTGTTCGAAACAAGCAAGGTGCACATTTCTAATAACCTGATATCTGGTTGAAACAAAATTTTAAAAAGCACACATAGCAAGTTTGATTAAAAAGAAGCTGATTTTCAAGTACTTCGTCAAACTAGATATACTTTATTCAATTATTAGCTCGGTTTATTTCCATCCATAACCCCAAAGACAATCGAAAATGTAAAACCCAGGGCTTTGATCTAATGGGAGAGCATGGTGGGTAGATTAGGCACAAATCACTAGTACAAATCTTGTCGCAAACTAAACCATGGTATTAAGTAGAAAAGGTTAGAGGGACGGGTCCATTATCCATCAAGTTTTGAACTTTGCACCACGGGATCTTGGAGATTTCTTGGTTATCAAAAATTGATAAGCTCAGCTTCTCTCTATTAGTTTCAATCTCCGTTTCTCCAGTTATTTAAGTGACAAGGAAAAAAAGAACATACAGGCTTCCTTTTCCTCTCCACCTAAGAACATACAGGTTTCCTTTTCCTCTCCAACTTTTTGTGACACCATTCCTAGTGTCTGAATGTAGTACTTCATAGACTGCCCAATTGACAAATTAAATACTCAGGAATAAAAACCTAGGAGTTCAGCCTTTCATAAGTTTTAGTGTAATCAATTGACTCAACCAAAGGGCTTTGACACAAAAGTAGCTGAAAATATTACTTACTTCATTTTAATTAATTTGTCTTACTTTCCTTTTCAGTTTGTTCCAAAAAGAATGCCTCTTTTTTTTTAATAACTCTTTAATTCCAAATTTCCACGTGGCATGTGGAAAGTTAAGACCACGAAATTAAAGGATATTTTGATAGCTTCTACATATGTTTCATTTAAGACCACAAGATTCAACAGTTTCTTTTACTTATTAAACTTGGTGCCAAGTCAAAACCAGACCAACAAATTGAAGCGGACGGAGGACTTTTCTTTAGGTCTCAGCAGTTAAATCTAAATTGAATATATCTAGAATCAATATCATACTTCAAAGTCTGGCAAAAATTATGCTACTGCGAATGAAGTAGAATACTAAGAACTACATGACCTTGAATAAAATTTCCCTGCGTAAATCTGTCAGCTAGGCCAAAAATGGGGCAGATCTCATGTTTCATAATTTCATTGTCTTTCCTCAAACTTGTTCTAGTGTTCATGATTAAACATGAGACGTTTATCCTTGATATGTAGATTAAGGTCTCAAGTGTTGCCATTGTGCTTTTTGCTGGACCTCGGAGACAGTTCAGTTGGAGTTTCATGAAACACGTTTTGCTTCCCTGAACCATTACAGCTTCTCCCAGGTTTTGCCCCCGATTTATCTAGATGTTGAGAATCTAATTACTTAGCAATAAATATCTAACTAATAGACAACCATCCTGGCTAAAGAGGTACAAATTCTCCATTGTCCTGTTGATATTAGAAAATATATGCTCACTCTGAAACCACGAACTAAAAATAAAAATATATGCTCACTCTGAAACCAAGAACTAAAACTTAAATCTATTCTTACTCTGAGATGAAGGACACCATATTTTGGTATCACTTGCTATTTGTTGGGTTATCACTACGGTCAATTTTTTGCTTCCATGACTCATCTCTCATCTGGTCAAGGTCAAGGATAAGCGAAGAAGCTTTCCGTGCCTCAGAGGCAACTATATTTGGTCTTTTATTTGCTTTCTTAAGCAACATCACCTAACTACTAAAATTGCAAGTATACCCCGAACCAAACATTTGTTCCCTTTTCTTTGGTTAACCTGCTAAATCAAATACAATGGTCACCTGGTATCATTATGCAGAGATGGGAAATCCAAACAGCAGTGCCCTCCTATGTTAAACTACAACAATTAGGATATTTTGACGAGCCATGATTCTTCTGCAAGCAGATATGCAGGGAGGGATGAAGGAGGAGCTGAGAAAATCTAGAGACAAAGTCAAAGCACCACGATCTTACTTCAATCTAGGGGCACCAAACCGCTCCGAAAAAGTCTGAAGTTCAGATACCGTCTCCAGATTGAAACCAGCAGCTGATGCACGAGAACAAGCTGTAGATAAATCCTTCTGAACCGTAGTAAGCCTCACATCAATTGCTCGCAGTAGCTCCTTCCTGTACATAGGTAGTAATTAATATGAAATAAAGATGCTTACTAGGCAGCAAAGCAATAATCAATGGTAACAAGCAAAAAATGCATAAAGAAGCAGAGTAAGAAGTTACTTTGTCGCATCAGCTGCTACGGTAACTCCAGATCCACCACTACCTGGATTAAGTAATAAAGCAAAAAAGATTGTCAGATAAGTACCACTATAGGGCCGTAGAATCAGTGGAGTTGAACAAAATGGTTCTTAACAAATTCAGTCTTTACTTCATACCCAAATTTAACAACAGCAACATATACAAAGAGGAAACAATTAATCTCAAGGCCAGGGAGCAAAGCTTCCATTTCCGACAACCAACAATCCTAACCTTCGCTAGTTGGCTTATTCTCCTAGACCCCCCATAAGAGAGAACAGATAGATATTTAAGGAGAAGAAAAATTAGACACGATTGGAGGTAGCTTAGCAGAAAGGAGATCCAATAAGACATGATTGAAGTAGCTTAGCAGAGTCATATTTCCTCTAAGTTCTAAGGTTACATTCATAATGTACTTGACAAAATGTGAAAGCTCAAATTTGGTTTATTGGGTAATCTTACCGGTCCCATTAAACTGATCGCCTGTTCCCTGAAATAAAGAAAGGAACAAGTGATTTCTGTTATTATCTGATAATCTTAGTCAATTATTAAATGAAGGTTACAGTGAGTCCACGACAGTTTTTTCCACCTGTGAATATAATTTCCGGGCAGCTTCAAGCTGGGACATTTCTGCATCCAATGTGTTGACAAGCTCCAGAACTTCTGGCGTGCTGACAAACCTCACAAACCTGCAAATCAAGAGAGAAAAAACAAATCATCCTTCACTTTCCCCTGCTTTCTTTTTAGCATTTTTTGGCAAGTTGCAAGTGACATTACCTTTCTAGGGTTCCTTTCGTGAACCATGATTCAGCCTTCTTCCGCCTTTCAACTTCAAGCTTGATAGTTTGAACAGCTAATGCAACTTGCTCTTCTGCAATTTGCAAATGGGTCACAAAAGGCTTCAACAATCCTGATGCTAGTTTCTCCGTGTTTCCACCACGAGAAACAAACAATTCGCATCTGCCCAAGCAAATCCAACAATACCAGAACTATTAGTGCATTCGTTCTACATTTCCATAACAAACGCAAAAACTATATCCACCACTCACCGAGAACGCTTTGGTGACAGCTGAAAGACAGCATAATCAAGTAGTGCATCAGATTCCATCTTTGCCCTCCCCCTCAAGAAAACAGCACAGTGTTCCCTTTAGCTTCTTTCATATAACTTCCCCACCTCTTCAATCCAGACAAATACAATCAATCAACAATGAGCACAACCCACTTCCAAACATCCAAATCTTAAAAAATGACTTAAGTTTATATTGAGAAACAGAAGTAATACACTAACAAAAAAGGGACAAAGACACAGCCTTTAAAAGATGATAGATCTTATCTGATTTCAATACAACATACATTGCTGAATAGCACATTTCCTTCAGATCCACTTGCACGCAAAACACAGTTCCAAATACTAAAAAAATCCAATCTTTTAAGCTAAACTAGTGAAGTCATGAGAAGTCAATATCATTGGAACACAAAACCCTAACAATTAGGAATTGGGGAAAAAACGATCTTTAGAAATCAGAACTCACCCAAGGCAATGTGAAGGCGGAGATCTTGAGTAACGGGTACTAGATCGGCGGAATCCGGTTCATACCCGAACCGACATTTTAGTTTGTTTAAGCTGAATGTCAGTTAGAAAAGAGAAAAGACTTCAAATTTATTACTGAATTTCTTTCTTGTGAAGAATGGGTTTTGGAGGTTTTCCCCAATTTCAAAGAAAACCCTACAATGGATTTGGCTTTACTCTTATTTTTCCATTTATTTATAAAAAAATAAGGAAATGTATGTACAGTAGAGAGTAACAGAGAAAAAATGGTGACCGAATAGTAGAATAGTAGATGCAGTAGAGAGAGAAAGAGAGAAGAAATTTGAGCTTCGGACAAAATAAGTAATCTTTAACTAGGAGGAAAGACAAAAGAGAAATTTCATTATGCGGGTAGATGTTTTCAAATTAGCCAATCAAAGATTGCCACCTGTTTCTTGTCTCCCCTCTCTAATTTTTTTCCCACCTGGTATCCGTCGAAGTTCGACTATATCTGAATTAGTGTTATGTAAATTTTATTTGAAAAAAATGTCCTTTGCCAAAGATTTTTTCCATCTGCTCCACTATATTCTTTCGTAGTTCCCCATCCTTGATTTAAATACTCACAACTATGGATGAGTTTTTTAAAAATTATTATTATTGTTATTTTATGGTTGAAGTTATAGAAAATCAACACCAACAATTTTCAAATTTTACTACTTTTGGCTCCCTTTTTCTTTCAAAGTTTTCTAATTCCTAATATAAAAAATACTTACGTAACGTATTATTAATTATTAAATTTTATACTTGTTTTTCTTCTCTTTAGGTGGAACATTTTTTGTTTGGTGGATATTAAGAAACTAGTTAATTGATGTATTTAGTATGAACAATTTTCTATGGTATTTGGCTCATTATAAAAGTTTCGGTAATGAAACAACGGATAAATACGTAATAATAACTAATAAGAGAAGGGAAAAATTAATGGCAAATGTGATTTACGTTGCATGAATTTATAAGATTCACGATCATGGAGAGTCAAGAATATTTTGTTTGCATTGATAGCAGTTACTTTCTATATTTAAATTAAGAATTATGATTTATAATGTTTTATTTAGAGTAATGGCTGCATTATTTTTAAAATATCATAAAATTAATGTATAATTTTCAGTTTGGCAATGGTGATATTATTTTGAGATAATTACTCTTTAATGTAACTCATAAAGTTATTCTTCGTAATTTAGGTAAAAATTTTAATGCTTATCTAAATCGATCCAAATGAGGAGTTTAAGAGACCTGGAGGTTTATCATGAGCCACAAAAGCCCCTCCTGATGTCTACAAAATTTAAACTTGGAGTCAAATCATAGATTTTGATGAGACAAATCCAACATAACAAGAATCATCTCAAAAATTTATTTATAATTTCAAAAGTCACAAAATATAACCGCGAGTATCGTAGTGAAATCTCAAGAGCAAAATGCCTACTCCTAAAATTTTTTTTGCATGACAGTGCATAAGATTATATATTTATTATAGTATTATATATGGGGGTGCATGTAAAAATTGTTATATAAAAGTTTTGTATAGTGAATGTATATATTATTATATATTGAATTGTGATTTTGGGCTAAAATTTTCTGATGTAAGTTTTTGAGCAATATTTTTGCAATTAAATTAGGTGATGTACTCCATAATCTTTTAACGAGCATTTAACTGCCATATTAACAAATAATTGTGTCTGAAGTTATTTACTTTACTAATTAAATTGCTAATAATAATTAACATTAATTTGTAATAGACATTAAAATATTACATATTAACGTGCAACGATATGTTAAAGTAATACTAGTATCAAAGTTGAATCTGGTTCTCTGACATAACTGGCAAAGGAAATGTCCTTTCTTTGACCTTATTAATTAAAGATCATGTTCTTCTCATTAACTTAATCCACCAACTAATGAAGCTTACTATAAATTAATTCACTCTAATAACTATCTGAAGACCTTTTATATGGGTAGCAAAAGTCAGTTTTGCCCCCTATCCATAAGCTAGCTTAATGGTTATGGGCTCACTAAATAAGTACTAAGTTGATCAATTTTTGCATACAGCTACTTAAAAATATTTTAATATTCTATGACTATAGTTGCAGTAATTACATTCCATAAATAAAGTTATAGGAGTGTTTGTATAATTTGCGTAGCATTTGTATACGTTTTTGTATGATTCGATATACAATTTGCAGTTTTTGTATAGCATCTATATATTTTATTATACAATTCATGCATAATGTTTGTATAATTTATTATGCAATTCATCATACTTTTATATTTCATTGTATAATTTAATTCGCCCACAACGTTTTTATAAATCGCACGAATTATACAAAACTCAAACTGTAATTATAGCCAGATGTTTGTTGCGAGCCATAATTAATTCAAATTATAATTATCTTAGCTAATTAACTAATATATGTTTGCTTATTCACATAATTTTTTCATAAATAAAAGTATCTTAATCCCTTTTAATTTTTTTTCTTTTTATTCCCCTTTTCTATGTCAATCTCATGTGTAAACCCGTTATGCATACCACATGATGGACAAACTTGTTTCTTACGTCTTTGGCCCAACAACAATAGGTGTTACTCATGACTATTTTGTGATGCTGTGTTAAAAATTTTAGTTTATAAGTTTTGTGGATTACAATTTTTTTATTTATTAAATTTTAAATAAATTTTGACATAAAGCTATTGAGTTCTGACAAATTAATAGCTTCTTTTCGATTATTCCTCATCACTTCACTGATATTCACGTTTTAGAAGAAAAAAATATTTTTCATGTGAGTTTTATGGCACAAGTTAATTATAATCTGTTGCAGGTTTGTAAACTTAACGTTCAAATTGACTATTTATTCATTTATAATTTTTTCACGCGTTTTACTTGATTGCTGACAATTCTAAAACTATATTCAAAATTTGTAACAATATGTTTGTTTGTTTGTTTTGCATTTAACTTAGATTTAAAATTTATTAATTTGGAACAATATATTTAAATTGTATCTAGAAGCTTTATTTCTTATACATTGATTCAAACAACTTTTATGTCCTAACTCTCTATTTCTAATGCTAACCACAGTTCACGCAAAGGTAACTAAACAGAACAAACACGCCATTCTGGAAGGCTTCAAAATGATGTCCATTGCACATGTAGTTATTACTCTACAGTATTGTAAAACTAGAACAATTGTTGATTAATCTGTATTACTAAAATACTTAGAATAAATTTTTTGTAGAAAAAAGTTGCAGAACAAAAAACCTTAGTAAAACAAAAGTTTTTATATAACAAATCTTCGTCGAAGTAATAAACACAAAGATTTTAGCAAATTTTCAAAATTAGAGACTAAAACTAATAATGAAAACAGAATATATAAGAGAAAAGTAAAAAGTAAAAATTGACGAGAAGAAATTTATTTCTCTAAATGTACAGTGTGCCTTTTATTCCCCTTAAATACCCAAGGTTAATGAAATATATCCTCCCAAGATATAATGATTTTACTCACCCATGTAACAATACCAAAATGAAATATATCCTCTCAAGATATAAAGATTTTACTCACCCGTGTATTCATACCTAAAAAATGATATCAGCGAGGCACTTAACGGGAGCAAAGTATACTAATACTAAATTTAGTTGTGCAGAAGAAGAAAAAGTAATTTAGAAATTTCATTGTTAGAAATGAGTTAAAAACCTCTTTATTTTATAACAACAAATGATAGTGGGAGCAAGTGCTTATTGTGTCCGGCTAGAAAGGACATAATCTTTTGAAAAAACATAATTTTTCAAAAAAATCACAGTTTTTCATAAAAATCACCTCTTCATCTTCTATTCACACATTTTAAAATTCAACACGATTAACATATTTTCTCAGATTTAGCGTCCAATTCATAACCAAACCAAACAATTAGTTCTGTATAACTTCTTTTAGAAGCACGAATCGTGCGATATGCCATCAAAGATATGGTGGGATAAATGCGATTCCTCATTCCTCCATCTTAATCAAAAGTCTCGAATTTGAAGAATGAAGTTGCTGCTGTATGAGGCAAGTACTGGACAGAGTAAAGATTATGTCTTTAATGAACCTAAGCTTCATAAACAATTTGGAGTTTGTAGAAGTTGAAAGATTATTTTATTCTGTTCTCCTTGTTTTTCCTTTCTAGATCAATCTATATAAAAGGAAAGGCAATGATGGAAAAAGACGTAAACTTTAGTTCAGTTAAATAAAGTTTCAATTTAGAACTATGAACTATATGATATTCTACAACTTGGCTGCGCTCAAATGAGGATATAGTTTAGCAGTCGAACTAAACACATTACAAATACAAATCTCTGTCAGATAACCGAGCCCCATGGCTCTTTATTAGGCCTTAAATACTGCTATCACTGTTGTTATGGTTGCTGGTGGCAGCGGCATGGTTGTTGCTGTTTCCACTTTTCCTGTGCTTCAGCTGTGAAATTTCCAATTGTGTATTCATGAAGAACTGCATTCTCTGCAATTCCATTTCTTTTGCGAATTTCATCCTCTGCTTCTCCATCTCCACCATTTGTTGCAACTTCGCGCTTTCTGTTTGTTCATATGCTTCCCCAAATTTCAGAATTGCCCGCGTCAACTCCCTCACTGAATTCCCCCAATTTTTGTTTCCACCCTCCTTTCCACTAGCTTCCCCGATTCCAATTCCACTGTGTCTTCCCCCCTGCCTTATTGCGCTTGAATTCGGCATTTCCTTCTGAAATCTTGGCCTCTTTTTTTGAAATGTACCGGGAGGAAAACTGTCTGTTGAAGCAGGTGAAAGCTCCGGTTCTGATTCGGATTCAGATGTGTCTGAATCCATGTGAGGCCTTCTCCGGGATGGTTGTTTCTGCTTCTGCAGCTGTTGATGTTGTCGAAGCTGAGGAAGGGACCTGACTCCCATAGGAATACCCATCGGCACCTGTTGATTACCTGAATACAAATTAGAGGGTCCAGCAACGCCGGCGGCGATTGTAGGATTGATCTTAGCCGTCGGACCTATCAACTGATCAAGCTTCTCAAAGAAACGCCACTTGCTTGGTCCTTGACCCGCCGCGATCTTAGATTTCTCCAGCTTGTATTTCTTCTTCACAGTATCAATTCGATTCTTGCACTGAATATCAGTTTTAGGCGTTTTTCTATAATCCTCCCGACTGCTAACAATGTCGGCAACATCCTTCCAGTGCTTCTGCTTCAAATTACCTCTACTCAACTCCATGTATCGGTCACCCCAAGCGTCAATCAGTACAGCCGTAGCGTCTTCACTCCAACAATCCTCCCTTCCCCCACCACCTCCACCACCGCCGCCGCCAGACGCTCCAACAGGTCTCGGTTGCTGTATCGGCAGAGCCAACGTCAAGGTGTTCTGAGGAGGCGCTGATGCTACCGTCACCGTTATCCTCCCGTTAGATCGCGGCGATTCCGGAGATCCAGAACCACCGGAGTGATGCGACTGATTTTCTTCGTCGTTCTCCATAACTAGAACCGTTAAAGCAGATTCCGGCGCGCCGATCTAAGAGTTCTTGGAGAGAAAGCTGAAGGAGGATGAATTTTAGGTTAGGTGCGATTAGGGTTTCGGTTGGGTTGACCGGCGGTATATAATGAGGGAAGGGCCTGTTTGTTTAGTAATTGAGTTTAGTTTTGGTAAAATTTGTATTATTTGGATATTTTATCGGTTGACGGAAAAAACAGAGGCTGGCGTGACGGCGTCGGTCTTAGGGTGCCGAGGAGTAGGACACGTGGCGGCTAGGCATAGGTTGGGAAGTGAGCCGAGTAGAAATCCATTATCGGCGGCGTAAAGATCCATTAGGCCGGCTTATTCAAGAGTTGCTCTATTTCGTTTATTAATTACTCCAATGTGAAGATGATTAACATGACAATATAATTACTTTTTTTTCTTTCATAATTAGTAGATTATTGATTATGAACAGCTAATCAACTCAATATTCAAGATGATCATATTGACAATGATTTGTTATTTATTTAAATAGAAATAAGACTGCACATACAGTATTTTATTCTTTTCAAAGTTTAGTTGAGTATATTATTGTTATGGTTATGTTATATTATTTTATTTTATGAAATTAGTGAGGATATTAATAAAATGCTCAAACTATAGAGAGTAAGCTCCTAGTTGATTAGATATTTTGAAGCTAAAATTTTTTAGAGTTTTTGAGATTGTAATTTTGAAACTTTTATTTTGTTAAAAAAATTTAATTTGAAAGTTTTTGAGTGAAAATCTCTTAAAACTCATTTGTATTTTTTAACTCAGTATATTGTTGTTATTGATCATAATGCTATGAAAAATTTTTCATGTAATAAACTTTTTTTCTAATGAACTTCTGTGTTTGAATTGATAAATTAGCTTATATGTTTGAATTGATAAATTAGTGTAATACTTAATCAATTTTAATTCGAATAATCAAAAATAGTTTAGAGAGAAAATGCATATTCCTCCCATGAAAGCCTTTGCAAGAAAATGCTTTTAAAAGAAAAAGGATAGTGGAGATGCGGGGGATCGAACCCCGTGCCTCTCGCATGCAAAGCGAGCGCTCTACCATTTGAGCTACATCCCCGATGCACAATGAGGTGAGAATTTCATAAGTATCTACCATTTTAGAAAACGTAAACTGCTCAACAGTGCAACAACGTGTTTGCATGTGTTTTTGTCTAAGCAACTGATAGCACGTGACTCTCCCATATCTCAGTTATAAAATTACACTGGAAGTATTATTAGAAACTTGTATTGAATGATCTTATGAAAATAATTTATTCACATTTTTAAAAGTTGAGCCACTTAAATAATATGTTGTGAGATAGATAATAAGCAGGTGAGTGGTTCTATGTTCATCATTGCTAGTTTGTTGCCTTTCCTAAGGCTATATACATCTTTCATATCTAATTTCATAAGGTAAGTCTAGGGAGGTAGCCAGGTAGGTGTATACAACAACTTATCCCTGACTTGAAAAAGTAGAAAGTGAAAAACTCGATTCAAGTAAAACATACCAAATCAATAAGAAAAGGAATATCATGGATTCTCTAACTTCTCGTTTTCCTGGCAGGTATCACTTATGACGGAATAACCCAATGAAAGTTAAAAGTTTGTACAGGTATATAGAAAACACCGGCTACAGCAGGCAATCACTAGCCTTGGGATGCGCATAGGGTAAAGTTTCACTCCTATGCAAAAGCTCACAAAACACACCGGAGAAATAACTGCACTAGGCAAGTTTGTTATGATGAGATTGACCCAGAAATAAACCCCTTGCTTTCACTTTTTGAACTTAAGATCTTCAATATGGAAGTTTCAAGCCCAAACCACTGGGCCATCCCGAAGGGTTGAAAGGATTTTTCAACTATGATAAAGGGGAAAACAAAGAACTTAACATCATTCACTGGTATATTATAGAAAGGAGGTGATTATCTGAAAATAATTTACAGGAAACATGTTATCAAGAGGAGTATGGTGGAGAAACCAAATTTGAGCAAGCTCAGCCTCACAGGCTGAATAAGCTATTTTAAACTAAACTGCATAATTACAGGTTCATTCTGCAACTTTCCTTCAGATGCCTCAAAAGTCTCATAAAGTTCTACTACGCTATGCCTATATAACCTATGCCTCCCATTTCTTGATCTGCAAAATAAAGAATATGATTAGCTCCGCATATGTAAACACATGGTAAGCAAAATGCACTGCAAGTAAAAGAAGACCATGACAAAATGACTTGTGAGTAAGAGCTAAATAGAATAGTGAGCTGGGATATATGCAACAAGTCTACAGACCAGATCCCATCTGCTGTTCCAAAGTAAAGGTGAGTGTAGCTTCCTGATGCCTCTAAACTTGGAAAAAAAAGGCATAGCTGTGGTGGCAAACTTCGTTCAAAATTGTGTCTACCAGCAATGCATGCTTAAGTGGCTCAAGATAGAGCCTTGCAATATGCTTGTGATGCTGAGTTTTACAGAAAAGGATACAGCAGCTAGTAATTGTCAAGGAGGGTTTATAACATCTCAGTAGCAGTATGTGCTGTATAGAATTATCCCAGAGATTGAACATAGCATCCTGGACTTCCATGGAAAGTAGAAAGCAAGCTTCTGTAGTCGAGTAATGTAGAGTTTCAGAGTTTAGATTCTAACACGCATGCAATGACATCAAACGTGGTTTACACCAACAAATGGGCAGAGAACTCCAATTGTACCCATTTATCACCAGAGGCATGTCAGGACTAAAACTGATTTCTGATTGGATGTACCCAAGAACTAAACTACTGATTTGCAATGTAACCCAAAAAGAAATAACCTTGTTATCATTTTGCAACAGCCAAGACATGATTTAGAACTCCAGACTACATACAGCACATTTATCCATTGTGCAACAGCTACTTGATCTAGAGAAGGATTGCTTGTACAAAGTGCAAACCAAGTGATGGGACATGAAAATTCATAGCCACTAACGGCTGGGTTCTCCAGAACACAAGCAAATCACAGTAGAATTCATCTTAAAAGAAGTAATACTTACCATCAAGGTCTGTACAGTTAACAAGGAAGATACACCAACAACTCCGGGGACATCAAAACCTTGTCATCTCATGCATTATTTGAGAAGCATTAGACTGGGAAACCAACTTGTCTGAACTTGGAGGTTTGATCATGTGATTTGAGTCACCCACCCCTGGTCTGACAGTCTCCTTAGCACTACTATTTGTACTTGTTTCTGTTTGTGAGGTCTCCATCAAGGTACGTATCTGAGTCAAATTAACAATGATTCTAAAAATTATCCATCAAGATCGAGGCAGGTTGTATTATCATATAGAATTACACTTACCACATCCAAACGCTTTTTGTGGAGATCACTTGATGACTGCACAGAGTTAGAAACACCATGTCATAAAAACAGCCTGAGTTTTCACCCAATTCAACTAACTACAACCATTGATGAATAAGCAGATTACCAGCAATTTGTGGACTACAATCAACGACTAAACAAATGAGCAAAGATGAGGTAAGTATCTTGTCACAGATTACTCTTAATAGTCATAATTCTTTTCTTTTTTATAATCGTGGTGTTAGGGCCAGCTAGCGCACAACTAATTCCTTGGGATATCTGCCACCTCCCACTAACAACAAGATAACTTTGTCCACCAAGGCTCGGACAAATGAGAAAAAGTACCTAAACTTTTTGTCTTTGTTTGGTATCTGATCCCGAGACCTTATGGTTCTTAACCCACTTCATAGACCACTAGGTCACACCCTTGGCGCTCTTTTAGTAGTCATAACTATGTCATTTCATTGTTCTACAGTAGTGAAGATACAAGAAAGGAATATACCACCATGAAAAGGATAAGAAAGAGAGGCAGATGTACATACATTTTCTGGATGCTGTTTCCTCTCTTCACTTGAAAAGCCTGGAATAGTCAAATGCCAGTTTTTCTCTGTAGAGAATCACAACATTTAGATTAGAAAAATAATAATAGTATTTCCTCTCTTCACTTGAATTTCTGGACTAATTAAACGCCATTTCTTCTCTGTAGAGAACCAGAACACTTTAGATTAGAAAAATACCTCAGTTTCCTTTATTTCTTAATATATTATAAAACATCTTTGGACAAAAAAAATATCTCCCTAAAATATCAACTGGAAACAACGTATCTTAAACGAATGGGGGTGTTTGCACATGCACGTGCACCCACTGCAAGCATATTAGAAGACATCCTAAAATAGTCGTCCAATAGAGCGATAAAATATATGGCATTGGGCAAAGTAGTTGGTCCTTGCTGACGATGTTTACGTAATCCAAATATTTGAGAAAGTACCTTGACAAGAAATATACCTGTACCCCACTTGTGGGATCACACTGGGGGGTCTGTTGTTGTAGTTATAACATGAAATGAGTGAAAAGTTTTAAAACCCCTTGATCTCTCTATATATGACTAGAATGTGTATCCTTCAGATGCATGATCATATTGTTCTACCATTAGGGTCAAGTTTGATGTTTAAGTTCCTGGAACTCACATTCAAAAGCTTACACAGATATAGCATAAGTTGCAATAACCCTAAGGATAAGAGAGAGTTTGGAATCATTCCAATTTTAGCGGATGTCCCCGAAGGACAGAGAGAGCTTGGTATTAAAACTGTATTCTGTCATTGAAATATTGCTAGCTACTCATAAATAAGGAAATGGACGCATTTCAAGTATAGCATTTGGATGCGTTCATAAGCAGATTGGCAAGTCCGGTGCACTAAAGCTCCCGCTATGCACAGGGTCCGGGGAAGGGCCGGCCACAAGGGTCTATTACACGCAGCCTTACCTTACATTTCTGCCAGAGGCTGTTTCCAAAGCTTGAACCCGTGACCTCCTGCTAACATTCCATCGACTTTATCAGTTACCCAGTTCAGCATATTTATGAACATCATTTATGAGCTTTCCTAGTATCATCTGAAACTAAGGAAGCCAGAGAGGACATCAGCTACTGGGAGAGCCTTACACCTAAGGTATTTTACTTGTCTGCGAACATAAGAAAATTTGGCCCATTTTATGTCAATCAGAATGTGGTTCAAATTTTGTAAAACTACATTCCACAGAGGAAGGATGGATTCTTTCCTACATGAGGAGTATCTCACTACATAATTCTGTAAAGAACATTCTGATCAACAAAAAGAAAATAAAGAAAATATACTAAAACAAACATATATGGCAAAAAAACACAGCCTTTATACCTAATAATATAATCTTTTCAAGTAAGAACTATCCCATGTCATCATAGTGCTCTTCCAAAATAATGGAAACAAACTAAAGAACAGGTAGTTTATTTGTAGTTGCAGGCACAAACCTAGATGTAACAGTACATCCTTAGACTCCAAAGTTGAAGATTTCCTGTGCTTCGCCAAATTGCAAGCAAATGTAGTAACCTACAATATATGACAAGTAATCAATGTAAAATATATCCATCTATGTCATTTTTCATAAAGAATTATCTGCATAAAGAATTTCATTAGCAGCTAGAACAAACAGGTACAAGTGCCCAGATTAATAAATTCTAAGTTCAGAAAAAGATCAACAGTATTGCAACATTCACCTGACCTAGTTGCCAAAAACATAGGTGACAAAGTCAAAAACTTAAGAGTATTAGCTGGAAAAAGAAAGAGGGCACGCAAAGAACAACATCCAAAAGTCAGAGGAATATGTAACTCTAGTTATATTGAGGATGGCAGTAGTTTATTAATGACATCATAGTTGTGGCTATACGGTACAGACATCGCTAGAAAGCTACTGTGTTCAAGGTGATAGATTGGACACTAGCGAACATATGACTGGATATGGTTGAGAAAATTCCACCCTTTGACCAAATGAAAATATGACATACTGTAGCATATCACAATTTCATTATGAATATAAATGACATGTAGGATATTAGGGAAATCAGCTTTTGACATCATTAACGACCAAGCTCTATTATAAAAATGCCAACCACTTTCCAACAAAAACATACCCAGTTAATCCCATTTCTGGGGTCTAGGGAGGGTGATGTGTCCATAGACCTTACCAACAGTGGTTGATATGATGACCTTACATCAGAACCTAACCAAGAAGACACCTTGACACACCTTTGACTATGTTTAACAGTTCAATTTGAAGAGGAAATGGAAAAAGTAATGAACAAGAGATTTTACACCAAAGAAAGAAGAAGAAAAGGATAATGAAGAGACAGGACTGAGAAGGGAAACCAGAATCAGCAGGATGGCAACCCTGTTGAGCAAAAAAAAAATAGATATCTCTTCAAGTACATAGTGTCAAAAATTATACGGCCTAACAAGCTAGCACACCAAGATTTCACCAGAAGAATAGCCAAAATCAGTGATAGTCAAATGTGATACACACAGCAAAAACAAATAACCAGCAACCGACCTCCCCAAGAAAAGAAAGACAAAACAACAAATAAATCATTTTCGAGCCTAACCGAATCAATGAAGTCATCAGCAATCTCCAGCAGAAGATCTTCAACTTCAGGATCAAGCTTTCCATTTGCATCCACCTGAAACATTACAACAGTGGTTGTTCAACGCCAGTGAGCAAACTCAGCCTGAGGAAAACTTCACAATAGTAACAGTGCTAACCATACTATTAGGTTAGTCAAACTCGCTCTCTTCAGTAAAATATTCCAATTAGTTGATTCCATTCTCTTCAGGAAATTCGTTTGGACAATTTCTACATGTTGTGATTGGAATCAAAGTGAATCTTTTGATGTTGGGAGGGAAGAAAGGAATGTTATCACTATCAGTATTCGTAGTCTGTCACAAATTCCACCTAACCTCCCACCTCCCACCAGTAACAGGTACCAACAGCATGTGCCAGGTAACTTTATCCACCAAGGCTAGAATAGATGGAAAGAAATCCATATTTCTTTTGGAGTACCCAACACTGATTACAAGATTGTAGAGATTAAGAAAGTCAAGCGGAGGAAAGAAAGACCTGTGAAACCAAATCCTGTATCTTTCTCTTTCCAAGAAGCTGATTGCTTGCTTCAGTCCCTTGACTAGAACTTCCCCCTGGAGTAGTTGTTCCAGATCCAGTAGCATCTGGTTGCGAGCCAGTTAAACTCAGAGATTTTTGGCCAGTAGGGGCAGCCATCCTGGGGGAAGACTGCTGCTGATGTGAAAGCTGCTGTTGCTGCTGCTGCTGCTGCTGCTGCTGTTGCTGCTGATGCATCTGAGGATGCCCAATCTGTTGCTGCTGTTGTACAATTTGGGATAGTTGTGGGTTCAAACTCATTGCATTTTGGTGCAGCTGTTGAGATGAAGCTAGTTGCTGCTGTAAAATCATTTGCTGCCTCTGCTGTTGAAGACGAAAGGAAGGGGAATTAGGAGTAGAAATTGCAGGCATTTGCTTCATCCACTGCTGCTGTGATGAATTGTTCTGCATTATTGCAGGTTGTCCATTCTGAGTCAACCCAGGTAACTGAGAGTTAACAAATGACGTCCTTGGAAGACTCTGAGCTGATATTTTCTACAGAAAATTGTAACATCAAAGTGAGCAATAAAAACAAACTACTGCAAAAAGTAATAAGGAAGACAAGAGTTGATCGGATTATACATTAAATTCCACAAGAGGATTACACGTGATCTACTGAAAGGAGAAAGCAAAATTAATTAAGTGAAGATAATCGTGATATTATGACAGCCTTAAATGACCATCAGCTTATATCTAGCAATACGACAACACCTACAATTCCGAACCACTTTATAACCAACACCTACAACTCTGAACCACTTTATAACCAGATTTCGTGGGTGTTTGGATTGGCTTATTTTAAGTAGCTTTTGCCTTTTAAAAGCTCTTTGTTATTTTTTGGAAGTGTTTGAGAAACACAAAACTGAAAAAGGAAAAAAAAAAAAAAAGAAGCCCAAAGTCAGGTGTTCCCAACTTATGCTTTTAACGTTTAGCTTATAAGCCACTTAGTCAATCCAAACAGCCCCTTCATCTTGGCTGATTCAATTAACTTGTAATTACACAAGGATTTATTTATTTTATTTTTATGATAACGAACCACCCGATGCTACCCCTTAGGTGTATACAAAGTAAACCCCGCTCTAGTGTAATAGCCCGCGAACCACACATGAGAAATAAACCGCACTAGGCAAGCCCTATTCAACAAGCTCGACTGAGAAAGCATAAGAGTTTCTTTGTATCAAGTGTGAAAACTAACAAGACAAGTAGGAGGAGTTCATGCGCACCTACTGCATTGTCAATAACAAAATCTATTGCTACGATCATTTTATCCAGAAAAAAAATATCATCTTTACACCTCCGACAAAGATTGATTTTTTTAAAGTTCTTGAATAAGCTAAAGATTTTATCGATGTGAATGAACAAAACCCCAATATATTGGGCCTAACTCATACCCCAAAAGCTAGCTCAAAGGAAGGAGGATTGCTCAAGCCTTATAAAAAGCCCACCCATCTCATTAACCACCAATGTAGGACTTTTGTCATTCTTCAACACCCCACCTCACAGTGCTTAGCATCTGGTGCATGGGCAATTTCAATTTTCGGAGGCCCAACATTAAGTGAGATGGGTCCTACTCTGATATCATGTAAAATTAGGTTTTGGGCCTAACTCATACCCCAAAAGTTAGCTCAAAGGAAGGAGGATTGTCCAAACCTTATAAAGAGTCCACCAATCTTATTAACCACCAATATGGGACTTTTGTCATTCTTCAACAAATACAAAAGCTCAAATATTAATTTTTTTCCATAAGGCAAAGAATTTATTATTGTGTAGAAGCAAAACCCCAAATTTGATTTTTTGCATCGCTTAACCGTTAACTGTTTATTGCTTAAACAGACACCAAGCATCACTTCCGCGCTAGAGCGTAGTTATAACTCTTCTCCTTTGATGAATATTGCTAATTGTTATCTAGAGAATGAAGTGATTGAAGCAACTAACTCAAAGATTGTTTTACACGAAACATAACCCAACTAGTTTGGGGTTGAAATCATAGGATTATTTAACAAAATGACATTTGAATAGAAGTCCACTACAGGGAAGAAAAGTTCATTCAACTTGAATAATTTTTTTTAATAAAAAATGTTGCTAACTAAGAAAGTCAAAATTAATAGAAGATTGGACTTGAACTTATAAAAAACAAATGCATCAACTTGTCCCGGAGTATTTTATAGAAAGTAGCAAATTAGGCGGTCAACAACAACACACCCATTGTAATCCCACAAGTCGGAGATACATCATTCCACGTATGACACGAAAATGATTGCTTCTACTACAGCATCCCCTAACATACCAATTTCAAGTTCATTTCAATTTTTTAAAAACTTCTACATTTCAAAGTTGTTTTCAAACGTATTCGTATTAAGTATGAAATTGATATGTGTTAGAACACTTCCATCCTTTTCATTCAGCAGTCACCACTCCATGAAGCTTCTAGCCACTCCCAAAACTTCCACTGGACTTTAAGCATGTCTCCATCTCTCGTTACTTTTGAAATGCTGCACTTCCATGATGTAATGTCAACTTGAAGTATGTTTATTTTTTCAAATAGTAAATCTCCTATTTCTGCAATTCTCTCTTGGCATGGAGGTAAATTGGTAAGAAAAAGAGGAATTGAAGGGAAAAAAATAAATAAGCTAGAGCATTTTAGCTTATAAATCGACGATCCTTCTTATGCATGCTTTAGCACTCCTTAGATAAAGGTTCAACCTCTATGTAAAAAGAAATTCATTACATCCAAACGATGGTTCCATTCATCTACCTCACTTACCAAGTTTGAGGAATTTTAAGTCGCAAAAGGGTCAGGAGGCGATAAACCAAACGTTCTATAACCATTTCCATAAAAATGAACAGCAAATAAGGGGGGGACAAACCATAAATAAGGTCTGCCAATGCTGACATATTTTTAGGAAAAAAAGGAAAACGGGAGTTCAACTCCAAGAAGAAAGAAAGCCAGTTATGAATCTGTCGTCGAGGGACAAACTGTGTTAATGATACTTGCTCTACTGCTAAAAGTTCATAATTGGCATCTCAGAACTTAGCTATTACAGAATATCAACCGAGAAATGGCTGCATAATCCATGAGAAACTGTTCATTCAGATAAGAATGCCATGCTTAGGCACTGTAAGAGCAGCTAACTTTTTTCACAAGGAAATTTTTTCTTTATGAACTGTTCTCATATATAACCGTATGATTTTACATGGACTGAAGTTTGTGCCACCCCGAGGAGGAAGACTGTAAAAAGGTAACTACAGTGAAAAATCTCTGAGATACAGTACCATGTGCTAAAAGGCTCTTTAAAGTCTCAATGTGTTAAAACTTGTGATTGTCCTAATGAGGCATTTTTTAAGATAAAACTAAGTTAAACTTGAAATGAATGATGAATCAACACTTATTTACTATATGCCGAGTTACTTGAATGATGTTACACATTTATGCATGTGTATCATTGTTGTGTTTGCATAATCCAAGTATCCGGTGATCAATTTCATAAACGAAGTCATATCTTAGCATCAAAGTTTAATTCAATAGAGAAATAAAATAAAAGATTCAGGATAGCCCGAGCAATCTTTCACAGAAATAGCTCAAAAAAAACATTCATGTGAAAGGAAATTTCAAGAGAATGAAAACATAAAAGATTCTCTTTGGCTTGCAGTTATGACCAACAACCAAATTCATGACCTGATTGATTTGAAGAATAAATGACATGGACAGCCTTTTTGGTTTATACAACTTTAGCTCAGATGTGAGAAAAATTACAACCAGATTTCCTGAAAGTCACCTCCATATTGCCACAGTGTCAAGTGGAAATTCATCAAAATAAATGACACGGTTAGTTTTTAGCATGAACCATATATTACTAGCATATTTCAAGATCGGCACCTGAGTAGTGGTGAGAGGATTTTGCTGGGACAACTGCTGCCTCAACTGATTTTGATTCACCCTTTGTGCATATGCCAGGGCCCCGTTTGCCCTTAGCTGAGAGCTCATGTTGAGAGATCCCATCATTCCCATTGCCTGTAAGGACTGGCCATGGGAATTCCCTGTATGGAACTGATTCCCCTGCATTAGACCTGCCTTCTGCCGTGGCTGCAACCAGAATAAAACTATTTTCAGCAACACTTAAAGCACATAATTTAAACTTAACCTCATCAAGAAAAATAACAATGACAAATAGCAGCTGCATGTTTTTAAAAAAACACCATCAAATTCTCAGACAGTACATTATCAAACAAAGTTATGCATTTAATGGCTCGGGAATAAAGTTGGTAAAACATAATAATAATATTTGAATCCATTTGTGTGAATCCTGGAAGTGTTTAAGTGACAATAACAATTACTATGTGTTAAGTCCCAAACAAGTTGGGGGCGTCTTTATGAATCTTCACCACGTTTCTCCATTTATGCTTAGCTCGTGTCATCATCATACCAAATAAAAGTAGAAAGGAATCTAAATATTCACAAATAATAAGTAGTAGTAATTACAAGTTCTCTATATATTTAGAGGCATGTAAATCTATGATAAGGTGTACTAAAATGGCTGAAATGATACCGAATTCAAAAATTGAGATTGCAAATTGAACTGAGCAACAGCCGCAGCTGCAGCAGCTTGTCCAGATAGCACGGGCAGATGGCCCGTCTGTCCCATTAAAGCTGCCCTAGCTAAATTTCCGCTACCCATCTGACCACCTACTTGCTGCTGTTGCTGATTCTGTTGTTGCTGCTGCTGCTGTTGCAATTGTTGGTGCAATTGTTGTTGCTGCTGCTGTTGCAATTGTTGTTGCTGGAGTGAAGTACCTCCAGCCCCAAAATTCATTTGACCATAAAGCCCTCCCGATTGCTGCCTCATCAAACCAAATTGCTGTTGCTGCTGTTGCATTTGCAATTGACTCATCCTCGCCATTGAGGGTGATCTCTGCAAGTTCTGCTGCATCTGAAAATTAGAGGCAGACATCAAATTGCTATTACTGCCGCTAAGATTAGTCGAATTGTTCTGCTGCTGCTGCTGCTGCTGAAGCTGCATTTGCTGCTGCTGCTGCTGCTGTTGTTGTTGAGATTGTGTCAATTGCTGTTGCTGCTGCTGCATTTGTTGAGGCTGCATCTGAATTTGCTGCTGCTGCTGCTGCTGCTGTTGCTGAGATTGGGTTATCGGGATTTGAGGGAGGTCCATTGAAGGCGATTGTGAGATTGAATTGTTATTAGAAGGAGAAGTCATCGTGATTCCAGGATTAGAAGCCGTCGTCGACGATACAGCTCCGGCGGCGTTTGCTTGGTTTGCGGTATCAATTATAGGGTTCGATGGTTGAGTTAATTTAGGGGAAGAAGACGGAATTTCAGCCATTTGTTTATTGGTTTGTGCTGTGATGATGATGATGATTCATCGATTGAACGGAATTCAGATCAACAGAGTCATCGGAAACTTTGAATTTTCAGTTTGGGGATTTTTAGGAGAATCCGTCGAAGAAGAAGAAAAAAGCAAAACAGCACAGCTTATATTCGACTTCTGCGGGTCCCAAAATAGCCCACGTGTAACAATTGTCAAAAGTAAACATTTGCATAGGGTAACCAATTTGTACCGATGTTTAATATTTAACCACTTTTAACTATTGTGCACAAGTCACTAGTATAAGATGGTAGCAGGATTGTCATTTTACTATTTAATTAATGAGTGAAGACATAAAGTCACCATGTTGTTTCAAATTTTTAAAAAGATATTTTAACTTTGTGGGTGACTTATTATTTTATGAATTTATTTAATTTTTTTGCAAATATCCCATTTTAACATATTTTATCATCTATCAACCTGTGCATGATACTCACCTTCTTTTAATTAATTAAATTAATTTAAAACATAGATCAATTCAACCAGAACAGTTTCAAAAATAAAAATTATTGGTTATGTTTTAACCCATGCAAAATTCTCTGTCAAAATTTAAATTTTTAATCAACAAAATTTATCTCAAATTTATGGGTTTTTATTTGGGGGCTTTGTTCACTCGTGCGACTCAAAAATTTTGTATTTCACCGGCTTTCTTCACTAAAGTTGGTGTTAGTTTATTAGTTTAGTGGGTCGTTTGGGAACTGTTGGTCGGACTTTTTGGTGTAGCAAAGAAGAAGGGGGACAAATAATAATTTTGCTTCATGGTTGTGTGAGCTTGAAGCTCGCTAGCTTGTCAGAGATGGCAACGGAAAAAGGAGAACAATGGGTTTGTTTGGCAGACACTGTGAGTTGGGTGGAGAGGGGTTTGAGGCTGCCAATTGATGGTGGCTCCTTGGAGCTACCATAAAATTCTAACTCAAATTCATTATTATTTAGCAATTTATATTTTTTTTAAAGAATGTGTTCAATGTTCTTGAGATTCCTCAAATTTAAAAGAAATAATTAAGAAGAAATTAAATCTTGAAAGATTTTATAAATTGACTTCTTGAACTAGATATGTTTTTTCCTTTGAGTTAGTTTCATTAGAGAGTGCTTATTTTTCTATAAAGAAATAAAAAAAAATCCTCAACCAAAGGCTCTTTTTAAAATTTGGGAAAGATGACATATTTAAAAATAAAAAAATTAATTAATAGAGATTATAACTGAAACATAGCACTTTTTAATTAGTTTAAGAAAGCAAAATGAGAGTTTCACGTGTGTCAACAACGTGCTCATAAACGTAAATGAGAAAATAGGTCAAAATGGGGTATTTACAAAGAATCTAAATAGATTCATGGGGTAATAGGTCACCCACGAAGTTGAAGTATTTTTTTGAAAATTTAGGACAATATTAGTGGTGAATTTATGTCTTATCTCTTAATTAATTAAGTAGAATAAATAGTTTCATGATTATTAAATATCTAAAATACAAAACAAAGATAATTTTAAAATTTACCATGGAATTATTATTTTTATTCTATCTACTAAATACTTCTTAGTAAAAAGAGTTAAAATATTTCAAGCATATTAAAAATGATTTGCAAATATCTCATGCAAGATACATCATACATCATAATCAAAATTTTCAGCTATTCATATTATTTAGGATGTATGGATTGTTATTTTTCGCTATGTACTTGGTGCCTTATTTGAAATGACGATTCCTTTTGAGTTTTGATTTGATATTGACTTATTCAATTATTATCGTAGTTGATTTTTAAAGTAACGTTATTCCATCGTGATATTTATGTATAAAAAATATTTAAAATGATAAGAGTATATTTGTTCTTAGTATAAACTAGTTAAAAAGATAAAATATCAGAAAAAAATCATCAACGTAAATGCATGAGAAAAAAGATTTAAAAAGAGTTTTCACTCTTCTTTGTTTTACTTAATGTAATGTGATTTGAACTAATTTTGCACATCATTTCTCATTTTTTGAAATTATGTTTTAAATTTGATACTGAATCAATTTTGACCTGAAAAAATTAATATGAACTATATATACAATCATATAAATTCGAAAGAATCAATTAAATATTAAAGCATATTGAATCCTTTTAAAAAAAGAAATTGAAAAAATTAAAATACCATGAGAGGAAGCATATTAAGATATAATGTGAGATATTCATGCTACTTAAATTCATAAAAATTTCAATCATCGTCACTATATGAAGGGCTATAAAAGTATCTTAATTGTAAAACAAAAATAAATTAATTATCTCGTGACTTTTATTAAAATGTCAAGTTATTATTTTAGAAAAATAGACATAAACTACTATAATATAATTGAAGATAAATTTTTATATATTACATGAGTTGATAGAAAAATAAAATCAAATGGCAATGCAATTCTTTAGTAGACGAGATTCATTCCTTGAAGTTAAACAAAATAATCAGAGTCATTAACCTCCGATTTATATATATATAACAAAAAGAAACCTTTATGAAATAATAATGAATTGTGTTATAAAAATTCTTTAATAACAAATTAAATTCAAATATAATTTAAATAAGTTTTTAATTGAGTTGACACAGTATCAAGCGATTGAATATACTTAAAGATTTGTTAAGTTGATAAACAAATCAATAATAAGAAGACACCGACAAAAAATATCAAGACATTAAACTTAAAAAAAAAAGGAGCTCAATCGATTTTTTACGAACTTACATGTGTAGCATAGAAAGGAAAACTCCAACACAATTTTGATATGGTGATGATGATTGTTTAACTTGCAATTAGACTCAATTTGACAAAAATGTCTAGATCAAAGATCTTAATAAATAATTTTTACTAAACAACATCAAACTCAATGATGAGCTTTGGAAAAGGAGCCTATGATCACATAACAATGAATTTTGTGATGGTTGGATGGAGAAAACACAATGCTATGACTATATGAGGAGAAAGTCACATGAAGTTTATTGGTGGAACTGCGATATGAATAAGAGACGAATTTTTAAAAAAGGAAATCATTAAAATATATATACTTGTAAATGATTGAGTTTACGTTTTAAGGATTAGTTCTCTTGCTCTTAAAAGAAGAGTTTTTGTGCTAAGGAAATTTTATCTTGAAGCATATAAAAATCTAAAGTCAAAGTGAAACAACTTTTATTATTGCTTATTTCTCTTATCAAAGTGAGATAACTTTTGTTATTGCTTATTTCTCTAACTCACTCACTAACTAGTAGAACAGACTATCGATGCTTATGCTAAATTTAAAGATTGTCAGACACCTTTAAGTTTCTCACGATAAAAGAGTTTAAAGAATATTTATTCAAATACTTTACTGCGGTGACTAAATATAATTTATAATTAATCTAATTCATATTGGGTAAAGCAACAATTTATGTTCTTAATAAGTTTATATTATTGAAAATGTTGTTGAGAACTGAGGTTGAGAACCTTAATTGAATTTGTGGAGGGATCTTGAAAAAATCTTATGAGAGGAGTCAAAGAGTACAAACCTAAAGTTTAAGTATGTCCTGTTTGATATCAGTTAAGATTTTTTTTTCTTTTCTGATCCAAATAACTTATTTTTAGACTACAATAAATTTATTTCCTTTTTAAGTTATCATAACTTACCAAAATTTAATTATCAGCATTACAACTCGCAATGAATCACATATTATGATTATATATTGTATCGTTGTTAAAGAAAAACATATATAATATATATGCAATAGTTAGTGACACTAATTTAATTAAATTAGCTAGGAATAATGTTTTACATTGTATCTTTTCTTGAATGCTAATCTTTAAGTATGACTAACAAAAGTATCGACTATCAAGTCTCTTTAGACATGCATGAATTCAGTTATTGAATTTTTATTTATTTTTTTCAATTTTCTCATAAAATTATTAATGATGTTGTAGACAATTGACGTTTATTTTTTACTCTAAAAAAATTTGTGAATTTATGTATTAGTATCATTTAGTATACTGATTCATCAGAAAAAATTTTGAGACATAAAATTTATATGATTTTATGTATCTCATAGTAGATTATTTCAAAATGTCACCAACTCACACTAGAAAAGATGGTATTATTGTTGCGCATTACATTTTTCACTTTTACTTAATTGTATCTCGTAATAAGTCATGTTTTAATAAATAAATAAAAATGGATGTCTCTACAAATTTCTACATTGTAGGGTCTGAATATATTGTTCAGACGGGTTGGACTTTTATTTGATTGTATCTCGCAATAAATCATGCTTTAATAAATAAATAAAAATGAATATCTCTACAAAAATCTACATTGTAGTGTCTGAATATATTGTCCAGACGAATTGGGCTTTCGAAATCAATTTTTTAGTTCGACTTTGACTTTTTCAATAAAATGGGCCTTGAGCCTATTAATTAACTTTTTTCTTAAAAAAAAAAAATGCATCAATTTTGATATTCTTTTCAAAATTATATGAGGGAGCATTGCATAAATTAATAAATTTTTTTGGAAGTATTATATCACAATAAAAACAAAACAACACTTCTTGTTTGACACGATCCTCTCATGCTTTCAACAACCTTCGTCATGAGACAGTTGTTTAGAGGAATGAGCCAGCTCGATTAACAGCTGTTTAAAGAAGATGCTATTTATTTTTTACGTTTCTCAATGACTCAGCAAGTAAGGAGTAACTTATGAAAACATAAAATACAAGATCTAGTCATTTTTTTCGACATAAATTAATAATTTATATATATTCTATTCAAACATATTTGATATCTTAAAATTTATATAAAACAAATAAAAAGGAAGTATCAACTATCAAGTCTCTTTAGATATGCATTAATCCATTTTTTAGAATTTTCTTGCTTATTTCCAATTTCTAGCTCACTAATTTCTCATGAATTATTAATGATGTTGCAAGTTGTTGGCGTTACCTTCTACTCTAAAAATACTTGCAAATTTATGTATTAGTTTCATTTAGTATAATGATTCTCCAACTATAGGATATTCATCAAAAAATTATATATGAATTTCGAGACATATAATTTATATGATTTTTATGTATCTCATAGTAAAAAAAATTCAAAATGTCACCAATTCATTCCAAAAAAAAGGTATTGTTGCACATTATATTTCTGATTGTATCTTGCAATAAGTTATGCTTTAACAAATAAATATAAATGCATCAATTTTGATATTTCTTCAAAATTATATGAGGGAGTGCTACATAAATTAATGAATTTTCTTGGAAGCATTATACGATAATCAAACAAACAACACTTCTTGTTTGACACGATTTTCTCATACTTTTCAACAACCTTTTTAATGAGACTCTTATTTAGAGGAATGAGCCAGCTTAATTAACAATTGTTTAAAGAGGACGTTATCAATTTTTCAGACTTTTCAATGAATTAACAAGTAAGAAATAACTTATAAAAATATAAAATACAGAAGTTAGTCGTAGATATTTTACTTAAATATATTTATTTTGTTAAATTTTATACAAAACAAATAAAAACTTATCATAAATTTATATCACTATGCTAGTTTCGAATAATTTTCTTTCTAATCAGCAATCAAACCATCCCTTAGTCTTTGTTTCCAACTAGGCCTTAGTGAATAAACCCGTTACGCTTTCAAAAGCCGAATAGTATTCTCCGATTATAAAGCCCAATTACCCGTTTTACTCACTACTCGGTTACTAAGTCGGACTTCACGCGCTCTTGGACGTCACACTTTCTTTTCTAACAAAAAGAATTTTCGGTTCCGGAACTTTTCGAGCGTACTGCAAAAGCAATTTCCCAAAGCAAGAAAAACACTTTGCGGTTTATTGCTTTTTGCTTTTGATTCCAATAACCATTTCTCTCTGCGAATCACCTAAAAAATAAAAATTCTTGATTCGATTTTGATTCAATCATTTTGGCTTTTGGCTCTTCGATTCATGTCTATTTCTCCTTTTTTTTTTTCTCCACTGGCGGTATTATCAAAATTTTGAATTTCAGCTGAGGAGAATGATGTGACTGTTGTTGTGTAATTCTTCTATGGTGAGTTCAATTGGAATTCCAGTATTTGTTGATTCTGATGAAATTTAGTTAAAAGTTATGATTGAGGTGTGTATATATATATTTATTAATTATTCTTCTGATATTGCTATAATTGGGTTTTTTGTTTTCTGCATGTAACCTAGGTTTTGATTTTAGGCCTCACTGGTATTGAATTCTCTCTCAAATAGTCAAATTTGTGCAAGGTTGTACACTCTACCCTCACTGGACCAGTCTTGTGGTATTTCATTGGGTGTGTCGCTGTTGTAAATAGTCAAACTTGTGTGTTTCAGAAATTCCAGCTGCATATTATGCATTTGCAGTGGAGGTATTATGATTTCAATTGGAATTCCAGTACTTGTTGATTCTGATGAAATTTAGTTAAAAGTTATGATTGAGGTATGCATATGTATATTAATTATTCTTCTGATATTGCTGTAATTGGTTTTTTTTTCCTGCATGTAAGCTAGGTTTTTATTTTTGGGCTTCATTGGTATTGAATTCTATCTCAAATAGTCAAATTTGTGTAAGGTTGTTCACTTTACCCTCACTGGACCAGTCTTGTTGTAATTCATTGGGTATGCTGTTGTTGTAAATAATCAAACAGAAATTTGAGCTGCATATTATGCATTTGTGATGGAGGTATTATGAGTTCAATTGGAATTCCAGTATTTGTTGATTCTGATGAAATTTAGCTAAAAGTTATGATTGAGGTATACATGTATATTAATTATTCTTCTGATATTGCTGTAATTGTTTTTTTTTTCTGCATGTAAACTAGGTTTCGATTTTTAGACCTCATTGATATTGAATTCTCTCTCAAATAGTCAAATTTATGTAAGGTTGTACACTTTACCCTCACTGGACCAGTCTTTTGTGGTAATTTATTGGGTATATTGTTGTTCTAAATAGTCAAATTTGTGTGTTTCAGAAATTCCAGCTGCATATTATGCATTTGCAATGGAGGCAAGTGATTCCAAAATTGAGGATAGTGTTGTTCAGGTTTCAAACACCAGCAGAACTTTAGAGAAGGAGATTGCTCATCCTATTGTTTACCAGCTTGTCCGGGTATGACTTGTGAATCAAGTGAATGAAATTTGTCATTTTATTGGTCTAGCACCATTCAAGTCAAAAGTGGCATTGAGTTTTTGTTTTTGTAAAGCATAATTCTAGGGTATATACTTGTGCTTATTTTCTGTACTTTATGGAGAGATCTAAATTGCTAGTGATCAGCGAATGGCTGGAGAATATTTTCTTCCTCAACATGGAACAGATGTTTGTGTTTCACTTGCAATTTTAAGGGAGCTTCTTTTTTAATAATGTGATCTTTTTTCCTCATTCCAACTTGAGTCTCTGTTCAGCCAAATATGGAAGGGAAGTTCATGATCAAAAAATATTGATATGAAATCATTTGCTTCTATCTTGATCGAAAAAATTAAAGACAGTTCATGATTTATACTTGGTGCTAGAAAAGTGGCTTAAAGCTTAATCTGCAGGCAAAGAGAGGTGAACGAGAATTTTATTGGACTTCTGAAATGGTAAGATGGTGGTGGGAACGGTGACACAGTTGCTTAAGAAGATTTTAGGTGATTATTTTAGAACATTGATGTTGTCTCCATTGTTTTTAGTCATAAGTTCCGGGAATAGCTCTAGGTGGGGTGGACCTACATGTTTCCAAGAGAGCTTATGTGAACCCACTTTGTGGGAAATTAGACTGTGTATGAATATAAATATCATCTAAAGGAGAAGCAAGTTAGGCATATATAATAAATTGAATGACTTGATATCAAATGACTCTGTGGCTGAGTGGTTATGCAGGTTCAAAGCTACACAGATGTCGAGCGTTTGAACCTTGCTCGCAGCAATTTTTTGTCAGTTTTTTGTTATACTTAAATGATGCTTTCCTTCTTATTTTAACTTCAAAGGTTAAAGCTTTATTCAAAGTTATAATTTTTCCCTCTCTTATAATTTTCAGTAAAATACGTAAGGATATTTTTGAAATGATTTTTCGTTTAATTTAATTTTCAGTAAACTTAATTTTATTGATAAAATATGTTTCAAAAATCCTGACCAACTAAACTCGTGAAAAATGAGAAATATTATCCATACCAAACACACCCTACATATACTTTTTTGGGTCTTCAGGTTTTGAGATGTGCTTCCTCTATATATAGTTGTTTGACTTGAACCATCTAGATTGTAGAATGACACTGAAAGAGGCTTCATACTGTGCTGTAAAAATGATTTTAATTTGTTATCTACCTTGAAGAAGAGTTCTTGTGCTACAGAAATTTTATGTGGGAGCATATACAAATCTAAAATCAAAGTGGATTAGTTCTAGCATTGCTTTTTCTCTCCCTCACTAATGGTGGAAGAGGCTACTCATCAATGCTTACATTAAATTTGAAGATTGTCAGGCTCCTTTAAGCTCTTCCTGATAGAGGAGTTTGGAAAATACTTCTACATGTGTTCTTATGACAGCAAGTAAGCATGATTTCTAGTCAACCTATTTCCTATTAGGTTGAGCAAAAATTTTGTCAGGCTCCGTTAAGCTCTTCATGATAGAGGAGTTTGGAAAATACTTGTACATGTATTTATCAACCTATTTCCTGTTAGGTTAAGCAGCAGTTTTGTTCTTAGCAAGTCCATACTGCTGAAGCTGTTGTTGAGGAACTGAGATTGATGAGAACCTTAATTGAATTTGTGGGAGGACCCTGGGGAAATCTTAATTGACCACGGTATATACTTGTGTTTATTTTCTCTACTTTATGGAAAGATCAAAGTTGCTAGTGATCAGTGAACGGTTGGAGAATATTTTATTTCCTCAATATGAAACAGATGTATATGTTTTTCTTGTGGTTTTAAGGGAGCATCTTTATTAATAACCTGATCTTTTGTCCCCATTCCAGCTTGATTCTCCATTCGGTCAAATATGGAATGAAAGTTCATGATCAAAAAATATTGATATGAAATCATCTGCTTCTATCTTGATAGTAAAAATTTAAAGAAAGTTCATGATTTGTACTTGGTGCTAGAAAAGTGGCTAAAACTTAATCTGCAGGCATAGAGTGGTGAACGTGAATTTTATCGGACCTCTCAAGTCTCAAATGGGAAGATGGTGGTGGGGATGGTGAGACAGTTGCAAGAGAATGATATCGGACCTACATGGTTCCAAGAGGATTCATAAGAACTCACTTTGTGGAAAATTAGACCATGTATAGATATAATTATCATCTAAAAGGGAAGCAGTTTGGCTTTCTTTTGGGAACAAACGAAGCAATTTGGGTATATATAATAAGTTGAATCCACTTGATATCAAATGACTCTCTGGCTGGCTGGGTGGTTATGCGGGTTCAAAGCTATATGGTTGTTGAGCGTTGGAAACTTTCTCACAACTATTTTTTGTTTAGTTGTTTGACATTTTTTTGTTATACTTAAACAGTGCTTCCCTTTTTATCGTAACTTCAAAGCTTTAAACTTTAGTCAAAGTTATAATTTGTTTTTTCTCTTATAATTTTCAGTAAAATATGTAAGGATATTTTGAAATGATTTTTAGTTTAATTTAATTTTATCTATATTGAAATTCCTTATTTGTTCTATACTGTATTTCTTTATTTGCCTTTATAAACTCTCATCATTTAATTTTTTGTTTTAGTTAGTTTATTCCCAACTCTTTTGTTTGATTTTTGCTTTCCGTTAGCAATAAGTTATGCTATATATAAGTTTAAGCAATAATTAAACAGAAAGGGAATTTGTATTTTGTTATATGTTTAGAGTTTAAAAATTAAAGAGTGCTGACTTGAAAATGATGGCTTTATTTTATGGTTGCATTAAAAAAAGGCTTAAATAACAAGCAAATTTTGCTTCTGCTTGGATTTCATTGTCGATTTTATCATTGATTCTTATCACGTTTTTTTTAACCCACTTATACAAAATTCTGGGTCCATCATTGGCTCTAGGTAAAGACTAATTAGAAAGAAGCATCTCTGAGCTCACTCTATATAGTTTTCGCTTTGTCCCAATTTACATGTCTTGGTTTGACTTGGCACTGAATTTAAGAAATAAAGAGAGACTTTTGAATCTTATGATCTTAAGTTAAAGATGCGTGTAGTCCTTTAAATCTTGTGTCTTAAACTTGCCATGTTGGAACTGGAAAACTTACTAAATATAGAAAGAGACACTCTTTTGGTGACATGCGAAAAAGGAAAGTAAGGCACTTAAATTGGATGGAGCAGTGTTGTGAAAGGCGATCGCCTTGTCACCAATAGCGAGAGGTGAGGCGAGGCGGCCCGTTATCGCCTTTTAGCTTTATGGTGATGTGATCTTCAAAAGGTGACGCCATAGCGACAATGGCGACTAAGGCGAGAAAGACGTCGCCTTTTCTATTTTCTTAAAAAAAGTGGACCAATTTAGGGTTTTAAAAGTTTAAAGATAATTTTAGGGTTTTCTTTCTAAGTTTGCACAATTGCACTCTTACACTTACACTTACACTTCGACTCCAACCAAATGACCCGACTAGACTTCTCCCATGACCAGCCAAACTTTTCCGGAGACTCCAAAGTCCAACCAATACGTATTTCTTTTTTTCTTCTTCTTTTCTTTTTGAGATTTCTTCTTCTTGTGTTTTTTTACTTTTTCTTTAGACTACAGAGTTACTTCTACCTCTGTTATTTTTCTCACTGTTTTTGGTATTAATTGGTGCCGTACTTCAAAAGGTGAGCGCCTTGCCACTCGCCTCGACTTGTGGCGAGGCAGACCTTTGTCATCTTTCGTCGTCCAAAACACTGGGTTGGACTTTGGAGTCTCTGGAAAAGTTTGGCTGGTCGTTGGAGAAGTCTAGTTGGGTCATTTGGTTGGAGTCGAAGTCTAAGTGTAAGAGTGCCATTGTGCGAACTTGGAAAGAAAATCCTGAATTATCTTTTAACTTTTAAAACCCTAAATTGGTCCACTTTCTTTTAAGAAAACACAAAAGACGACGTCTTTGTCGCTATAACGTTGCCTTTTAAAGATCGCCTCTCCATAAAGCTAAAAGGCGATGAAGGGTCACTTCGCCTCGCCTCTCGCTATCGGCGACAAGGCGATCACCTTTCACAACACTGGTCCAACCAATACGTATTTCTTTTTTTCTTCTTGTGATTTTTTCTTCCTGTGTTTTTCTACCTTTTCTTCTTCAGACTACGGAGTTACTTCTACCTCTGTTATTTTTCTCACTTTCTCACTGCTTTGATTTTTGTTTTGTTTTTTTCTGATTCGAGTTGTAGATTTTATTTTTAGTTTTTGAATTGAAATATTTGCTAATATGTTATTGAGATTTTGATTATTTATATATGCAATTAAATATTTTAATTTTTTGATATTAATTGGCACCGTACTTCAAAAAGCGAGTACCTTGCCACTCGCCTCGGCTTGTGGCGAGGGCAGACCCATGTCACCTTTCGCTGCCCAAAATACTGGGATGGAGGGACTTGCCCTTTTGATTGTCAATCGCTATGTTGAGGCGACGAGGAAGTATTTTCTTTAGTAGAGTCATCATATTGATTTTCAGTTTCCTTCCTCAATCTTGTTGGAAATAGAATACAAGTTCTTGATTTTCCAGAAGGTATTTCTAAAATGGTGTTTGCTTTCTACAATGCCTTGTACACTACCTTTTTTTCTTGTGGTTGGCATTTTTTTTCCTCATAAATGTTTCTTTTTTCCAATTGGTCCTATTTACTACTCCAAGTGGCTTTTAAGTGTAATACCATACTTGGGTCAATATTTGTTAGAATCCTATTTTTAGGATTATATTTTTCCTCCAAATTTCCTTGTAGAACTTGTTTCCCAAGTTGTAGAGATGAATCACATATTCAACTTGTAGCCAGAGATCCAAGTATGCTGTGGTTTTAGAGAGTAATTGATGGTCATTACCAACTGTGTAGGTTGATGGCAATGGGAGATTAGTCCCGGCTACTCAGGATGAAATTATGGTGGTTGAGGACTTGCTTGAAGATGATAAGTGTGAACCCAAGCTTGTTCCAGATACCAGACAAATTTCAGAATCCTGTATTACTGAAGGATACCTTCTGGAGGGAAATTCATTTCAACTTTCAGAAGGTTTAGAACTAGTCTTTTAATAATTACTTGTCTTCAAATTAATTTGCAACTATCTTTACTTCAAATTATTGGAGATAAACGGTGGTTCTTTTGGGCCTTTCCCTCAATGAGAATTATTTTCTGGTAGATTAGAGTCTGAAAACTCCATTGTTGGTGCAGAAAAGTCAAATGTGTCAGCTGACCCAGTGCCGGACTTGCAAAAAACAGATGCTCCCAGAAAGGTATGTAAGTTGCACTCTTCAGCTTTGCTTTCTATATCTCCTTGATATAGGGCCTTTTTTCTAACTTACTTTGTTTCATTTTTTGTGTGACGGTATTTGACTGGGTATGGAGTAGAAAGGAAAACTCATTTTTTGATCGAGTGATTTTAAACATGCTATAACATTTATATGTTTGTAAAAGTATGCCGTTAACGATGATAGGTTAAATGTTAAACTGTTTCCAAGTTCAGAAATTTGATGCTCTTACTGGAATAAATTGCAGTGAAAAGAGTGCCATGTAAAATAGAACAAAAAGATAGAGAGAGTAATTTTTTAGTATGAGATTGTTGTCTTAGATAAAGGAGGGGGGTTTCAGTATGCTGACTATCACATTAAAGATAGCTTCAGCAGCTTAGAGAAAAGGAGGGTTGCTGGGAAGGAGCAATATATTGGTACTACCTCGGCTGAAATGAGCCTGAATTGAGTGGAATTGATTCAGTGGATTTATATTTTCTACAAAACTAGTTTGGCGTAACAAACAAAATTTTTTATGTGGTGAACTATAATTTTTTGCATGTGAATCATTCACCTATTAGAGTTAGTAGTTGTATCTTTTTTGGTGTTTCTCTTTTGTGCAACATTAGAGAGTCAAAAGAGAAGTATATTATGGTTTTTGTATTCTTCGTTTTTGCTTTTACTAATGTTAGTAGCGACTATATTGCGACTTATTAGTCGTCTTTTACTGATTTAGACTGGAATAAACTTCCAGGTGGGTGTTCATGGATCGGTTCCTTTCTCGGAACTCAGCAATGTTGACCAATCTGTGAGGAGCCATGTCTGCTCCCATTCCCAGGATACACCATCAACTTCTGCTGCCGGTTCTAGTTGGAAGCCAGACTTTTCAAAGTTGGAGGGAAAGATATGTTTAGATGACCTAACGGTTAAAGAACTTCAGGAAACTTTTAGAGCAACTTTTGGACGGGAAACTTCTGTCAAGGACAAACAGTGGCTTAAGAGGAGGATTACCATGGGTCTGACTAATTCGTGTGATTTTTCATGCACTACTTTCATAATAAGAGATAATGTAGTGGTGAAAAAAGGTGGAGAACAAATATGTCATCATGTAAAGAGCAGAATTTCTGCAGGTTCTGAAGATGGAGTGGCAAAGTCAGATTCTAGAGGTTATAATGATAACAGAGTAAATGGTGCTGCTGTTCCTTCTGGCGCAGATGTTTCCAGTTCAGCCTTTGAAAGTTGTAATGTTACCAAAGATAACACAGAGCAGATAACAGCCAAAAGAGCTCGCAAACCAACAAAAAGATATATTGAAGAACTTTCAGAAATAGAATCTAGGGAAACCAGTGAAAAGCTGTCATCGCCAGATAAAATCTCTAGATACCAATTTGCATGTCCAGAAACTCATATGAGGCCCACCAAAAATGTGAAGTCAAATGCCAGACCTCTAGTTACCAGGCAAGATTCTCTGGGAGGTTCTGGGGTTCAAATTCCAGTTGTTTCTCGGATTCGAAGGAGCCGTCCACGTGAGAACTTCATGCCTCTTTTGGTAATATAAATATCTTAAATATAGAAATAGAAATGCTTACATGGCTCATTCCTAGCATTTTTTTGTATATCAGGACTTATAATTTATAATTGTTTCTATGAGTATAAAACATACCAGACCTCACATATAGACATGACTTTGCAGTCCCTATCCACAGGACTTTTGGGTTACTTGGATCACTTGCAATTTTGAGATAGTCTTATTCCTTGCATAGATTATTTAGTTTCAGTTTAACCTGCATTTTCCTGATGATTCTCCGTTGGTTTCTATGAGTATAAGACATACCAGACCCCATATATAGACATGACTTTGCACCCCCAATCCACGTGAGTGAAACTTTTGGGTTACTTGGATCATTTGCAATTTTGCGATACTCTTCTTCCTTGCATAGATTATTTAGTTTCAGTTTGACCTGCATTTTTCTGATGATTCTCCGTTTGCATTTCCAACATACTATGTACATGTCAGAGTGTGTGTTTCTCAATGAATTCATAATGCCTGAATCAAGTTGAATCGTTGATCTTTCGAATTAAATTACATGGTCTTTTAGACTTTGAATTTCGGCTCCAATGTCATGTGCTACTATGGCTGATGGAAAGATTATTTTAGTTTCTCTGGGTCACATTTCAAGTTAAATATTGCAGAAACTTCAGCCCAGTGGTATGGACATGGCGGCCAGGCAAGTAAGGAGTGCTTTGGACATATCTGGGCCACAAGAAGATGATAAGAGAAATAATGACCTGATCAAGACCAGCTCATCTCCTGGGTGGACTCAACAGCCTGTAAATAAAACTTCCCTTTTCTACTGTTTGCCGTCGAATTATTTGTGCGCTTGATTTTTCAGTCAGTTACGATATTATTTTAGTTAAATATTGCTCCATTTATCCCAAATGATCGTCTCATTTTCTCTTCCGGTGGCGGATGTATGATCTATCATTCAGACTTTTAAATGTTTTCTGTGTCATTTTCAAATTGAAAGATGCCCTATATACTCATTTAGATACCTATTTTTATTTCCAATATACAAACTTAACCAGTTTCAACTTTATTTTGAAAATGGTCAAGTATATAACCGAAAAAGAAAGCAAGTCTATCTCTTTGGGAGATGGCTAATTTAAAGGTCTCTGTAAGTCTGTATGCCCTTTATAATTTTGAATGGTTGTGTTTATCTTCCTTCTCTTATCATTAAAAATCCCAGTTTTACTGTTTCATGGATTTATATCATTAGTTGTAATACCTTTGTAATTTTAACTTAATGTTCGAGAGATTATTTTGTAAGAAATAATTCTTTTATCTACAGGAAAAAAACTGTAAAAATAATTATTTCATGTATTCCTCCCTCTTGCTTGTAACTCCTTTATCTTCTTCTGTTTTGTATTCTTACATTACACTGATCACTATTCCTGAGAAGGCCTCATGATGTTGTTCAACAGTATTGTCACCTTTATCACACAAATTTTTGGATCAGAACTCATTCTTTTCTAACCTTAAGATCTTAGATTCAAGCAGGTCCCAGCAGAAGCTAAAATACATAAGCTGATTTATGCCTAAGCCTTGGTGGCCAGAATTACCTGGTACATGTGGTAGTGGGAGGTACCTAACTGGCCTTGATGCGTCATTAAGAAAAAATAAAAATGAAAGAAACTATTCGTTTTAATGAAGAAAAAAAGTAGGACTATTTGAAAATTTCCATCTCACAGCTGTGAGTTATGTTTTAAACTCCTTTTTTTTTTATATGTTTTTTTAGAATTTGAATAACAAGTTAATTCTTCTCCTGCCTGAAATTGCATGACAAGGCATCAATTAGTTGAACTTTCTGTCTGTCAAGTTACTTGTTGCAGTGATTTCTGCATATAAAGGACAAATTTCTAACTGGGCATGAACCAGGCTCAGTTTTCATTTTAAGCCACTTTGAGCTTAGAATCTCTTTTGTTAGAAATAGAATTAGCATTTGGTTTGACATAATTTCGCTTCTTATAATGGAAAGTTTTGAAAATGGAAAGTCAGACCAAAACATATTTATATTGATTACATGCAGCATTGATAGATATAGAATCACTTGCCACTCACTTTCGTTTTGGTCAAATTGGTTCTCTTTTTCTTGTGCTTTTGAAGATCTGTATTGATGCAAATGGGGCTCAACCATTTGGGCAGTCAGAACCGTTTCCTCCTTTATTTGTTTTTCAATCTCCATGTATCTAACCTTTGGCTCAAATATACCTTTTCTGTTAATTTAGTTTTATCCTTGTGTTGACTCAAAATTTCACTGGATATATTTTTGTTGGTGACTTCTGTATTTTCTTTTTCTCCCTCTCAAATTGATGAAGATACATTGTGGAACTCCTTTTGTTTCTAGCTTGTTGCTGCTTGTGGAAAGGATGAGCATTACAGTGGGATGAAAATTGTTGAGCTAGAGAATGAAATAGAGTTGAATGACTGCTCCGAGGACAATTCAGATGATAATGTGGTGACCGTACCCACCCAAAAAGGAGGAATGAGGAGAAAACATCATCGACCTTGGACTATCAATGAGGTTGTTAAGCTAGTGGAAGGTGTAGCCAGGTTTGGTGCTGGTAGATGGTCTGAGATAAAACGGCTTGCTTTTGCAACTTGCCCTTATCGAACTTCAGTGGACCTGAAGGTTGGTATTGGCTTTTCCATTTAGTAGAATCTAGTAATTCGACCTCGTTGGGAATAAATTAGCTCTGGACTTCTTTTTGTCCTCGTGAATTAATGCTGCAAATTATCCATGTATTCGCAGGACAAATGGAGAAATCTGCTGAAAGCTAGTTTTGTGCAGTTGCCTGCAGAAAAAGGGGTTAGCATTATTTGAATTATTATTATGCATGTTGTTTCATTGTTCTTAATGATTTTATCAAGACTTCTTTCAACTATGAGACGGCTTCATACGTTCACTCTGTTTCAGTAGAAAGTGGTGATATAACCTAGTATGACATGATAAAGAAGGTAAGGCATTCTAGAGGACATAGATATAGCTAGTACTCGACTTATCAAAAGGAATTACTTATAGGATTTTACTCTAGTAGATAACTGCATTTTTAAAGAGAAGTTTGTTTTTCCCAATTTTGTAAAGGCATGCACATTATGTGGAATCTATGGGATTGATTGTAGTATCCTTCTTAATGTCATATTTATGATGGTACAGATTCTGAATTCCCGGAAACAGGCTTCAGTTCCGATCCCTGCCTCAATTCTCTCACGTGTGAGAGAGCTTGCTGATATGCAGGGTCAGGTCCCGCCAGTTCTGAGTACATGCAAGTCAAGTGGACATGGTACTAGTGATAGAAATGTACATGAAGCTAGGTCTGGATTCCTGTAATTTCAACATCATAAAAGAAGGTTTTTTTTTTTTTTTTTTTAATATAAATTTTGAATAAGCCTGGTGGTGATTGGCAGACAGTTCACTAACCATTATATTTCATGTGCTAATGCTACTTTTTTGTGTGATTTACCCTTTTGTGCACACCTTGGTAGCTTTTCATTCAAGGTTGTGAAGCCGAGAGGAATTTTATTTTCCTACCCACATCAGAAAACAGCTAGTAAGATCGCCATTCCTGTTTAGATTGTTCTAATTGGTCATATCCTGGCTCGCATTTCCCTCTCCATATCCCATGCCTGTGAATTCTTGGTGGTACAACCCCCATTTTATAGCAGCAATTTGATCTACCATGTTACTGTGTTGGAACGAAGCAGCGAAAATTTATACAGCTGACTATTACTTGTTTGAGACTGAGGTTGAGGTGTACTTCTTGATTTGATCTACCATGATAAAGGAATGTGCTTTTCCAATTTTGTTTGACATATGTAATGCGATACTGGGTGCATATCCGTCAACTACTGCATTTATTCCGAGTTGAAAGTGTGGGCAAATTGGTTTGGATATTTGAAAACAGAAGTGCAACCGCTCCCCTTTCTACCAGGAGTAAAAGTGCATGAATCAAAGGGAAAAAAAATGTAAAGAGCTCATAATCTCGAGTGCCTAAATTATTCGTCATACTAATGCATTCTCTTATTTATGGTAGAAGTAGAACTATAAATCTAAAATTTTGTATAGGAAGTATATAACAACAGGAGGTGATATGAAATTATAAATTATTGTTTGGAACAACATCTTACTATCGTACTTACCGCATAATATCAATGCGTATGTGCATGATATATTTTCAGGATGTACAATTTACATATTGCATGAAGGATATAAGATGAGAGAACACCGTCAATCAAATACTATATGAATTTTATTTTAAATTTAATCTTGTATGTCTTAGTCTGTCCTATTAAACTTTAAATAAATTAGTTTAAAAATGAAAATATTAAATTTATAATTTTGAAATAATTTAATTTGAAAATAAAGATTGATCTACATCTATGATCTATTTGGTTGACCAGATAATGATAATTACTCATCAGGTAATTGGGTGTTGCTGTACTAAATTGTCAATTAACTTTTGTGTAATTTTTAAATAAATTATATAATTTCTAATCAAGTATAACAATGACTTGATCAATATATAATTGGATATCCTACATAATTATGTAGAAGTGTATAAAGTTAAATTAAAAAAATCAGGGCTCTAAGTTGAGGTCTGAACCCTCTTCCTCCTGGGCGAACTGCTCTTCTTCTTTTCTATCTACTTTTGCTTCCAGCTCACTATATCGGCGGCGAAGCAGAATCCAGTGGCTGGCCGCCGGAATCTCGATTGAGCTGCAGTGTTGAAAGTAAGAGCTGTTTAAGTTCATAAAGCTTAAAGCTGTTTAATTTATGCATAATTCTCTTTGTTAAACAAATATTCTGCTGAATCACGCATTGACTAAAGCATGATGTCTCGTATTCTGAATTGAACTTCTCTAGCTAAGTCGAATCTATTGAAAAAAGAAAGGGAGATCAAATCCAATCGGTAGCCCGTAGGTTAATATTAGGATGCTAGATTATTTGATAGTTATAACATCTCTATAACTCTACACATTTGAGTATCAAGAAATTAATTGCACATTGATTTGATTTCTGCTTTTACTTGCCCCCAGTTTTTCCAATGTGTATCTACTAGAGTCTAGAGCAGTCTTACATCTTGATTTTACTATACCTGTTGTTTGATTTCTTTTATCCATGTGTATGATATGTTTATCCACTATGCTGCATTTTCTATTTTGTGGTTTGAAATGGAATTTAGAACATAGAAAGTCCTATTTAATTCGCAACCGATGTCCTTGGGATTGTTTGAACTTTTCTGACTTATAATTGTAGCTCTTAATAGCATAGAGAACCACTTCCCCTTTTCTTAAATACCTTATACACATGTCACACATGACCTCGGGTCATTATAAAAATATTTGATGTCTAACTTGGTCCTTGTGTCTCCCTTCTTCGTTCTGCTTGTCAGTCTTTTTACAACAATTTTCTTTCTTTTCTGGAATAAATAGTTGTTTGGTTGCGTGTACTTTTTTGAGCATCTTTTTTGTCATGGGACTATTTGTTGGACTGAACTTCATCTTTTCTCTTCGACATGTTTTCTGCAGATAAACTAGAGAACCATGGGGATTATAGAGAGGATCAAAGAAATTGAAGCCGAGATGGCTCGTACCCAGAAAAATAAAGCAACTGGTAAGTTCCATAGTTACATCACTAAAGTCTTTATGCCAACCTATAGGTTGTGCCTTATACAACTGACTTAGAATGTTAGTTTTACTTTGAGTTTAAGCTATAACTCAGACAAAAACTGGTATTACTGTTACTAAAGTCTCATTTGGCATCGCTGTCAATGAATCCTCATTGCCTCTCAGTCCTAGTGCACATTAATCAACATACACACACTCAGAAAGCCTGCTAAGGGTCTGTCAACATTGGTAGATTACAGCATATACGGTTTTAGTCCTACACAGGACCCCATCTTCTTCATTGGGGCACCATTGGATATTCAAAATTCAGATTCAAGATTTCAAAGCAGCAATATTGTCAAAAGAAGAGCACGCTTTGCCATTTAGTACAGGATTGTATTTGTTTGTGATTCAACCATTTGTTACTTTTTGGTCTTATATGTAGAAGAAAAGAGCTTAAGCTATATGCTAGGACAATGTAAAGATTTTCTTACACTAGTCAGAATTGTCATGATCCAAGTCCGTGACACTTATTTTCCGCTATGGGCCTAATGCTGGCACAAATTTGTCTTTTTGGGCTACACAACATCAAGCCCCAAAGGTGCGTGTATCATATGAACTTGAGTTCTGCTTTATGAAACTCTTCACTTTCCTCTCTGTGAGATTCACCCAAGGTGTAATGTGCACCTTATCTTGCGAAGTGTGCCAACCTAGAAGCTGCCAGTCCTGCTTGGCCCATCCTCATCTGCCTGCCCTCCGTCAGGGGCGTCACAAGTATATATTTACCTATTATAGAAGTTTGTTTTCTATTTCTTTAAGGTTATGAATTTGTATCGAGAAGAACCTGTCGTTGCCTTTGAAGTGACATGATTGTGTAAATATTTTATTACACCGACAATGCATATTACTCAAAAAGAAAATTAGTTGTTATATTTCTTGGAGTCCCTTGGAGATCCACTTTTGTGCTCTTAGTTCCATTGTGATTGAGGATCTTTGGTGAACAACTTTCTGCTTGTTGAACTTTTCCCAAAAATTTTCTTTAAAAGCTTAGTAATGAACTTCAACTTTCTGATGCAGAATATCATTTGGGTCAGCTGAAGGCTAAATTAGCAAAGCTGAGGACACAATTGTTGGAGCCCCCCAAAGTATGTATTTTTGGTATTTCAACTGTTAATTTGGAGGGATCAATTTCCTATTATCGTAGTCAGATGGAGTTCCCATGATACAATTGTGTCCTATCTTACCATATCAACAAAAAATTGTTGCACTGTACTAATTTTTTGATACTGGTGACCACCTTTTCTTGTGTTCTTGTCTTTTTCTGATAGACCAAGTAATTACTTCCTGATTATGCCCGTGAAACAGGGTTCTAGTGGTGCTGGAGAAGGTTTTGAAGTTACAAAATTTGGCCATGGACGTGTGGCACTAATAGGATTTCCAAGGTTTGTCATCCCTTTCTTCGTGTTTTATACAAGTTTAATTGTCATCCGGTAAAACAATTTCCAATGCATTTGATATACTCGTAGTTCTGGATAGATTATGTAATTGAATCATTAATTGCTTTTGATCACTTCTTCTAATTTTTATTTCCATCCTTTGACTTGATACACTAATCGTTAGTAACTTAAGATGCTGATGCTCTTTGACATGAGATTTGGCATGGGAGAACATGATCAGAATCTTGGTGATTTAGTGACATTTTAAGTGCAGCCAGTTTGGTAATGAGAGCAGAAAGTGGATCTCATCATTTAACTATGATACTAATGCCCTCTTTTGTGATATTTTTAGGCAAGGAGAACTAGGCATGGTTTTAAACTAAGACATAATAACTGATCCTATTTGGTGATACACTTGCCTTAACTACCTGCTCCATGGTGTCTTAGAGCCTGTTTTGCCAAGCTATCAGCTTATTTGGAGAAGTACTTATCAGAAGTGCTTTCTTAAAGAAGTGGTTAACGAGAGTAGCAATTAGTATTTGGTTAACTTGTTTGGGAAGTGCTTTTGTCAGTAGTTTGTGTTAGGTCAATATTTTTGAACAGTGTTTTTACGTGTTAACTCACTAAAAAGAATATGCACATAAGTTGCCACCTATTTATCAATTAGAAATTCGGCTCACAAAGATTGGTTTAACACTTATTTCTGGTAACAAATTTGTCTAATTTTAATAAGATATGGGCATCATTTAAAAGATACATACTGTCTTAATAGATAAATAAGGTTGCGTGTTATGATTTGGAACTTAGTTTAACAACTCCTAAATTTAACTTCTTAATCGAATATGCCTACCAAATAAGCTCCAGTCGAAAATAAGAGGGTTTGAGCTCTATTTTTTTGGTTGACTTTGGCTATATATGTCCCAAAGTGATGTATTGTTTCTGGTAATGGATATGCTTGAGAGAAAAGGCTTGGAATTCTGCCTCCCCTTACACAGCTTTGTGTTGGACCACCACATTGATCTGTGGTGGTGTTTGTTATCAAGTCTTGCCCTATACTTTAAGAACACACAAAGAAGTCATGCCACATAACTTATTAACATTATCTAAATTTCTATTAGATTCCTCATTTTGTCTTTCCATATTGTCCATCCTTGTAGCTAGATCAAGAAAGAACCTTCAGATCTAGATCCCACTATAATGCATCACAACTACGGATTCCCAATTGTTCTTCTCAAGATTCTGATTCATCCACTTGAGATTTTTAAATAAAAATTGATTGGGTGAGCTTGCAAATTCACTTTGTGGGTGTTTGGATTGGCCTTATTTTTTGTCATTTGACTTTTAAGCATTTGTTAGTCTTGAAAATATTTGGGTAATACAAAAAAGTGCTTTTAAGCACTTAAGCACTTTTTTAAAGCAGAAAAAGTACCCCCAAAAAAACCAAAAGCTATAAGTTGAGAACCTTAACTTATAAGCCACAAAAGAAGCCAATCTAGGCACCCTCTTAGTCTCATTGAAAGTGCAGGGCAAGCGGCGCCTCTACTCCCAACTTATGGCTTTTGGCTTTTAACTTAAGCCACTTAAATAGAGCCAATCCACACACCCCATTAGTCTCATTGAAAGTGCGGGGTGAACGGTGCCCTCTACTTCTACTTCTAACTAAAGGCTGACAACGGGCATTGCAAGTAAATGTAGAACCCCTGCCGTTTGAGCTGGAAAACACCAACATGTTTTGTCATTGAAAAAGGGAGAGATTGTAAAAGCCTGTAAAGTAAGTGTTCTTTATTTTATCTCTTCACCAAAAAACTTGGTCAAACGTCTTCATTATCTGAAATAAGTAGTCTTTATTTTATTTTATTTTTTTGAAAAATAAGCACTTTTGGCATTTTAAAAACTTGTCTAGATAGGCTCAGTTTCAACAAAAAAAACTTGTCTAGATAGGCTACTAACCTTCTTTGGTTTTTCTTTTGATAGTGTGGGAAAATCCACACTCCTTACAATGTTGACAGGAACACATTCTGAAGCTGCATCATATGAGTTCACAACACTAACTTGCATTCCTGGTATTATCCATTACAATGATACTAAAATTCAATTGCTTGATCTTCCGGGAATCATTGAAGGTGCATCTGAAGGCAAGGGACGTGGTAGGCAGGTAAATTGAAGATGGCTTTAGTAATTTGACAAGCAACTTTTTTAACTTGTATAGTTGCTGGAGCTATTGATTGTGACTGTAATCTCTGAACAATAGTCATCTTGAACAGGTCATTGCTGTTTCTAAGTCCGCGGACATTGTATTAATGGTTCTTGATGCCTCAAAAGTAAGTGATGATTATTCATTTATGATAATTGTGCCTGTTGGGGTTTATTTTTATCCTCTTATGGGCATATTCATTTTGTTACAGTCGCACCTAAGCTCTGCCCAATCTCAGGCTGTACTAATTTAAGCTGCTCTGAGCCCGCCTCAATCCTTGTAGCAGAGTCAAGCTTGGATTGAGTTGGCTGTTTTAGGTGAAAGTGCCGTAAAAGAGAACCTAATAATTAAAAGAAATGAAGTGAGTCTATTTCTCAAGTGGTGAACACCTGGGGATAATCCTCCTTCACTGCTCTCCCCTAAGAAGCATGCCAGTACAGAAAAAATCACAAACAACATAATAGTACATGACCCAAAAAACATAGTACGTATTGGTCTTTGATCTCAGTGGTAAAGAGAAGAAACAGAAAAAGAAGGCACACATGGTACCAAAACCTCAAAAACTGGAACATGATAAAAGAAGAGTTCATTTAGGTCTCTATTCTCATTTCCAGCATTAGTCTCGGACAATATCAATGCTTCATTATATGTTGAACCAAGTTTAGAATAAGTCATCTCTTTGTCCAGACTTTCTGTTAGCTTATGCTTTCTTTTTTTTCCTTGATTCACTCGATTCTTAAATAAATATACAAAAATCAGAGTGAAGGACATCGGCAAATATTGACAAAAGAGCTGGAAGCTGTGGGCCTGCGATTAAACAAGCGACCTCCTCAGGTGATCCATTATGCTATGTTATTCATATTGCGGTTCTGTGTCCTAGTTCTGCTAACATATAATATATTCTTTGGTCTCCTTTGCTTAGCTGTTTTTCAGTTTCCAAAGAGCTCCACATGTGTCTGGAGGATCTTCTCAATAATTAATTGATTATTCACGCAACTAGCCTGCCACATTGTTACTGCATGACTTATAGCAGGGTACACTTTTATTGATCTAGGATCCTTCCTGTCCTTGAGTAGTTAGGTTGAGATGTTCTTTCTCACAATTCTTTTGTCTGGAAACGACCTTTTTGTGGTCTTTAAAGTGTTACTTTAAAATCCATGCCGTCTCTGGTTGTATAACTTCGCATAGACAAGATTGAATGTCGGGGCTTAGCTTAAATTGTGCAATGATTGCAGATATACTTCAAAAAGAAAAAGACTGGTGGAATTTCTTTCAATAGCACTTTGCATCTGACGCATGTGGATGAGAAACTATGCTATCAAATTCTGCATGAATACAAGATCCACAATGCTGAGGTATTGTAGAATAACATGGTGATTTTATCATTGAAAAACTCCCGTTTGAATTTTTTTCCTTCTGCTTGTTTCCCTACCTTATGATCTTTTTGTTCACTTTTTTAGGTGTTATTTCGTGAAGATGCTACAGTGGATGACCTAATTGATGTTATTGAGGGCAATCGTAAATACATGAAGTGCATATATGTCTACAACAAGATAGATGTTGTTGGTATTGATGATGTAGACAGATTAGCCCGACAGCCAAACTCCGTTGTCATCAGCTGCAACATGAAGGTATGTCAGAATTTGTGAAATACATTGACTGCCGATGACATGAACTATAGCACGTTTTGTTGACCCATAAAGCGCATTACTCTATCTAATTTTGTGGCAAGGTGCTAATATTATTATAATTCATTGGTGTTTGACAGTTGCAAACGTATATATTCGAACTGAGATCAAATAACATATTTGAGTATAGTGGATGCGCATCCTATTGGAAAGTTAATTGCAGCTCATGATAGTATATGGAGTCTTTTCTTATGTGGCTCTGTAGAATTTCCGAGACTTGGTTTGACTAGGAGACATCTCTCTTACCCGTAGTTTATCCTTCTGCAAATAATAAGAACACTCTTATTTTCCCAGGGTCACCATGATACCTTCAAATTGGCTTTTGATTTTGATGATGGTACAGAAAAAATATTTTACTTTGTTTTCCTTTGCTGAATTTGGACATAACTTTGGAATAAGGGCTCACTACTTTTGTTTATTGAATTTGGACAAACAATCTCTACATAGTGAGATGCTCTTAAGAGGTTTTCCGCCTTGTCTATATAGTTAATGTTGTTTATTTTTATGATACAGCTGAATCTGGACAGATTGCTTGCAAAAATGTGGGACGAGATGGGTCTTGTCAGAGTTTATACAAAGCCTCAAGGCCAGCAACCAGACTTCACAGATCCTGTGGTCCTTTCTGCTGTATGTTACTTTGCACAGCATGCTGGAAGATTTTCTCTCTTGCCATGCGTGGTTGCTCTAGAAATTTCAGTCTCTGATTATTGATTGGTGGAGATGGTCTTCTGTTCAAATTTTGTTGATGCTTTCTTTGTTGTTAATGATTTTAGGATAGAGGTGGCTGTACGGTAGAAGATTTCTGTAATCACATACATCGAAGTCTTATTAAGGATGTGAAGTATGTGTTGGTGTGGGGTACTAGTGCAAGGCACTACCCCCAGCATTGCGGCCTTGCACATATACTTGAGGATGAAGACGTGGTTCAGATTGTTAAGAAAAAGGTAAATGATATCTGCTTGTTCTCTTCACCTTTTCTCTCCATCAACAGTGATATCGGTTCTGGCATATTGAGCTATTTCTTCCGGCCATCGTATTCACAGGTGTATATGCTTCACGATCATATGATGATTTCATATTTCTTCAGGCAAAATGCAATGCCATTATCTTCTTTCTATTCCAATTAAATAAAAACATGTGTCACAAAAAGTATTTCCATCAATCTCGGATGGAGCCAAAGATTGACTATTTTTTGGCCTTGGAGTATGATGGAATAAAGCAAAATGGCTCTTTAAACTATTTGCGCTTTTTTCATTTGTGAAGTAGCAGTTAGTCAATGCAACTTTCGACGCTCCTCATGGGTCATCTGGAAACAACCGCTTTATGTTCTTAAACATAGGGTTTAGGCTGCATACATCCGACCCCCCCTCACCCCGCAATGAGCGGGAGCCTTTTGAGGCACTGGGGTGTGTTGTTGTTGTTGTTGTAATAACATACTATGAATGTGAATGCTTCGGGGTGGTCTAATGGTTTGGGCTTGGGACTTCCATGCTGGAGGTCTCAATTTTGAAATCCTTTGTCAATGGAAGGCAAGAGGTTTGCCTTTTGGGTTGAGCTCCTAGTGCTGGGTGTGCCTAGTGTGGCCCATTGGTTTGGTTTAGAGCTTCCATGCTGAAGGTCTCAAGTTCGAAACCCCTTGTGAGTGAACCAAGGGGTTTGCCTTCTGGGCTGAGCTCGTCGCGATGGGTTTGCTTAGTGTGACTATCTCTCTTGTTTGGTTTGAGTGCTATTGTATAGGAGCGGGGTTTTTACCTTATGTCCTCCTAAAGGACAACGGCTGTGGGTCTCCCTTGTCATAAAAAAACGTTCTATGAATGTGAAATGTGATCATACATAGTATCTGAAAGTAAAAGAAAATAAACACTGGACATATTTTCCGACTATGGAACACTGGTCAAAACCTAGCCATGCTTATCTTCTCTGTACCGTTCCAATTTTAGCAGTCATCCTGAAAGAAACAGTAGGAAATATGGCTTTTTAGTCTGTTCTTGGAGTCACTCATGATTATGCAGTGCACCACTGCCACATGACCTGAGACCAAACTTCACATGGCACTTAACACCGTGCTCTGTAGCAAATAATAGATAGCAGTTCCCCTAGGTCCATTCCACTATGACCAATAAGATCCCCTGGAAACAAAGTGGAAAAAAATTCAAATTTGTCAGCTCCGCCAACCAAATCTCATTAATATGCAAATTATAGGCTGAACAGTAAATTGTCGTTCTCTGGAGCTTCTGCTTCTGACAGATATCGGTCGTTTTGACTCTAATACTCTTTGGACTTTGTTCTTGGAGAGTCTTCTAGGAAGACCTAGCTTAGGTTTTCTTATGAATAATATACTTCTATTTAGTTGTGGCATCGTATCATCATTTCCTTTCTCTGTTTTACTTTCTGGTTTTTTCTGACATCATAAAGTATATGTTGTTCATGACAGTCGTTTCATGTTGTTTCTGTTTTCCCTTCAGCAGATTACCTAGTCGATGAGGGTACAGAATGCAATTCTACTTCAGATTTATTGCTGGAACGTAATCGTGAACAGGCCCTCCTTGATTTACTAATTCCTTGTCTGGTGTTGTTGATTAATCTGTTGCAGAAGCTAAAGGTTTGTAGTGACTACTTTAGGGAAGAAAGTTCTTGCTGTATATTTTCAGGCTGCTTCTTTCAGTGCCATTCTTCAAATGCTTTATCTTTGCATTATCTCTCCTTCCTCATTGGATGGACTGTAGAGCAGGTTGACCTTCCAAGAGCATTGCCATATTTATGTCGTGAAACAGTATTTTCCATCTTTTATAGAGAACTAATGAGGGCTTATGTTAGCGCAATTAGAATTTAGCTCATGCCCAAACAAGAGTTACAAGATGTTTGGAGTAGTTGCTGTCTATTATACTGTTAGATCTAATTAAATGAGCTGTCCCTATTCTTGCACATCTCTGCTTTGGTGGATACCTTTTATTATCTCGATGATCAATCTTTTCCCAAGTTCTGCATTGCATGACTTATCCTGACAGAGGCAAGTTGTTCTCTTGCTCCATTTTCAGGAAGCTAAGGAGCAGCACCGGAATACTAAACTATTAAATGCTCTTCTTCAGTTGCACAGAGAAGTGAGGTAAGGGAAACCTCTTGGTAGTTTCATCTAAATCCAGCAAGTCTTTTCTCCTAGTTTGTCCTTTTTTTATTTAACTATTTTTATTCCTCTGTTGCAGTCCAAAGTTAGCTGCGTGTGCAGCTGATGTATCCTATCCTTACTCCAGTTCTGTACTTGGGTTTCAAGCTGCTTGCGATCTTCTAGTTTCTGCATTAGCCTGTTGGCCAATTTATGGTTGGACCCCTGGCCTTTTTCATTTTCTCCTAGACAGTCTTCATGCAACTTCGGTATTGGCGTTGGGTCCCAAGGAAATATGTAGTCTGCTTTGCATATTGGTATGTGACATTTGATAACCTAGTCATCCTTCAGCAGCATGATTGATATTCGATTTTTCTAGATTTGTCGTGTTTAATGCTATCTGGAATCTGACCATCTCTTGTTTGGATCATATATGTACATTCAAGAATGACTTATTCGCAGAGGAAGGGGTTTGGCTTTGGGAAAATGGAACACCTACATTGAGTGTCCTGAAAACCTTGGCTGTGAGGACACTATTAGGGCCTAAAAAGGAGAAGGAGGTTAATTGGTTCTTGCAGACTGGACTACGGGAGAAGCTGCTTGGCCAGTTGAAACCACACTGGGGCAAAATTGCGGAGATTATCCTTTGTTGCTCCACCAGTGTAAGTAATTATTCATCATTCCCTAGTTTTCTTTCTATTATCATCTAATGTTTACGTCTGGTTTTAGGGGTTTAGTCGGCAATTAATTTTCATTTATCCTTGATTTGCAATTTGTCTGATCTAGTGTAGCTTCCTCTTCTCTTCTTCTCATTAGTTAGTAGTTTTAGCATAGTATCTTATTCCTCAATTTTAACAATCATCCGTTGATTCTTCGTCTTGCTATTTTTCTGTTCTCATTTTCCTTTTAATTCTACTTGATTTTTCTTCTTTTGAGACGAGGGTCTACCTGTAACAACCTCTCTACCCCACAAACGGGTAGGGGTAAGGTCTGCGTACATCCAACCCCTCTCCAGACCCCACTTGTGGGATTATACTAGATATGTTGTTTGTTTGTTGCAAGCTGTCTGATGATTAGGTGCAATTACCAGACGTTGGTGGTCATCCGAGACATGCTGCGCGTGTTCATTATTCGCATTGCGTGTATAGGAGGTGATAATGCTTCAATACTAATACGGCCAATGGTATTGTGGATTGGTGATCGTCTTTCTGAAAAATTGCCACTGTCTGATTTGGATGCTTACAAGGTCTTATTTACTTTCCGTCTTTAAATGTGTCATGACACTGATATTGTTTCTGATTTTTTCGTGGTAATTAACTTGAATTTGTTTTCTTATGATTGCAAACTGTTTCTCTTTCAGGTCCAGCGACTGCTCTCTTTTCTGTCTCTACTATTAAAGCACCCACATGGAAAGGTGTCTGCATTTACTTATAAATTCGATCTACTTTGCTAGTTTTACACATGTAGTTTTTATTAAGCTTTCACTTATAAGTTCAATCTGCTACTAAGCAGCTAAATGTTATCTGCTTGCCACATTTTTTGTGCTCAGCGGTTATTCTTGAAGGAGGGTGGCCTTCAGATGCTAATCAAGGTTCTAGAAATGTGTTTAGCTGCTGCTAGCTCGGATGCAAAACAGTTTGCTCAGAAAGGGTTTTCCCTTATTAGTTGGTGTGGTCCTCTTTTCAAGTCTATTCCATTACTTAGTGAGTGCAAAGCTTCTCTGCAAACCCCCGGAATAGTTGAGAGGTTAGCTAGGGTTATATGTGTTCAGCAATCTGGTTTCTTCTGTAGCACTTTTTGCTTGTATTGGGTTTCTTTGATTTTCTACTGATGCTTATATTTCTGGTGTATTTATTGTGATTTCCAGGCATGTCCCTGAAGATATGACTGCTGACGAAAATTGCTTGCTTTTGTCTATGCTCCTTAAATTTTGCAAGGTAATTCCGTTTTGTTTTCATTTATGGCTTAGGTATGATTACTCATGGGTGTCTGTGCATCTTATTTATACTCTATTTGGTATATGCTTCCTTGAGATCAGTTTAAGATTTTCATAAAGTATCTTGATCAAAAAAGATTTTGGTTAAGCTTCTGAAGTTTGGCAGCATTCACATTCCTTTGGATTTTGATTTGTAACTTATGTTGCACTGTCTAATATAATGGTCCACTGACATTTTCTTCCTCTTGTTTTTATTTGGCTGGCTACGCACCATCAGTTTTACCTTTTATTTCCTTTTGTAATTAGTGCATTTTAATATTTGTTCCTTATTCGTTCCTTTGGAAAGAAAAAGAAGCATTTTTGTAAGACTTTCTTATTTTCATTCTCACACAACTCCTCTATATTTAAAATATCTGCCAACTGTTTTTGGTTTGATGTTTAGTAAAACTTGCTTGTAATAGTTGCGCTCTTCTCTGTTTTCTTTATAACTAAAGGAGGTGTATGGGTAGCAGGGGAAGAAAGAACATACAAAGTTCAGCTTTTAGCCCGTTAGACTGAAGTTCCAAGTTAGAGCAAGAAGTGACGAAGTATAGTTTCTAAGCGTCCCCTCTCCCCAAGACATTTAGTAGCATTTCTCCAGCAACCATCTCTTACCCTTCCCTTTTCTCAATGTGCACTCGAGTTTTACTCAGTTGATTAGTAGTCTTTGTTCACTTATTTACTTTTGGTGCCATACCATTCCTTGTTGTAGAACATGCCTGTGCACCCCTGGTATTAGTCGGGGCTCTAAGAGACTCGGACACCCGGTGCAAATCAAAAAAAAAAAGAATGAGTAGAGTTTGTAGAGAATCATTTTGTTTTGTTGATTCTTTACCTTTTGGTATTACCCATTGTATATGTACGGCCATATCTTTGGCCATGATGGTCGTTGATCAAAAAAAAAAAGAGGAGGAAGAAGAGAAACCGGGGGGGAATTTTTGATGAGTTGGGAACTCATGAACACTGGGTGCTCCAGGAAACAGAAGGGAAGGGTGAAGTGTTATCTAAAACTTTGGTGGTAGAAGAACCAGCAGTTGCCGCAGATGTTTGTTAATGCTTGTGAGAAATATAGGAGAAGAATATTATTGAATTGTTGTCCTATATTATTACATCGAGACCCTATTTATAGATACTATATTAGACTCCTTTCCAATTAGGATACTATAACACCATCCTTTTCCAAGTAGGATTCTATATACTATTGTTATTCCTATTCCTATTTTAAGTAGGATTGTATTTAGATATTCCTATTCTAACACTCCCCCTCAAGCTAGTGCATACACGTCATATGTACCTAGCTTGTTGAAATGTAATTAATACGAGGATCGATGAAGAGCTTGGTGAGATATCTGCAAGTTAATCACTTGACTTTACAAAATCGACAATCAATCTCAGTGTGCTTAGTCTTCTCATGAAGTATTGGATTTGATGTACAATGTCAATAAAACACAATGTGATAAGTTCTTGAATAATAGTGTTGAACTCCCAAACCAAGCTTAGAAGACTGATTCATACCACAAAGTGACTTGCACAAATGAGACACAAGGCTACCAGATAACATTCAATGCTACCAAACTCCCCTTGGGCAACAAAATCAGGTGGTTGCTCCGTATAGATTTCTTCCTCGAGATGATCACGGAGAAAAGCATTCTCAATGCTCAACTGATCAAAAGGTCAATGGAGAATGACAATATGGGTCATCTCTAAGAAAGTCACTTTTAAATTGGTCAAAACTTGCTCATGCGTCAAATTATTAAACTTGATGTCTTAAAGTGGTCATAAATTGAGAAATAAAATTACATGGGTATGGTCGGAATGATGACACGACCCTACTGAGATAGAGTTATATGGGTAGAGTCAGAACGATGGCACGACCCTATGCAAATTAGATTTGATGAGTCACCTAAAAGATGCATGGAACTACGCAAATCAAATCTGAGTCACCAAAAAGACACACAATGCTATGCAGCTCAGATATGAGAAAGTAGTTCGAAAAATTCACGGTACTACAAATTGAATATGAGAAGTAGTCTAGAGAGATGCACGGTGCTACGCAAATTGAATATGAGAAAGTAATCACTAGAAAGATGGCACGATGCTACACATGATAAATATGAAAAAATAGTCACTGAAAAATGACACGGTGCTACACAAATCAGATATAAAAAAATAGTTACCCAAATGATGGCACAATGCTACACCAAAACTGACAGATGTGGGGTTGACACAAAACAACCCTAGAAAGTCACTGAAAATTGACGCACAATGACCTGTCTGATTGTGTTTTCTTCCCTTGAATATGAGAATCATACATATATCATTGACCCTACTTTTGTTAACATAACCATTGGTCAGACGGGCAACATCTATGGGTCATAACTACCCACCGACAGCAGAAACTTTTTGATTTTCTACCAGGACCGTAGAAGCTTTGATACCATATGAGAAATATAGAAGAGTATTATTGAATTGTTGTCTACATTTGTCTACATTATTATATTGAGACCCTATTTATAGATACTATATTAGACTCCTTTTCCAACTAGAATACTATAACACTATCCTTTTCCAAGTAGGATTCTATATATGATTGTTATTTCTATTCCTATTCTAAGCAGGATTGTATTTACCTATTCCTATTCTATTAGTTTGAGAAGAAGGTAAATACGATTTGAGGTTTGACCAACTAATTAACCAATTCTCACTATATTGAAGCCGGTCAAAGTTTGATGGGTAGACTTCTTTAACAGTATCCCTTGTGCTCTTTATACCAGGTGAGAAAACAAAACCCGTTTAATTGGTTTCAATTATATTTTCCGAAGCAGAAATCTTTGCATATATTTACAAAGGGAAAAAAGAAAGTAGGAAGACATGTACCATGGTCCATGAAAAAGGATATTTGGATGAAATGGATTGCGGTTGAGAGACTTAAAGAAAATTTCCCTATTTTTTATATAGAATCTTTGTTTACAAAGATGGTGTAGTGTCAGAGTAACAAAGTCGAATGTTCAGTTGAAATCAGTCAGCTGTTAGCAATTCTGGAACATTTTTCAAAAAAATTACTCACTGTAAGTAGTTGGTATGCTATGTTACAAGGAAATTTGAATAGGTGAAGGATGCATGGTCTTGAAAGATGAATATGGAAGACTAATGCACCTTCAGGAGTGGCATGTTTTGGCCAGGGCCTTTCTAACTCGCCGTCCGCTTGACTTGCAGTTTTACCAAATGATACAATCCATGCACATGACAATTTTTAGAGAACGGGATTGGTCTCCATGAGAAAGTGCCCTCTCAACTAAAGACAAGTTCTATAGAGTGGTTGTTAGACTAGCTATATTGTGGTAGAATCAGTCGGGGGACCTGAGAGTCGAGGGTTTACCCTGCGGCGGATGTCAGCGGTTCGAATCCGATGCTTTATTCCCAATCATTCCGTATAATGCTGGAGTGTTGGCCAGTCAAGAACTCTCATATTTAGAAGATGAATGTGACGGAGATGAGGATGTCCCGATGGATATATGTGTTTACTAGGAGGGATAAGATTAAGAATGAGGATATCCGAGTCCTGGTGGGAGACAAGATGTGGGAAGCGATGTTGAGATGGTTCGAGCATGTGATGGGGAGATGCACAGATACTACAGTGCGAAGGTATGAGAGATTGGCTAGGGATGGATTCAGGAGAGTTAAAGGTAGACTAAAGAAGTATCGGGAAGAAATGATTAGGCAAGACTTGATAAAGCAGCTTTCCAAGGACATGAATTAGGAAAGTGTGGAGAGGAGCGTGTCCATGCTTTAGGAGTGCGTTGTCTTTGTGCCCTTAGTAGTAGTCTTAGAGCTACACTCGTACATACTTGTTCTTTGATTTCATTGATATCTACTGTTTTGTGTATCTCGATTGTAGTATTATTTGGTTGTACTGTGCTGCTACCATTTGTTGTTTGTTACTACCCATTGTCTCTTGTACGTTCATTATGTCTTTTTTTAGTCGGTTTTTGTCTTGAGCGGAGGGTCTATAGAAAACAACCTCTCTCTCACCTCTGAGGTAGAGGGTAGGTCTGTGTACATTCTATCTCCCCCATACCTCACTCTATGGGAATGCACTGGTTATGTTATTGTTGTTGGGATTGGTCTCCATTATAACTGAATTCTGTGGGGGAACCTTTTTAGTAATTTGGATTTCAGCCCACGTAAAATATATTTCGGGTTGTTACTGGTGCCCCGAACCTGGGTTAGTATTAACTAGGATCAAGATGATATGACTCAACAAATAGTTTTATTTTCTTAAATGTAACTTAACAAGAATATTTCTTTCTTTTTTTGCTCATTTGTGAATCTTCTGACATTACTTCTTTCTGCAAATATATATCAGGTCTTACCTGTCGGAAAAGAATTGCTTTCATGCTTGTTAGCATTAAGTTTATTTTGGTCGTCTGCCAAAGGAAAAGATGCTCTGCTTTCACTTTGTCTGCATGATAAGTCCTCTAGCATTGATGAGCAGGAGTTGGAGAAAAAATTTGAAAATGGTCTAAACCGTGATTTCACTCTTGACTGGAAGGAGCATCCTCCATTGCTATGTTGCTGGGAAACTCTGTTAAGGACGCCTGCTTCAAAGGATGACCTGCCAACTTATACTGTTCAGGCCATTGGAATATTATCGTTGGGTGCATTGTCTTTCTGCATGGATGGGGAAAGGTCTGTTTGTCCGTGTTCAATTTTTACATTTTGTATGGTGGGGACCATGGGTGCCTTGGTGCCTATCAGATGCATAGCAATAGTTCAAAATCCATTGAGATGCGTGCCTATCATTTTAGATCTTAAATCACGTGAAAGGGAGTTTTAAGATCAGCAATCTTGGATTTTATGTAAGACCTAGAGAAAAATGAGCTATAATAAAAGAAAAGAATCTATATAGTTGATACCAATTAATTAGGATTAGGTTGTAGTCATATTAGTACATTTCTGCAGTTACAATATTTGCTATGAAGTCTGTTGTCTTGTTAGATATTTATGTGCCACTAGAAAATGTATCCAATGTATAGAACTCCTAGTGTTAGATAAACATTTTTCCTGGTTGTCATAGGCTGTTTCAAATTTTAGTTTATATAGCATTCGGCTGAGGTGAATTTAAATTGAGCAACTGAACAATGATGATTCATATAGCTGACCTAAAATTGATTTAGCTGTAGTTGTTGATGTTGTATGTTAGGATGGATATAACTTGCTACTGAACTGATGTTATGCGAACCCCTTAAAATTAACTTTCATGTTTATTTATCACCCATGTTGGATTTCCTCTGATAAGTTTTCATTGTATCATTTGGAAAATTCCTGATACTAGAGTATCAGAGCAAGTATCTTGTGGCTTAAATGATCTTTATACATGAAAGAGTAACTAAGTGTAAAATGTGCTTTATCTGAAGATAGAGAGATAAGGTGTATAAATCCTTTTTTTTTTCTTGACAAAGGTAAAAGTTTTGTATATAAATCTTCAGCTCTAAAGGCTGGAAACCCAAATTTACATCATAGACCAACAAATGTAGCCTCAAACAGATCAAACAAAAACTAGCTCCTACTTCATCTTACAGAGAGCCTAAGATATCTATTATAGCTACAAGATCATTCACATATTCAGAACTGCACCAATAGCAAAAAGTGACAATACAGTTCATTTACACTCTATGTAAAGGATTAGTGATGTTCTCAAAACATCTCAAATTCCTCTTCTTCCATATTGTCCACCATATTACTGTTGGAACCAATTTCCATCTGTTCTTGTCTGTACAACCATTGCCTTCATAGTTACAACTCTCTATAGCCTGACCTGCTTTGCCTGGCATGGTCCAGACTATACCCCTGAAGCTAGTGAATAAATTCCACAGTTGTCTAACTGCCCTGCAATGAATGAACAGATGTTTGATTGTCTCTGCCCGTTGCTCACAGGAAAAACATCTCGGATACATATGTATCCCTCTCTTCATCAGATTCTCCTGTGTTAATGCAGCCTCTTTTACCACCAGCCAAGTGAATACTACCACCTTATAAGGGATTTTTACTTTCCAGATAAGTTTCCAAGGCAAAAAGCTAAGCTGGTTACCCATATGGATCACTCTTGTAAGCAGAGGTGACAGTAAAGCTGCCTTTACTATCATGGATCCACCTCTTCTTCTCCTTTCAGTCCTCCAAAATGTTGTATAGTTCCATAAAACTCAGCAAGTCTATCTCTCTCCCAATTATTCATCATCCTTCTGTAAGTCAGGTTCCATCCGTTGGTGTCCCAGACTTTCTGTATAGTGGCCTGTTGTTGTTGATTCAGCAAATAAATATCTTGAAGGAGTGTCCCCCCATTTCGTAGACACTGACCCCAAATTTTTTTTCCCGAGTGTTGACAGCCCATTTCCAGATATCTTTGAGTGTGGGCTTCTCCTTGAGCTGTGAGTGAAGCTCCCAATGATGCATCTGGAAAGATGACCTTTCTCTTGCCCTGTGTCTCCATGCGTGATGGATGTGACTGCTTTGTGGAAATTTATAACAGACTCCGAATCTTCTTTAGGTTGCCACTTGCTGGTCGGTACCACCTCAGCATATAGGGTTTTTAGATCTGTCATTCTGGGTTTGTCTGTAATAAATGGGTTTTTTGAATCTTTAATGAAGTTCGTTATCTTTAATGCTACATCCTCCCACCCCCTATTTAATGCGTATTCCGGCAAAATGATAACCGATCTATTCCCTCCATGTATTGCTACGATACTAATAAATCTGCCGAAACTGTTATGCTTTCTAGGTAAGTAATCTGCAAACTGTTCATTCATCTTCCATCTTCTTGTATACGTACCGTTGTCCCTTGAAGCTTCGCATAGCATGAACACTATCCATTCCATAGTTTTCTTGTTGAAAGTGGTTCTGTGCATCACATTCCGACTTCTTTCCACCCATTCTAACCCCATGCCTGACCTTGCTGCAAGCTTTGTAATGTCGTATGACTTAAACCCAACTGCAAAATATATTCTATTTTCTCCCATGCCATCGGGAAGCTTGAGATTTGTTGGGAAAAAGTTTGTTACCTTTTCCTCGGGAAAGGTGCCAGAGAGAGAAATTTTACAAAATAGATTCTAAAAAATATTTATAAATCTAAGAAGTGAGTACTGAGATAATCATATATCATTTAAGATGTAAAACAGAATTAAGTCTGGCAACTTTTTTTGTTTGGATATTGTTCTTGCACTATACATGAAGTTAATACCACTTATGTATCTGCAATTCCTTGTGCATCTAACAACTGAAAGACATGATAGTCTTAAGATGTGCATTTATTGATATGGGCTTGGGCTTATGAGAGTTGTGATTATATATATTCGTGTCCTCTTTATGTTGTTATCTATAAGAAATTTCTGCATGCTAAAACATTCTTCTCTAGTTTCTATGGCCTGATTTTTATCCTATTTGGACGAATGTTGGTCAAAATTAGCACCATGACCTGTAAAGCTTTACATGAGATGGCATTGCTGACTAACTTCTCTTGTTATTTGATGTGCGCTTTGTTCTTAAACTGTTACTAATTCTTCAGTGTGAATACGGAGAGAGTTACTGCAATCAAGTGCCTCTTTGGGCTTGAAAATGACAATGTTGCCATGGACGGGTTTGTTGAAGAGAGCATTGAATCTGTGGAGGAACTTATTAATTTGTCGAAGGCAAGTCACAGTTCCTGCCTGCCTGAACTGGAAAAGACTTCTTTGGACCAGGTATACTTCCAATTTCCTGTTCTTCGTTCTTCTTATTGTTGCTTCAAAAAATGTATGTAATTTTGATTTTTGTTGGACAGATTAAGGAGTCAGCAAGATTGTTAATGCTGCTTCTGCACAAACCTACTGGCACAGTTAAGGCAGATGATATAATGAGCAATATTCATTTTCCTTCACCTGATGGTACCCCTTATTCCTCAAAGATACACACCATCGTAAATGGTGGTACTGAAAGGATTGAGGATTATGATTTCAATGGATTTGGAGACAAGTTTTCATGGGACTGCCCTGAAAATTTGCGTGATAGTTTGACACAGACGAGTCTTACTAATAAAAGGAAGATCTCCTCAATGGAAGGGTCAAATAGACGTGCCAGGGGAGATGGTGCCTCAATTGAGAATGCCATACCGGGTGCATTCCCACGGGGTTCTGTACCTACCATTGTTCCTTCAGGTCCTACACGTAGGGACACTTTCCGCCAGCGCAAGCCTAACACGAGCAGGCCTCCTTCTATGCATGTGGATGACTATGTCGCAAGGGAAAGAAGTGCAGATGGATCTAATAATCCTAATGTAATAGCAGTCCCACGAATAGGATCTACTAGTGGGAGGCCACCGTCTATTCACGTGGATGAATTCATGGCTAGGCAAAGAGAACGCCAAAATCCTCTGGGTATCATGGTTACTGATTCAGCTGCTGCACAAGAGAAAGCAGCAATACCTGAAAATAAACCAGAAGTGGAGAAGTCAAGTAAATCTCGTCCCCTGAAGTCTGATCCTGATGATGATCTCCAGGGAATAGATATTGTATTTGATGCAGAGGAATCTGAGCCTGACGATAAATTGCCTTTTCCTCAGCCAGATGATAATCTTCATCAGCCTGCATCTGTAGTTGTTGAACAAAATTCTCCTCGGTCAGTCGTTGAAGAGACAGAAAGTGAGGTGAATGAAACTAGTCAGTTCTCCCAGCAGGGTACACCTGTGGCGTCAAATGCTGATGAAAATGCCCAAAGTGAATTTTCTTCTAGGATGTCAGTTGCTCGTCCTGATCTGCCATTCTCTCGAGAACCTAGTATATCTTCGGACAGGAAATTCAGTGATCAGTATGAGGACATGAAAAACTTCCCACCTAGAACCTCCACTGTGTTTGCTTCGCCTGCAGCAGTAGTTAGTTCTGGTGTAGGTGCTTCTGTATTTACAAAGGCTTCTCCATCATCTGTACAGGCAGTTGTTGATCCTCGAATGCCACCTAACTTCTATTCTAGACCTACTGGCCAGCAAAGTGGAGTTGCTCCTCCAAATGTTGGTTCCCAGGGATATTTTGACCCGAAAATGCAGCCACCATTACCGCCAACTCTGCCCCCTGTGACAATGTCATCCTTGTTGTCTCAGAGTTCAGATCGTATTGTAAGCCAATCTTCTCCATTTGTTAGCTCTATGATAGATGTCCAGCCTCATTTACCACCAGGCTTCCATGTGAGAAGATGCAATCTTTGTGTTCTAATTTCAGTTTTTATTATTAGTATTAATATTTTTTTGTTGGCTAAAAATGGTGTTTTCCTTTTCATAGGTTCAAGCTGAGTACTTGTCAGCTGGTGCTTCAGCCCCTGTGACCTCCAGTCCCTTGCCAGATTCAAAGTTTGGTCGGACATCACTTTCATCACCTGGAGGATCTGTTAGGCCTCTTCCACCACTTCCTCCAACGCCTCCCCCATATACAATTAGCCTTTCTAATTTATCGTCATTGAAGAATCTAACTTCCCAGACCCCGGTTTATAATCAGAGTGTTGGAACTAATGAGCTTCAGAAGACCTCCCTCGCACATTCAAGTGATGTTCGACCTGGTAACGCTTCAGCATCTGGTTCCATTCTAACAACTTATCCTCCACCTTCATTACCACCACCCTTGCTCTTCAATAGGCCTGGATCAGTGCCTGTTAGTTTTTATGGAAGTAGTTCAGCTCCATATCACAATGAAAAGCTCCCTAGTATCTCACAGCATCTTCCCACCGTTCACACTTTACCATCTGTCACCCAGCTGCAGCCGCTGCAGCCCCCTCAACTTCCTCGTCCTCCACAACATGTTAGGCCAATTGTTCCAGCTTCACCCCAATCAGAGCAAAGTGTTCCTTTGCTACAAAGCCCCATGCACATGCAAATGCAGTCACCACAAATGTTGCATCAACCAAAAGTTTCTCCAGCTCACGTGTACTACCAGACTCAACATCAGGATAATGTCTCACATTCGTTACAACAGCAACAAATAGAACATTCTCTCTCTCAAGTACCGCAACAGCAAGGTGATATTGTCACCCAGCAACAAGATTCTGGAATGTCATTACAAGATTTTTTTAGATCTCCAGAAGCTATTCAGGTACTTGTGCTAACACTGACTGGCATATCACACTGCATTTGTTGTATCCAACTCTGTTGTTGATGTTATTAGGAAACTGCAAATTATAGAACACTTGAAATAGTTATAGAAGTTCATTAACTAGTTGGATCTACTATAATGTCTCTATTTTAGAGATGTCAAGTTATGACGTATAGAGTATTAGTAGTATCAGATAGTTATCTAGTTGATTTTGATAATTACGCATCCTTGCAGTCTCTCTTGAGTGACCGTGACAAACTCTGCCAGCTATTAGAACAACATCCAAAGTTGATGCAGATGCTTCAGGTATGACTGCCATCTGCTTATTATGCAGTTAAACACATTCATCTGTTCTTTCTTTTCCCCTGCTGCTGTGCACTAAACAATTGAGCGTTATTACAATTTAATTGCTATGCTGAACATGCCCCCCTCCCCCCATATAACAGAAATTTCTGACCAGAGGTTTTTTCTCTCGTTTCTTTTACATTTTCCTTTTTCATTTTGTGACAATTTTTTGATTTGATATTGTCACCCAATGTACCTTGGCTATTGAATTGTTGATCTCCTCCCTTCGTTTATTTGTATTTTGTTTTCTATGGGGGATGTGTAGGAAGTTTCTAATAACGCTAATGGTTTGGCAGGAGAGATTGGGCCATCTCTAATTTGGATACAGTGGGATAATGGTTGCATTCCGACATCGCGTCTTTTTGCGTACAGAATATGCATAGAGAAGTTTTGGAGAAACAACGGTCGCCTTTTGTGCAGAAAATGTTATATTAATGGTTCAATTAGTGTTTATAAACTTGTATGTCGTTGTACATTAATTTTAGTTTGTTAGCTTTAGAACTTGTTTATCATTGGATGTGTTCAATTAAATTTTGTTGCAGCTAGCGTTGCTGTTATCTCTTGGAGTACTAGAAGCTCGTCATTCTTATCTTATTAATCAATAGAGTACATTGTGTGAAATATATAACTTGTTTTTAACCTTGGAAGCTCATGCTTCTCTTATTAAACCTACATATAATCACAATATCAGATGTTCAAACATGACTTTCTTAAACATTTTTGTTTCTTGACGAGTTAATTAGCTTTTAAGCTAAGCCTTCTTAAACATGACCTTAAATGGGTCATCACTCAAAGCCAAACGTCTAACTCCATCTTGAATGAATATGCCAATATCTTTACAAATGACCTTGCAGAAGTCACACACTGTAGGACAATATACCAGCTTATAATCACGTTCGAATTTCTCAATCTTGAACCAATTGCTTATAGTTTCCCTACCAGGATTTCCTTGATTTCCACCAAGCGTAATAAAGTATTTCCCTGTCGTTTCATCAAAGTTATCTAGCTTCCACTGTGTTGTCTGAACACAGATAGAATTTGCTGAAAAAATGATGTTTAAATCACTCGATTCACGAATCACGCCTTTCTTTGGATTAAAGGGTGTAAAGGTCAATGGGAGGCCTTGTTTGACCTCTAGTAGTTCTTGCACAACAGCATCAAGTGGACAAGTTTTGTTGCCAATACTGCCCATGGTGAGTCCTCCACCTCTGCCACGTACCACCGGCAAGATGTAGTAATCGATGCCTGTCCGGAGTATCTTTCCGTCAATATCGACTACTTCTGGAGGGGCCTCTGCTGCTGAGGAGAAGAAAGAGTTAGAAGAGATGGCTAAGAGAAGGAAGGGAAGGAATAGTTGGTTGGTCTTCATTTTGAACTTGTATTTTGGTATGTGGAGTTAATGTGATAATGTCGTGCATGGATTGAAGGTTTTGTTGGGGTTTTATAGGTGTGAGAATTCAACAAGTGCACATGGCTATGAGATTTTTTAAAAAAAAAGATTTTTTTCTTTGGGTGCTGTTTGACTTTTACATATACTGGAATTTCTAATTATAGATGTCTAGTTTCAAATCACTACTCGCTCCATCTCAATAATCAGTCATATTTTTTAGATTTAGTTGTTTCAAATTATTTATTATCTTAAAAGTTTAATATAGATTAATTAATTTTTTCCCATTTTGTCCTGATAGTATTGTTCTTGAAGATAACACACACCATAATTATAGAGTTATATCTTAAAATGTAAATGAGGATAAGATAATCAAAATGTCTTCCTTTTCTTAAGATCGCGTAAAAGAGAAACACAACGAAATAGAGGGAGTAATTTCAGACAAATTGATAAGATACTAAGAAAATGATGAGCATGTACTTTGCTTTACGGCACGTTAATTGTTAATGACTGACAAATTATGCAACTATCTTTTTTTTTTTTCGTTTTACTAGTAATATATATATGGATTTTTTTTCTGTCCAAGTTTAACATTCAAAAGTCAAACTTAATCAGGTCAACATTATTTATTGGAGTTACATGCTACCCTTCTAGTCTGCTACAAGTCTACTTATTGACTATTTTATTGAGATTGGATCATGCATTAGCTAAGCATGAAATTAAATATGGATACTCTGAATAAGATGATCTGGATGCACCTCACATCATGTGTCAAAGATCGTCTCTTTAACCAAAGTTTTTGCAAAAAACAATCACAAAAACAAAAAATAAAAAAGAAGAAGAGAAAAATAAAAGGAACAATGATTAGAATCTCTCCTCTAAGAAAATTTTAGTAGGTCAGTTGGTTGGCTACTTGAACTCCCACCTTCTTGCTGAGGGTTCAATTCCCCATGTTGTAATCCCCTCCCCATTTCCTCTTTCCTTACCCCCAATTTTTTTTTTTTTAAAAAAAAAGAATCTCCCCTCTAGCAAAATGTAGCAGTTTTGTTCTTTTGATAATAGTGGTGTCTGAGTCAGTTTGTGTGTGTCTCAACTAGTTTCATGGTTACCCACTACCTTCCGCTAGCACAATATCCAGTTAAGCTATTCACCAAAGCTTGGACATGTCTTGGACATTTGGGATTAAGTTAACCCCAACCATTTCTTTACATGATATTAAAGCCAAGTCCGTCCAATTTGGGGCACACACTTCACACTCCAGTTAGACTTGGGTGCGAGGGGTATTATATTGGGTTAGAGACCCACATCGGTTGGGCCATTATTATATAGACTTGGGCACTCTTCCTGTCAAAAGTTAGCTTCTAGGGTTAAATTAGGGTTAGGTGTCATATCTTTACGAATGAAATCATGTACTGATTGAAGTAGTGCTGTCACCCTAGTAGTGCCAAAAATACATTGATTGAGTGAAGGAATAGGGCAGAGAAAGAGGAGAAAACAAAAGCAGAACTTCTCCAGAGGATACTAATCAAAATAAGCCATGCGCAAAAGACAATTAGAATACTAGTGCAATGGATGCATTTGCACATTGCCAAAAATAGTAAACTTCCTGCATTGTGTTTATCAACCACAAATTAAGCAGTGTCTTCCATATTAGTTAAAGAACTTTTTCTTATAGCTTTTGTCCCAACTCCCAGTCATCACACCTATATCCAGGAAAGAAAATTGTATAGCTACCAAAAGACTACATTTCTGCAGGATTAATAAAAAGTTCCAAATTCGATTGCTTTAGAAATGTATCTAATACCCTGCAAATACCATTATAGGCATGTCATCAGGAAGGTTCAGCCACAAATTCGTGAAGAATTCCGTCAAAAAATAAAAGATATTTTGTTCCATCACAGAAAATTATTTGATTCTTGTCTTTCAAAAAAATTCCACGACATACCCGAACAATCATTTAAATCATTTATAGGATTTAATCATTCCTCACAACGGATTCAAATCTCAATCCAACTACAACCAAGCCTTTTATTGATTCTTTGATCTCTCATCATCTTCACAATCCTGGAAGCATCTTCCAACATATTACCAGAGTTATACAAATTCCAAAGTAGTACATACACCCCATCATCATGAGGTTCTAGTTCAAGTGCTTTCCCTGCAGCCATTTCAGCTAATTCAAAATTTCTATTCGCAACAGAAGCACTCAGAAGTGATCTCCATATGACAGCATCTGGTTTCATAGGCAGTTGGTGAATCAATTGCACTGCTTCATCTAAATGACCAGCACGACCAAGGAGGTCCACTAGACATCCATAATGTTCTATCTTAGTTTCACAACTAATGTCATTCTTCAGCCTGTTGAATAATTCCTTCCCCTCGTTAACTAATCCAGCATGGCTACAAGCAGATAGAACTGAGAGGTAAGTAATCTCATTTACAGCCACCCCAGATTCCAACATCTCATCGAAAAACTCAAGGGCATTTCTTCCTCTACCATGTAGTGCCAAACCTAAAATCATACCTGTCCATGAGAAAGCATCCTTCTTTATCATTCCCCTAAAAATTGTCATAGCAAGATCAAGATTCCCACTTTTAGCGTACATATCAATCAGCGCATTATTCACACCAACATCCATTGCCAAATCAGCTATCTTGTTTACATATCCATGAACAGATCTCCCAAAATCCAGAGCTCCAATATCAGCACAACCAGATAGCACAGCAACTATTGTGATTGATGTCGGGCTGTCATCACCATCCTTCTTCATTCTCTTGAACAGTTCCAATGCTCCAACTGGTTCTTTACCACGTACACAACCCACAATCATCACCGTCCATGAAATGGCATTCCTGTGGGACATTTCCTCAAACAACTTCCAAGCAGACTCGATTTCCCCGGAAACTACAAACCCATTGAGCAAACTATTCCAAGTAGCTACATCCTTAACGTGCATAATATCGAATACACGTTGAGCCAACATGATACTCTCCGTGCGGCTATACATATCGATCAGAGCATTACCCACAATCGGTTCAGGTCGACTTAGAAATTTATAGACCATGGCGTGCACCGTTTTGCCATTAATCAGGTCTTGTGTGCGAGCACAAGCTGAGAGAGCTGCAACTATGGAATGGGAATCAGGTTTAAGAGAAGTTGAAACCAGTAAGCGGATGAACAGAGAAAAGGCTTTAGTGGGTTGTTGGAATTGCAAATGCAAAGAAAGAAGACAAGTCCAGGAGACAATATCTGGTTGGGGAATTTGATCGAACACCTTGTGGGCAGCAAATGGTTTGTTCAGTTTGGCATATACATTAAGTAATTTGCAGGCAAAAGATTGATGAGATTGAGTGAAGAGACCACATGTGATCGATTGAGCATGAATTTGCTTGATCAAAATTACATCTGTACATTTGTCAAGTAGACGTTTCAAAGTTGTAGCTTTGAATACCAATTTCTCACTGCTTTGAATCATCAAAGTACCAACAAATCAATACTTTGTCCGTTCACTCACACAGTTGCAACTTACTAAGGAAACATTTCTTTCGAGCAGGTTTTATCCAAAACAACTTCTGAATCGGAACATAATTTCAACTCAGCTCAACACAAAATTTGGGTTCTATATGGAGAGAAAAAGCCATAGATTAATCATCCGAATTATGCAGATGATATTGTAATTTATTTATTTTTTGGTCATGTATACACAGCCCACAGGTAATCCCTTAGGAGTCATTTACAAAATATGAAGTTTAATATTTTCGAAATAAAATATAAAATTATTGTTGGAGATATTAGGCAGTCGTGTGATATTTTTTTCGATCATTTGTACTCAATGATGGGATAAATATTTTATATACATTATTTAATGAGTTCATTTTTTCTCTTTTTAACACATTATCTAATAACTTTATTAAAAATATTATATACTCATTGTGTATATAAAAACTAATATAACAGATTAGCAAAAATAGTGCAAAAGTAGTAGTTACAACAACATAACTCATGAAATTTCATTAAGTGAGATTTGAAAAGGGTAAAGTGTATACAGATAAGCAATGCAAAAATAGCTAAGACAATAATTAATCATATGATAATCGAAACAACACAAAAGAAGTAATAAACTTCCGACAATCAGAATTTCCCTTCTTACTAGAATTGCCTAGTTGTACTTTCCCGTTACTTCTTTTGACAATGCTATATCTTCACAAAGTGATGGAGACTAAAGCTTTCTTGAAACATAGTGTTTGTGGGTCTTTCTTCGGTGGATATCTCCATCATCAATCATCAACATACCTCATGCCTCAAAAGGCTCCCGCTCATTACGGGATGAGGGGGGGTCGGATGTACGCAGCCTAACTCCTATATTTAAAAACATAAAGCGGTTGTTTCCAGATGATCCATGAGGAGCGTCGAAAGTTGCATTGACTAACTGCTACTTCAC
>JAOTQJ010000072.1:29942034-29952527 GCA_025642045.1 Solanum sejunctum | reverse complement strand
AACTTTCGACGCTCCTCATGGGTCATCTGGAAACAACCGCTTTATGTTTTTAAACATAGGGGTTAGGCTGCGTACATACAACCCCCCCCACCTCGCAATGAGCGGGAGCCTTTTGAGGCACTGGGGTATGTTGTTGTTGTTGTTGTCACAAAAAGTATGAGAGGTCTTTGTGACCAAAGCACCTAGGACGTGAAGTTAGGACAGCTAAGGTTGAGATGCGCATAGAAGTGTAGCTTGGTGCTAATGTCATCAAACTAGGTGCTGCAGAGAAAGTTGATGTCTGTGATACTCACAAACATTTTATGTTATGCAGGAGAAGGAAGATGGAGGTAGAGGCCGGTTCAAATCACATTCTAATGCTCCTTCTCGTATATCTGACCGTGAAAAGAAGGCTCCCTTGAAGACTTGATTAACCCAGACAGTGGAGATGTTAGTTCTATATGCCGATCTGGAAGGATGATGCACATGCCAATGGTTGATGTGCCAGGTATTACCATTCACGAATGAGCTATACAATGAGATAGCTAGAAGTTTCCTCAATTTTATGAAGTTATCCCTTTTTATCAGAAGAGGCTCAGAAGATTTCAGTGTTGTATTCTATATTTGATCATGTTACATTCTCTAGTAAGTATAATATCTGGGGCATGCTTTTTTCCTCCAGATAATATTTACTGCTGTTCATTTGTGAATGTCCGATGCTATTAGGTGATAATAGCTGGATATCATAGCTTCGTGTTATCTGCAGTCTAATCGAGTAACTGCAAGTTTGTTCATCATTGAAGAAGTAATTAGATAATTATTTCTTTTCATTGGATTTCTTAAAATTGGCAGTCAGTCTGAGCCACAGTTACCATCAGAAACTGTAATCTCCATTGTGGTTTCATATACATGAGCTATACATTGAATATATATTATGATATGCTCAAAAATTAAATATAATTTAACTATGCATGAATATTGAGTATACATGATTATGCAGTGAGTGATTGTTTCTTTTTGTAATTAAAATGACAGAATGATCATTTCATTTCATGTAATTATCCCAGCTTGAAATGGGTATCCCTCGTCGAATAAGGTCATTTTGCTTGCTTGGAGAGAAAGGGCAATCAAGCCAACTGATTCATTTAACCCTGACCTATTATAATTCGGTGCTTACCCTAGTTAGAAAATACACTATGAAGTGTTTTGCACATGATTTTGATATACTTTATATATTTCTAGTGGAGTAATATTTATTCAATTACTTTATATTCATGTTATATATGGTTGATATAATGTGAATTGTACTCTTTGTGATCACAACATATTTAGGGGTCATTTGGTGTGAGGTATAAGTTACAATAATCTTGGGATAAAATGTAGGATTATTTATTTCATATTTGGTTGGAGGAATAAGGTAATTCTTGACTATTTATTCTACCATTTTTTGCCTTAATAATAGGATAAGTTATCTTATATATATGGTGGAATAACTTATCTTATGTTAATTTATCCTGCAATTAGTTATTATGGGATAATATATTGTCAACCAAATGATAGTGTAATTTTATAAGTGAGTATATAAGATGAGTGGTGATTTCTACTTTGTGAAAGTAGAAAAACAGTTTCTGATGGATCCTTGGCGTAATTGTACTCTTTGCAGTTTGTAGAGTGTATCTTTAAAATTTGACGAAGATGGTGACCGCACTTGGGAGTACAGTAGCCTAATGCATAGGCAGTAGTCCAAGAAAGGGGCCTAAAAACCAAACTCATGCCTAAAATTGAGTGTATGAAAACAGTGAAGAATGGATATTTCTTCTTTTTCAGCAATTATACTTTTATGCATGTCAGGTAATTCTTTGTAATAATATCATTAGTATGTATGTGGGGATGGATCACTTTAGATAGCTGAGGAAGTGGTTAACGTCCAATCATTCTTGTCTAGTCTCCATCCCTATTTCTTAGTGCATGCCTTTCCCTTTTACATTTTAGTGTAGAGTTTCACTTTCCTACACTATCAATGGTGGTAAGTCGAATTTGGAGAAGATATTATGTACGCAAGTCTTATCTAGTAACAGAAGTGAAGAATAGTCATGATAGAATACAAAACGTAGCATGTTGAATGAAAAAAAGAAACCCTAGTATCTACGAATAATTATTTTGTTGTATAGCAGTTGAAATGTTGCATTAATTATATTCCATCCAACCAAAAATAATTGTGAAGTGTTATTATTTTGTGTTGAAAATAGCTTCTTTTGTTTTAATTCCTGCAGGCAAATGGCCTCTTATGTCTTCATTAGTACTGTGTGGTACTAGATTAGACAAGCAAGAGTACTTTAGTTGGGTGAGAACAAGTTCACACAATAATTGTTTGAAAGTTACAGAGGTCCAACTTTTAGGTAAAAGTAAACGCTGGAGTTAAGAGTTTTCAATTCAAAAGTTGCCCACAAAATTAAGTATTGGTAAATGACTTTCATGGTTCCTTTTTTCTAATGATTTGTGGCCCCTTTTATTTATCGTTTTTACTATAAATAAATAGTTTTTAATATATGTCATTTTATAAAATCGATGCATAAATAATATTATTTTTTCGATTTTATCCTTGATAGTTAATGAGCTTTAAAAAAATATATATGACCAACTAGAAGAATTGAAAAAGTGATTAATGTATATTAAATAAGGATAAAATAATAAAGTCACTTTTTTTAATAGAAGTACAATAACAAAAGATAACATATAAAAGGGATCAGAGGGAATACTAGATTTTTGGAAGATGCATGGTGCTATTGAACGAGTATTTCTTTTTTCAGCATGATACATATATATACATTTTTACGGTCTCAATATGTAATTATACATTCTAATTTTTTTAATATGCGCATTTAGACACATTTATTTATGTTTACTATATCTGTTGAACACTTCAACTTACATAATCATTTCAGACATCTTAAAATTTATGTACTTCATGCGACATCAGCATTGGACGTCGAGACATAATATTGGTATTGTACTTGAAGCTCCCAGCAGATGGCCAAAGTTTTAAGTTTTTAGATTGCAAGTTAAAATAAGTTATAATGCCTAAATATGCACTTTCAAAATTAAAATAATTATTTGGTCGATCAAGTTTAACTGTGCACGCCTTTTTTTCTCTTTCCAAAGAAAATTTGACAGAGAGAATTATTGTCCCATCAAAATCAGATCAAAGTTAGTGGAAATCATTCATAAGACATGTCGGGTTCCTAAAATAATACAATTTCTACTCCAATTTATAACTACTTTTCCGCCTAAATACAAAAAATAAAAAATGATAAATAATAAGAATAGTTTTTTATCGAATTATTTTTTGAATATAATAAATAAAAATATCTTAAAAACATAATAAGAAAATGATTATAATTAATAATAACAGTAAATTAAAAATTAAGTGTAAAATTATCTCTTACTTTCTCTATCCAATAATAGTTGTTCAGTATTGAGTTCACAAAGAGACTAAGAAGCAGTAAATGATTGGGGTAATTTTTATCAAATTATCCTTTGAATATTATAAATTTAATGTCTTGAAAAATATAATAGCAAAATGACTATAATTAATGATAAGCGTCAATTAAAAACTAATTGTAAAATTATCTCTTAATTTCATAAAGTGAAAAAAATAATTTTAAGTGTCTATTTTATAGTGAATAAGTAAAGATGGATGGAGAAATTAATTTCATAAAGTGAAAAATAATTTTAAGTGTCTATTTTATAGTGAACAAGTAAAGATGGATGGAGAAAGTAATTCCATAATATGAATAATTATTGTTAGATATTTATATTTTAATATAATGAACAACTATTATCGAACTAAGAAAATATTTATTTAATTAATAGGTAGTACGTTACCATCAATCACTAGAAATTAAAAAAAATAAAATCAAACTAGTCATCATAAGATATACATATATACACATATATATATATATATATTCTCCTCTGAGAAACCTTTTCTCATTTTTTACAATAAAGTTAACTATAAAATAAATAATAAAAAAGTCTTTTAATTAGTAGAAGGAAGTAAAATATGACCATGCTCCAATTTATATAATGCATTCATCGCAGACTCTAACCCATTATTATATCTTGAACGTTTTGACCATTAATATGAATGATGAGTATTTAATTTTTATTGATCTCATAAAAGTAAAAAGACTATTAATCGCTTCTTGATACATTCATATACCAAACGTGCAATGTTAGTCAGTCAAATTAATTTATGAATTAAATGCATCTCTTTCTTGTCAATTTTCTTAAATCAAACGTGTTATTGTTGACAAATTTTGGTTACCTTCTCAATTAGAAACAGTTGACACATTAGACTATGACTGAAGCAACAGTAACACTAGATAAAAAGAAAATTTAAATTTATGAATTTTAAATTTTAAAATAGGATAATAACTAGATTCAAAATAGATGATTTATGTATATAAGTAATAAAGTGAAATTCTTATGGCAGATATATAGTTTGAGCTAAAATTATTGAGTCTATTCTATCGACTATCTATTTTGGCCTGATAATTGTCTATTTGTTTACGCAACGATCAGGTTCAAAAGTGGGCATGCCATATAATTAACTTGTGTTGTGCGTTACAAAGCAATTTATATTTACTTTTTATTTCAATGCGAGAGTCACATAAGATATATTGTTTGCACCTTTCATTTCTAAACAAAGGTGTTTCTCCACCGGCACATGAGATATTATTTGCACTCTCGCATTGCACTTCTGCAGGAGTACACTATTTTCACAATTTGTAATCATATGATAATAACTTTTTCAGTTATGTCAAAATTTTAATTTTCTTTAAAAATTTCAATAAAAATTTTATTATAAAATCAACGATAGAGAAACTTTTTTGACATATTGAATCCCTTCCACTCAGTTAGTCAAATTATGAATTAAATGCATATTTCTCTGTTGTCAATTTCTTAAATCAAACGTGTGATGCTTATAAAGAAACTAGGTTGCTTTCTCAAATTAAGTAAAAAAAATTACCAGACAGTAGCAGCAATTTAGATTGTGACAAGAGAGACTATTAACAGACTTATAGTAGACAAGCAGACAATAGAAAAGCACCAATTAAGCGTCGTCCAAAAATAAATTCAGAATTTAAAATTTTTAGATTAAATTTTAAAGTAGAATAATAATTAGATTCTTCATAGATAACATATACATCATGTTAAGTAAAATTATATAATATTTGAATCAAAACTATTAAGTTCTATCGAAGAATCTGTTATAGGTGGCCAGTTTGGGTTAGTTGGGGCTATTTTTGTCAATGACTCTGTGCTATAAAATTCAACAGTTGCATCATCAAACCTAACTGATGCAACTCTTCAATATCTGCATTCAAAACTCTGCTGCCATTTTTATTAGAACTGTGACTCCAATACTGTTTTTTGATTTTGACTCGATACAAAATTTTAAAAAAATACAGTAAAATTTTAAAATCTTTAGATCTTAAACTAAAAATAGCAAAATGTATTAAAATATTCTTTAATTTTATAATTTAAATGTATTATACAAAACATTGAAATGGAATTATAAAAAAAAAGGAGTAATAATTCAAATAAATTGAAATAAAGAAAGAAAGTAATAATTTAAATTGGTATTCCTAAGAGTAAATTAGGTTTTGATTTACTAGTGTCCTTCAACATTAATTTTACAGCTATATGAATTAGTACCGATCATGATCTACCATTACACCTAATAGTAAATTAAATTATTTTTTTCGTTTTTCTCTATTTTGAATAGGCTATGAAGTACATCAAAATTATATAAAATTTTGTCTGCTGAAAATATATTTTCCAACAGACGTTACAAAAATGAAAAAGGGATTTGTGTAGTCTTTCCCAATAAAAGCCAAAGAAAACAAAAAGCTGCAACAATAGTGAAAATTGAAGGAGAATGAATATATACATTGGGATCACCAAAACAAAAGAGTATTACTTTGGAAAACATTGTTTTACTACTTTTTCTTTATTCCTATCCTCTTTAACTTTAAGCAAAGCTGCATTGCACTCTATCTCTTCTTCTTTTATTTACTATTTCCTTTTATTGTACTCTATATATCGACTTTTTTAAAGCCCATCTCTCAACAAATTAGACTCAAAATTTCGACATCATTATTCGATGTAAAAATTCTTAATTTATTCATTTTAAATTAACTTTATATGTGTTACAAGTGAAATCTCATAGTAAAGTTTAAACTTTTAATTATATAAGTTAAAGAGCGATGTCAATAGACAGATCTAGATTGTGTAAGCTTACGTGTGAAATGGATAAGTGTTATATAAATGAATAATATAATAAAATATTTATATCCATTCTGTTTTTCACTAAACCAATAATAGAAACCGTGTGTCTTCCATAAATGCTTTTAGATATAATAGTTAAGTCGCATATTTTCTCACTTTTAACATATACTCTCTGTCATTTATATTAAATAAATTTGTTGGAACCTTTTTTGAAGTTTACGAGACTTATTAGGAGATCAAATAACCAATAAAGAAGCTCTCATGATGTAGATTAATTTTATAAGTGAAGTTTGAGAAAAATAATGCATAATTTTATTTTTATCGTGATAATAAAAATAAGAGAATCATTAAAGTAAATGAAATAAATAATACTATTGAAATCAAATCAAATAAAATAATTTAATAATAAAAAAGAATTATACATATTCGACTACTTGCTAGCATTGTTATTTCCTTTCTTTTTATGATAACATTCTCAATAAATTACAAATATGTTATATCTCGTATAATCATCTCTTTTTCGACTTATCTTATAGAACCCATCGTAAGGCATGGAATAATAGCGGGATGAGTGAGGGAGGAACGCACGTGTGCATGCGCGACAAAAGGCTCCTGTTGGAGCAGGCCAGCCCATCACGTGCGATTTTTGGGCCCAGCAGCAATTTGTTTCAATGACAGATTTGCCAGATCAACTACCGGGCCCCACTCCTGTCCCCTCTCAAATTATTTCTTCATTATCCCCGCTATTTTTTTTTTCCTTATAAATAGTACAACAATACACTCTAATTTTAATTAAAAGTATATAGAATATAAGCAGACTTATCTTATTTATTATATAGGAAGAGAGGTTATTTTTAAAAGAATTTGACTCAAATGTGATAAATTAAAATTTATTATGAAAAAGAAAATATAATAATTAATTCATTTTTTAGTTAATCATTTAATTTAAATAAACATTATTTTTTTATTTTAATTTATCTGATATTTTTTATTTTTTTGAGAGTCAAATAATTTAAATTCAACTGAAATTTTATGCATGGAATTTTCAAATTCTTTAAAATGAAATTTATATATTCCTAAATATGGAAAAAGTATTATAAATTGTAATAATTGATATTTAAAATATTTTTGAAAATACATAAAAAATTTACGATCAAAAATAGAATAATTGAATCTCAAAATTCAAAAAATATCACATAAATTAAAACGAATAGAGTATTATTATTCCGTCGTTGATTTTGTATAATGAAATTAAGCTCATCAAAATGACAACCAAAATATTGGATTTAAAAGGAATCAAAATCCAAAAATATATACACACACTAAAAAAAATCATCCTCAACGGATTTGATTTATTTTGTTGTAATTTTTATCTTAATACAAGCTATATTATTTGGATGATTCTTCAAAAATAATATACTTTTTAAAGAATTTGATATGAGTGTGACCTTAAAGGTAAAGAATCTAATTTTAACTTAGAATACAAGGAACTTAAAAAAAATATTTTTATGAAATCCATTTAGATTTATTTCAAAAGTCATCTTGATTACCAGATATAATCAGAAATTCACTCCAAATTACGTACTCACTTTGCATTACTTAGCCTTACGTGGCAACGTTCTCACAATTTACCGCACTGGCTGCTATATGTATTTACCACTGCAGAGTAATTAAACTTGCCTTTAATTAATTAATTCTAAAAATGCCACGACAAAAAAACAGTACACTATATATATATATATATATAATAAGATGGTGGTAATTCTATATGGATGAAGACAAGGCAGTTCCACACAAGCAAATAATAGTTTCAGCCCAGTTAGGTAATTGATTTCATGAGTTTTGAATTTTTGAAGTGGAAAATTTCTTGGGTAAGGTAACTAAATTTTGTCAAACCAAGCGGAACTATATATACCTCATTCCCTAGTTGAATCTTCTAAAAATTATGAATTCAAAAATAAGTCCGACAGACACGTATACAACGATATTTATTAAGAATCCAAATAATATAGATATCGTGTTTCCATTGTGAATGCATGTAAATAAGTCATGGGGAGGACAATAGAGAAACTATTATCTTCAAGAGAAGACAAGAACAAATAATTTTACAACAAAACGATGTTAACAAGTCAAGAAGAGATGAAACACTAGCCTTACAAAAGGATCAGTTTTGTCTGGGTAGTTACTTTACACCCTGACCCTCCATGTACCCTGCTAAAACAGCAACTTATTTATGAAGAAGCTAAGAAGCCATTCATCAATTCTTCTTCATATCTCGTATAATCCTATAAGCGGGGTTAGAAGATCGAGTGTAGAGTATATACAAACCTTATTCCTACCTCATACAAATAAATAGATTGTTTTTGATTGTTCCTCGACTTAAATAAAGAATTTCCAAACAACTTGAAAAATGAAACACAAAAATGTGAAATGGAGAACGATACGCAACTTACAGAAGAAAGAACCCTTCTACTACTAATAACAATAACAACATACCCAGTAGAATCCCACAGTAGGGTCTGAGAAGGGTAAAATGCACGCAAACTTTATCACTGCCTCATAGAGGTAAGGAAGCTGTTTTCGGAAACCTCATCTCAAGAATCAAGCCCATTAACAGAAAAAAGTAGATATGAAAACTCTACTACTAATAAAAACGAAAATACATTTAATTTCTCCTTTTTATGTGTCATTCTTTTGAGTATAATTTGAATAAATATGTCCTACTCACTTGATAAATTCAGTAACAGGAGCCACATATAAAAGAAACTCCATGTGCATGGTTGGTAAGTAACAAGTCCAGCATATTGCATATAATTAGACACAAATTTATATTATAAAAATACACATTATTCAAGTTGGATCTTGTTAGGATATGCACACAAAAGGACACTAACTATACTGTGATTGGAACAACTCAGATTGAGTTTGAAACATTCATTTAATTGTTGATTGGGGCAGAGATTATTCCAGATTTCTGTGGCTAGTTAATTAGCTTGCATTTTGTAATTATTATAGATAGATAATTGATTAACTTATCAAATTTTAATACAACTAGAGTGTATAAGTTCCATACAAAATCTTTATAGTATTAGCCTATCAGGTTGGATTTAAGTTGTATACATTCACAAATGTCTATTACAGTGATTTACATCGGGGGAGAAGGCGAGGTTTACCAAGTCAACTAAGAAAATAACTATTTATAATTATTCATAGGGGTGTCAAATGGATGAATTGGATGGGTGTAAATTAGAGATGTTAACTTGGTTTGAAATAAAAATCTAGTCATAAACTGGTCAAATTTACTTTGAGCTCATCATATAGGATAAAAATTGGGCTGGGTTGTGACCTGTCCCAATTTGACTCTCTTTATCCCAGTAATTTTAACGTATTGTTATTTATCTTTTATACCACAATTCAAACTTTAACTCAAGAAATTTTTTTTTAAAAAGAAGTATAAATAAATAGATAAATACTAGAAGACATAAAATAGATAGTATTTTATACCTTCAATATAGGAACATACATATTATACCACTGAAAATAAAGAGTTTTAAAATAAATTAAAATTAGAGATCAAATTGAGTTCAATTGAAGATTCTTTTAAAATAGGTTAACATTTGAATGGGTTAAAATTGATCCAGTTTAAATTATCTTGAGCCTAACTCGTAAAATTATGAACGGATTGGATGAATTATCGATGATATTTGGAGTACCCTTTTTTTACTCCCCCCAACCTAATCATTCATTTTAATTAGAATTGGTAACCTGAAAAATTACAAGGAATAACCTACTATAATAGGAAATACTTATTTAAAATTTTGTGATAACTAGTTCTAGTAAGTGTGCCACACTTTACATTATGAAGACGATTAGGATCATGATTATCAATATGTTTAAAACTAAACAAAATAGTCAACTCTGAGTGGTCTCACGTCTAGATTCCTATTTAATCCCACGATTAATTGAAGTTTAATTTCCCCACTTCACCAACCATATATTAAAAGCAAGTTTAGCATCTTATCTCAACGCGTCATTAATTAATTAAATATAGACAAATCTTTATGAATAAAATTAAATTGTTTCGTTAATTTTGTCATTTGCAAAATCCATTTATATGTATGTATGTATGTATGTATGTATGTATGTGTGTGTGTGAATCTAAACTAAATAAACTTTAGAGAATGTTCTTTTAGCAACTTTTGACTTGAGTAGGGGAGTTT
>JAOTQJ010000072.1:29917875-29941934 GCA_025642045.1 Solanum sejunctum | reverse complement strand
TGTGTGTGTGTGAATCTAAACTAAATAAACTTTAGAGAATGTTCTTTTAGCAACTTTTGACTTGAGTAGGGGAGTTTCCTTTTCTTCTAATGATTATTGTTGATTCCCCACTATTCCTTGGTTAATGAATAACTAAACGTTTTTAAGAAATGAATTCGTAAAAATAAACAAACATATCATGTATTGCTACTTAGTTTATAATTAAATTTTATACATTAACATTGTAATTAAATGTTAACACGGTCATCATACATAGGATTACTTGGTACGCGAAATGAGATAGACAAGAATATCCCATGAGATTATCTATTACACTTTCTGTACGATCAAATAGCTAATTCTATCAATTTTGATTAGTACGGAGAGTGGAGAGCCTAATTAATACATACAACCAACAATGATAACATTTCCAGTGAAATCTCACAAATGAGGTTTGGGAAGGGTAAAATGTACGCAGACTTTATCACTACTTTATAGAGATACAGAGGTTGTTTCTGAGAAATCCTCATCTCAAAAATATCATCCTCAAAAGTAGAAAAAAATAGATATAAAACAAAACGATTAGAGTGGAAAGTAAATAATAATCTATAAGGACAATAAAATTAACTAATAAATGACAGATAATAACAACACAATATCTAAAGAGACGACTACCTCTATTAACCTATTATATCACAAGATCAGACATTGATCATCCTAGCTACCCCTACTAGCCCCTGTAACATTCTCTCCTAATATGCGACTTCCATTCTTTTCTATCTAAAAGCATATCCTCTAATTAATACTTACAACCAAATACGAAATAAAATAATTTTATATGTTATCTTGAAATTGTTCGTAAATATAAAATCAATAACCTGAAAAATAAGACGGATTATTCTAGCTTAGTTTTTAACTAAGCTTAGACTTTAGTGTAATGTGAAATGTGACAAGGAATCTGAGCATGCAACATGTCTACTTTATAGGCGTGCATGATCAAGAAAAGTGTTGTGTACGTATTCATATATGAAATTAATTAAAATTAGTATATAGTATAAAATTTTAAAAAGCATAGCGTAAAATTTTAGCATCAATACTATAACTAGCTAGGTCTTAAATGAGCCATTAGCTAATAATGAGTATTGTCTTTTAGTAAAATTTATTGATGTGTGCTTTATATATATAAATTGCAAAGTCTTTATTATAATTATATTAAACATGGTACATAAAAGTCTTAAGAGACATCCAACTTTGGTTGTGAACTAACAAAAATGGGTCCTAAAAAGGTTTTAGGTAATTCAAAGCCTATAAGTAGGATAATAGGCTTTTCTTTTCCTATAGTTCAAGCTTCCCTTCACTTTATGATTATATTATTATACTAATGTGGAAGTTAAGCATAATTTATATATAGTTTAATTATCGTATCAAACTGTTATGATTTAGTGGTCCTCATCTCTAATCTCCTATTTTATTTTAAACTTCCTTGGAGTATACATATTCTACGGAGGAGTGGCTCAAGAACATTAACAACCTAAGGTGAAAAATCGAATAGAAATATTAAATTTTAAAAAAATAAATTAATATTTATTCTTATAAATTTTATTTTTTTTGTCTCTTTAAGACGTAAAATTATTTTAAAAAATTTATAATTGATTTCATTCAGTCATTCTGTTTAATTGATCATATAATTATGTTTCAGATATGCCAAACATATTTTGATAATTCTTTCTTTATATATAAAATAAATAATCTTTATCATAAATATTTCTTAATATTTTTCTTTAAAAAAATCTATAACGTATTATTACTAAAATAAAAATTAAAATCCTTCAAATTTAGAATCTAAGGCGCTTACTTTTTTTTGGACATTGAGCTATTTTTTCTTAGTTGACTGTCTATCAAAAAGTGATTTCTCTACCGTCAAAGTAAAGTGCAAAGTCTGCATAGACTCCATCTTCTTCAGATATATTAATAACTTATAAAATTATATTGAGTATGTTATATATTGTACATCAAAAAAATTATGATTATTCATAAATTAAGGGATTACAATGACATTTCAATCAATCAAAGGTTAAAATGCTTAGTCAAATATCATAATGATTAGAATTAGAATTCATCAATAATTGAGGGGACTAAAAAGTATTAACCCATTTATTGTGTTGTCTTAATTTTTTTTTTTAAACTAAACTAATTTTAAATTTTAAATTCGTCTTTGCTATTCCTTTTTTCTTAGATTTAACGTATCTTTATAGTAATTACACGATAATTAACCTAACAGTTGCTAATTACTTTAATTTGAACTCTTGATCGTGGACATCACGTGTGTTAAGTTGCTTTAATATACTGTTCACTAGTTTTTTATCGAATTTTATGTACTTTAGTACGTATCACAGCTCACAATAGACATACTTTTAGCTGTAGAAATTGTACATTTGGCCCCTAACCAGCGATAAGTTAATTAATTAAAGTTAAACAGTACTAGAATAAGCAATAAATGTACTAAACCTAATCATCAAAACGAGTAGTAAAAGCATGAATAAGAAAATATGAATTTTTTTTTAATAGTAAATTAATAAATGTCCAAGAAAGTTATTTTTGAAAACAATCACCTAAATGCGCAACTTATTTAATCATTTATCTAAAATTTTCTATTGTTTAAAAAAATATACAAAAAATTTCTACTTTATTCTTTTCTCGGAGATATCACTCTTAAGTGATGTATCCTGACAGGGTTGTCTTAATATATCAACAACGGTAATCGATCGGGACATAATGTATTGAGACGTTAACTGATGTATATATTTAAAATCATGTCAAAATATATTGGGTGGTTGAGTGATATATTTGAAATTGAGATGCGGTGTATCGAGATGTTAAGTGATGTATCCGAAACTCTTAAATTTTAAGGGATTTTTTAAATTTGAAAAGAATAGGGATAATAAGTAATTAGTTCTTGATACTATAAAATTTCTTGTAAAATTACCTATATTTTTCTATGTGAAATAGAATGTGAATTTTTTCTTAAAAAATAAACAATTATAGTCATAGATTAAAAATGCTAAAATAATAAAACTTACATTCTTAACATTAAAACAAGCGTTTATTTAGCTAGTTTGATTAAATACAAATTTTAAATTAATACATTATACACGCCACTAATTTGTAGCATTGATATCGAATAACTACTAAAACATTATTTATATTACTAAATACAATTCATGGATTATTGTTAACTTATTTCAAAAATAATAAACAAATATATAAAAGTAGAGTTATTAAGCAACTTAGGATTCCCAAATGAGGGGCCTCAACTTATTAATGTTTCATCTCTATATGTGGACAACCACACATTATTATTAATATTCATAATTATAATATAAAGTTTTTATATGATAATTTTGGTATAGTTTTTCTTTTGAGTTCCACTGGAGGTCATCATATCAGTGTGGTTCCAGCAGGAACAAAATTCTATATTGTTGGCATATTGGGGTGAGAAGAAAAACAGTTCCCTTTGAAAATAAAGACCCTTTTGTTTGACCTTTGTGTACACAGTACTGTCAGTATACTTATTAATTTCTTGGACTATATCATTTTTTTCTATCTAAGTAGGTGGTGTTAAGCAGGGTAGAAATGGGACCATAAAAACGGCCTCAAAGATAAACATTTTTTCATTCAATTGAAGTTAGACTTTTCAGCAGATATAGGTAGAATGGATTTCAAGGTGAAAATGGAAGGAATGAATAGTTTCGCCAACAATAACAATATATATATAATAAAAATTCACAAGCAAAATATGAGAAAGATAAAATATACACAGACTTTATCATTGATTCATAGAGACCGAGAGACTATTTTCAAAGAAATAACTAGTTTCATCGCTCAACAAAATATGAATCTTCAAATTTTTGGAGCAAAGTTATTCGATTTGATTCATTGATCCATACTTTAGCTCTATTTCTAATTTTTTTCTTAATATTTAATTATAGGTCTTAATTTTGAGCATTTAGAATAAGATTTAGTTTATAGGAAGCATGGGCAAAGACAAGATACAATATATATATAAGATCAAAATTATTTTTGTGTATATATATTAGATATTGAGTCTTCTTGATTTCTTCATTTGTTTACTTCTTAATATTTTAAACCCTTTTAATAATCATCTTAACAAGCCCACTTATAGAGATATTTTTCCTCTAACGAGTCATTTGGTGTAAGATATAAAGTATAATTAATACAAGATAAAATTATTTTATCTTATATTTGATTAGAGATATTAGATAGTCATAAGATTAATTATCTCATAATTTGAATAATTATTCTTGAATAGTTAATTTGTGAATAAATTACTCCCCACCAAACGACACTAAAAGTAGCAAATTTAAATTACTGGAGATTAAATAAGTATTGAATATTGACTAAGAAGTAAAAATAAAATAATTAAAAAAAAAGGAATAGGTAAAGGGTCACCCAACAAAAATCTGACCATAGATTTTATGTCCTAAACTTTTGGAGACCATAAGCAAATCCCTCTTTGATCCTTTGATCATCTTTTTCTTCCTTCAATTATCTTTTTCATCATCCACATTTTTTACTTTGCTTTATTAATTACCATCATGCTTAGTGTTTCCTGTTCTAATTATCAACCCTTTAAAATATTAAATTAACAATATTAGCCTAAATTATCATCGGTTTCTCTCTCAAATATCTTAATTTAAAAAATAACAAATACTTTTTAGACATTAATTTTTTTTACAAAAAATTGCTAAAATGCAAGCAGTAGTAAAAGTAGCATTTACAAGCAGTAAAATATAGTTTTATGAATAAAGGAAATAATAAATGTATCAAGTACAAGACGTAGCATTCAATAGCTGTAGCTTTTTGACTTGATGATTCGAAGGGGATATTTATGGTAGTAAATATGCTAGCGCCATCTTTAAGCAAAAAAAGAAAAAAAAGTGTCCACAATAACCAAGCGAAAAGAAAAGCAATGGAATAACACTATAAACATAATATACAACTTAACATATTTTGTGAATTACACAAGTAAAATCTGAGAAGAATAAAATATATGTTTATTTTATTATTATCTTATAAAAATAATATAATTTAATAAATAAAATTTAAAGAAAATAAAAAAATTACTTTTACAAGACAAAAAAATTAATTTTAATTTTTTAAAAAATTTGAGATTGACGATGCAAATGAGCTCACCAATAATAAAGTTAAAAGGGTGAAAAAAGCCTAAATTCCTCTCTTTGATGAATACAAGGATCTACTTATGTGAAATTCTTAAGAATTGCTTTTATCTCTTATTCTTCTCGTGTGAACATGATCTCTCAAGAATCCCCTTTTTCATTTTTGGAATTTCACAACGAATTTGTTATGTCTTTCAAAAAAAGAAAATTAAGATAAACTCAATTGCATTGTATTGAAATTTTATTATGTCCAACTTAATACTATACCAAACTTGATAAAATTTAGCTTTAACTCAATATTTTTATTTAAAACTCGATTGAGCTTGACTTGATATCAATAAATTGATAAACAAAGAAGTAAGAAATGCAACACATAGATAAAGAGAAAATTTACACATAAGCAAGGTAGATATTAAAGATTAATTTTTTTAGGAGAAATTTCATTTCTCTCAAATGTAAAATAAACCCCCCAATCAAACCAATTACAGAAGTTACATTAGTAATAACAATATGATAAATAATACAATTACAAAATCAACCCATTAGCAATGGCTCGATTAGTATCAAGATGAGTAGTTTCATACACTGGTAACTCTTCAAGATACCTATTACTATCTATTCCAATTGCAGAAAGATTATCAAGTTCAAATAAATCTGAACTTGCACAGCTTGCACCGTCATACTCGTCATCATCTTCTTCATCATCATCGAAAATCTCCATTTTCTTGATTTGGGAATTTGAATAATTTCTCAGCAAATCCTTAGCGGCTTCCTCTACTCGGCGATTTTTTTCCATTGAATGGAATTTGAGCTCTTCGTTAATGGAGTTTCTGAGGCTTCGTACTGATTCTGAATTGGGGTTTTTTTCTTCGTACAGATTTTTGTGCCCACATGGCTGACAATCTTCGTCTACAATGATACTTACTGGGTAAAATCTAACTGAGCGTTTCGTTCCATTGCTGCTGGATTTGGGTGTTTTTTTGCTTAAACATGACCTGGAGAATGAAGAAGCGGAAGAACAAGTGGACGATGCATTTCCAGAATTTGAAGAAACAACTTTGGGTTTCTTCGTATTTCCAGCAGTGAAAAGTGAATTCAGGAAACTTGCTAATCGACCTCCTGGAGAAATTGGTTGCTTCACTTTCTTCAAATCTCCGTAAATCTTCAAAGCTTTTGATTTCGTTTTCACAAACCCAGTTTCACTTTTGGTTTTGGGAACAACATCTCTTTCCATATGGAGTTGATTATGGCGACAATCGCCATAATTTTTGAGCTGTTTAGCTTGGTTTTTGCTGAATTTTTCTGGGTTAGGAGCTGAAATGGAGGTTCTAATTGGTTTGGGTCTGTTTAGACCGTAACAAGAAGAAGAACCAGATGAATTTACTACGACATTATTATAGGTGGATGATTCAGTTTCTGAAGAAGAAAACACACCCCCACAGCTCGAATCTGATGAACTCGAGCTCGAGTTCATCAGATTCCTCGATTTCCTCTCGAAATCAGCTGTAGATTTTCTTCTAGCAACAACTTTCTCACTTACTTTTTGCTCCATCCACTTCTCAATCATACAAGCTTTTTGAAAATCCTCCATATTGTTGCTCTGTTTCTTGCGCATTGTTAGAACAATTTCGTCGTCTCCTTGATCAATTGAACGGTAAATAGCGTCAAGAAGTGTAGAAGAGAAAGATGGGTTTGAAGAATGAGAAATTTCCCTCTCTCGTTGATAGTTATATCTATCCATATATGATATGAGTTATTTTTATAGAAGAAGAAAAAACAGGGGAAATGAAGGAGTGGGGTGAAAAATGATTGAAGGAATCTCTTTATTGTCTGTTATAGAAGTGTCAAAAGCTGATGGAAAACAGAGATGGTAATGGGGAATTCATGCCATTGATCATCATACAAACATAAATAATAATAATAATATGAAGGAGAAGAAGAGACAATGGAGACAAAGAGTTATGGATAACTGATGATGGTTTTAGGGAGAGAGAAAACAGAGCATAATGAGAGAATGTAATTTGGATGACACGCCTGAACAAGAGAGAGAGAGAGAGAGAGAGAGAGAGAGAAGAACACTGTGTGTGTTTTTATGCCCTGTTCTGTTCCACTTTGGGCTTTATATGATTATCAAACTTGAAAACAGGGAAGGGTTGGTTGGGGGTAGGGAGATTTGGGGTGGGGTGTTCCAACAAGGACGCAATCAATGCCAACCTGGTAATGATGACATGGCAATACGTATTTATTTTTTCCCGAGAAATATGTATATTTATAATATAATATATTTGTCATTCATATTCATTACCCTTTGATCCATTATCTTCTGCTTTTTGATATAAGAGTATTTTGAAAATAGTTTTTTTATCTCTTAAAATATAATAAAATACTAAATATATTTTATTTTTTACGTATCCTGCTTGCAGAATTTCATTGACTATATCGTTATTGTTATTATATTCATTAGCCTTCCTTTGAATAATGATTTGAGATGATTTCATAATCTATGCTGGTCTAAATTTTTGTCGTCTTATGTGTTGATTGTTGCATTCATTTGTTAATTACTCCTTCTTGTACGTTGGTAAGTTAATGGCATTTGATGCCATTTTATTACCATTATATTTAGTGGTAAATGGCTGGATATGGTCAGCCATGACCATAAAATTTACATTCAAAAATTCTTTTATTACCCAATTTAGTCCTTGTTATATCATATAATCTATGTAATTTTTAGATTATCTATTTTTTTTATTTATTATTTATTATTTTTCGTTCATTATATGAATGACTTTTTTATCTATAAATATTGATGATTTTTCTTTATTTTGGTACACAAGAAAATAGAAAAGGTATAAAAGTTAGTCAAAAAAGAGAATTCTTATTAATTGAAGAAAAGTAATTTTTTTTATGAGTTTTGAACTCAACTCTTAGGCAACGTTATTGAGTTATATTTTATGTTAGGTTATTATATCCTCGAGCAGACAATCAAGAAGATTATTGCTGGACCAGTAAAAATTTTTGCTGCATTAAGGTTAAATCTCCCTAAAAAAACACAAACTATATATGCCTTAGCCTAAAAAAATTTTATTTTTCAGTTACAAATATTATGATCTTGTAATTTTTCACCAACATAATACAATATAATACTTATCATGCATATTCATTAGAATATTTGAGTTGAGGCAATTGCAGCCATATAAAAGAGGTCAAGGATCAATTATCTATCAAGATCATTTTAGTCAAATTTGTTAATTTGAATATGTCTAATATGATAAATCTTCCATGTAATTTGCAAGTTTTTGCATGAAAATGAACTTAGTGCACCTAAAACATAGTGCCTACTTTAAGAATGAATTTGTTGACAAAAATTGGAGCATGCGAATTTATGCTCTTTATGTAAATTAAATATTTTATATACTTTTTAAAAATTAATATAATATCATCTATGGACACATTTACTTTTATCTTGCCTCTTTTTTTAGTGGTGACTGGTGTACCTATATATATATTTTTTTAAATAGAGCTACTAATTTATTAGACAATTTTTTAAATACTTGTAACGTTATTTATAGCAAAAAATGTTCTTATATTTACTTTCGAAGTGGACAACTCAATATTAAGAGATTAAAATTCCAAACAATATATATTAACTTTTGAATATTAGTAGGGGCTAAGACTTGTACGCTAAAATTTTTAGTAAACTTAAATTCACATTAATTTGATTATCATGATTTATAAATGAGTTACAAATGAATAGTTAACGGAATAAAATTTAAACCTTTTATTTATTATATTCTTTTTTATACCATGCCTCAATTACTTCATGTATTAATATGAAATAACATAAGTTTGGTGTTATGTCTTATTTGTAATAAATTTATCCTAGCACAATTACATAGAAATAAATTATTTAAAATTTATTTATCTTGAATATATTTAACCGTTTATATATAAATAAATAAACAATAAAGGAAAGATGAGCGTGAATAGATTAAGCAAAAAATGAATCTTAAAGTTAAAGCAACGTGCCATATTAAGCTAGACATTCCTCGTGGCATACTATTTAATTATGCTACCTTAATCTCCAACATTATCTTTCTTTTTCTTTTCTCCCAAACACTATCTCCCTTTTGAAATTTCACTAAAATAAATTTCTATTTTGAAGTGGAGGGAAAAAAAAGGAATGAAGATAATCTCATAATTCTTATCTTTAATATTAATTAATAAAATAGAAGGAGAAAGCACAATCAAGATAAGTTTATAGTATTCAAAAGGATGACTGAGTTAATACATCAGGTGAGGTTTTATTGAAAAGATAAAAAATTAACTTCTTTTATTAATATTTCTTTAATCTCATTTTATAGAAAAAGACTAAGCAAGTGTTGTTCTAATGAATGACAGATAATTTACAATAATATTTATTCCTGATCGTTATTGCCTGCTTAAGCTTAAAAGTTAGTAGTTAGACTTCGTCTGTTCATTTTATTAATATTTCTTCAATCTCATTGTATAGAAAATGACTAAGTGTTGTCCTAATGAATGACAAATAATTTAGAATAACATTTATTCCTAATCGTCGTTGTCTGCTTAAGATTAAAAGTTAGTAGTTAGATTTCTTCTGTTCATCGATCATTGAAGGAAAGCATTTATGGCTAACGTAATGTCTTCTGCCTATCTGTATTTAAAGAATATTCTCTTGCCCCCAGGTGTTTGTCATGGTCGTGATAAAGGTTTGTTAAAGCCTTATCAAGAAGTTATTATGTTCATCCTGCATGATGAGAGACAGGTAATTTGTTTAGTGCAATTTATATTTCTGATATTATTTATAAATTATTACATGATCGTAGATTTAATCAGTGCACGTCCAAAATATTAAGGCCACGCACTATCAAAATAATTTCAAAATATCAGTAATTTAATTTCTCCTCCCATTTACTTTACCTTGCATAAAAGAAATACTATATAGTCTTATACGCTTTTGCATTCATCACAAGTTGTCAACTGAATATGAATTAAAAGACGTATATATCTCACTAACACAATTAATTGTAAATTAATTAACTTTTGAATAAAGTTTGTTTAATTTATTTTGAAGTTAATCAAAACCTTGTTGAATGGAAAAATTGGGAACTTTATAAGCATTAAAATCATCTTTAAATATTCCTCCATCGCGTCCATATCTTGGTCGTTGCAGTCTTTCATAAAAACATTACAGTAATATCGCTAAATTATAATTATTAGAATTTTGTCCAAGCTATCTTTTCTAGTTAGTACTTCTTAAATATCCCAACTACCCATTAATTGGAGCAATAAAAATAGATTTTTTTTTTTTTAAAAAAGAAGGATTAGTAAGTATAGTATAGTAATTTTTATCTCTCTTTCATGTTAAATATTTTTAAATAATCCAAAATTACTACAATGGCTTTTTCTTTTTTTTCCTTCTTTTCTTACTTTTGTAACAACACATCTTAAGATTAGAAGTCCACATCAAAAAAATACGGGAGAAATGTTGGGTATATAAGTAAATAAGTCTCACCTACTAGTGACACATTTTAAAGCCATGTGAGATTAGGCCCAAAGTGGACAATATCACTAGTGGATTGAGTCATTAGAGATTGTATTAGAGTCACTCCTATGTTTACCTTGTCAACCTTATTGATGTGGTTTAAAATTTTACATAGCTTAGACAAATTCTAGTGAGGCGAGGTAAAGCTCAGCGCTGGCTAAGCGAATTCCATATGGTGGGATAAATCTCAGCGAGGACGCTGATTCCATAGAGGAAGTGTATGTAACAACTCATCTTAAGATGAGAAATCTCACATCAACAGAACACGAGAGGGATATCGAGTATATAAATAAATAGACCTTATCTACTAGTGATGCATTTTAAAGACATTCGAGCCTAGGCCCAAAACGAACAATGACACTAGCAAGTTAGATTATTAAGAACAATATTGCTAACAAATTGGATCATTACACTTTTTACGAATTTAAACTTTATTATGACCTATCCTCATAGTTAATTCTTTTCTCGAAATTACTGTTCATTTGACTAATTTTTTTGTTTTATATTTTTTAATAGACCTGAGATTATTTACATTTGAAGATATAATATGATTATAAAAAATAATAACTAATAGATATGAGATCCAAAAAAGGATTCTATCATGATAAAAGAAAGATGGTAGAATTTTTAATGATGTGCATAAGTGCATACTTCCAAGTCGTTCATAATAATTATTATTATTATTAGTTGTATATAGAAGATATGTGTTAGATTGAGAAAGAGACCCCAAAAGTGGCTAACTTTATGTCTAAATATGATTTACATAATGCTAAATTAATCATTGCACTCGTGGCTGTCAATCTTTATGGAGTAATAAATCACAATTCATAAATACATTGACCTACAAAACTAATTTTTAAAAAATTCAATTTATATGTATATATATTCTAATTCTACTAGTAACTAATACTAGAGAAAAAAATTTAAGGTAAGACTGAATTTTTCTTTGATCATTAAGTAAAATTTAATAGTTTCAAGTTGAACGTACTAAATCAATTAGCTTATTAAAATTGAAATTTTTTATTCTTTTCTTGAAAATATTTTCTACTCATATTAGCTATTTTCGATAAAAGTAGAAGTGAGATCTCCTTTATTTTTCAATGAAAGCCTCAGTACTTACAGAGTTCTCGTACAAAAAAAAATTTAATGTTGTAATTAGCCAGATGAGTAACGAACAAGCCATAGGCAGACAAGACCCTTTTTCAATCAAAGTCTTTCCCTCTTATTATACATCCGATACTAACTCAGATATCATAATTATTCAAAAAATTATCTTGAAAGTCGAAGTGATATGAGTGACGAAATAAAAGAGGAGAAGACTAAAACAAAAGATTCTTTAATTTAGGGGAAGGTTGTTAGATTCCTTTTAAATCTTGAATTGATCAAATGTACAATTGATGAAAGTGAGATGACAACAAATTAAGGGAAAAAGTGTCAATCCATCTTCGATTCTATTTCCATGCATGGGAATAAATAGAAAAACATTGTACTACGTTAGAGATCGATGTAAACTAAAGTTCATGAGAGACACACTCTTTGCCATCCTCCAATAACACCTATTATACTTGTCTTATCAATCTACGTTAGTGCTCATCCCAATACAATTTGTCCCCTTCTACTAATGTTACCATCGGTCATCAACATCTTTTCTTAACTTTGCCTTTGAAATAAATTGATCTGACTAATTTAAATTTTTATAATGCATAAAAAAAAAAATATTTCTTTTTTATCATGACAGAAACTCAAACACAAACTATTTGATTAAGGGTAGAAGTATTTGTCTACTGTATTATATTTTTTAATTTGACAATGACATATATTTTCTTTTTATTTATTTTTATTTATTCACAATAAATTTTGTATATTTCTTAAGAAATAGAAAATAAAAGGTATATTTTGTTATGATATTCATACTATCGATGTATGATCTTAATAGACTTGAAAAATGATTTGGAATGCATAAATAATTTAGCTACAAATTTCATCACTACTTCATCTTTATTTTACTCATAGGTAATAGAAATTCGTCACTAATTCATCACTAAATAGGATTACTGATAGATTTTGATATTTATGTGGGGTCTAGCTTTTTTTTTTTTTCAACAATTTAACAATTGTGCAAACTATGATTGTTGTCAAAAGTTGTTTCCTAGTTGTTCACTGGCCAAAAAAACTTAACCACTAAAATTTTCTATATAAAGGGGCAATCTGCTTGTAAGATGTATACACCAAATTGAGAAGAAAAAGAAAGAGAGTCACAAAGAGAATAAAATATATTAAGTATTTTATCTGTGAGGTATACATAAACTATTTAATAAAAAATAGTTTGTGAAGAAAAATTGAGTATCAGCGATATTTTAGTAAGGTAAAAAATTAAAAGAGAGTATTTCTTTTGTGTGTGTAGAAATCTTTGGGAGTATTGTACTCATGCTTACACAGTGTAAAAATTTTTATTATAGTAATATCAGTTGTTTCTTTGACCCGTGGTTTTTTTCCTTATTTAAAAGGGTTTCCACATAAAATTCTTGATGTCATTATTTTTTTATTTTTCATATTATTGTGTCATATTTATTTTGTGTTAGTTCATATTTTTTCCCAACAATTTTAGTTAAAAAATTTGTCCATCAAATTTCTTATAAGACAAATAACCATGAATGGGTATATATATCTTTATATGCAAGGATGTAGGCATCAAGAATCTAGTAGATAACCATGAATGGGTATATATATCTTTATATGCAAGGATGTAGGCATCAAGAATCTAGTAGATATCTTAAAAATATAATAAAATCATTATAAGAATTTATAAACTTCGAATCATGATTAATCCGACACTATCTATAAGCAATTTCTATCATCATTCCCCTACAACTATTATGTTAGCTAACAAGGAGGAATTACCATTATCTAATCAATATCGCTATATGCTTAGCCAGAAAAAGTAAATACACTGTGTGTGTGTCTAAAATTATATGTGCCAAAATAATTTATCACAAAACCCATCCATCTCACTTCTAAGCTCGATAAAAAAAATCTTATTTTCTTATTTTGTGTTAATGATATTGATTATGTTTAATTTTATTAAAGAGCAATGCATAATACATGCTCAAGTTTATTTCTTTATTGAACTAAAATTTAATCAATAAATATTATATTTTTTAAAAATAACTTTGTGATCATTTATTATACTTTTGTTATGAATTTTTCCTTATTTGGAAAGATTGCATTTTAAAAATTGGAATAATTTTTATAGTTTTCACAACTTATAGATTTTTTATATTTATGCGTAAAGATTAAAACATAAAAATTTAAGTTGAATATCTAAACAAAGCTGCAACTTCATTTCATATGATTCCAAATTACAATTTTATCTCACATAATCAAACATGCCCTAAATAGCACATGGGAGAATCAAATCACTATTGGATTTTCATCACCATAGTCCATATATATATGTAATAGTTTCCCTTCTTGTTTTAGTAGTATTTTTGAGTGATTATATGCGAAAGCTTTTCGATTTCTTACCTATAATAAAGTATTGGATCAAACTATATATTGATCAAAGTGACTAAGAAAAGGGGGGGCTTTGGTTTGAAGTTTAATAAAGGAAAAAGAGGTAAGATTGTTCCATACACCTCCAAAGCATCAAAGTTATTTTCTTTATTCTGTTTAAAGAAGGGAAGAAAAAAGAAAAAGGGCATATAGTATAAAGTAATGTTTGGCGATCCCTAGGTGATGAACTGCACGCTTGCACTAAAAATAAAGAACAAAACAGCAAGGCAGTAAGTGAGATCTGAAACATGAAATTCCATAAGCTTCTCTTTCAAGCAAAAAAACAAAGGAAATTAAAGTGAGATCAAAGGGAAATTGCAACTTTTGTTCTAGCTGTTCACACGTACTACAACCTACTTTAAAAATTTGTACTGATTACAAATCAGGAATCTGAACAATCATGATGGAATCAACTAAAGATCAAACACATGAATCAGTCTCAGACCGACTGACTTCTAGTTGCTCACTTTTAGTTGCATTGGATCTAGAGATTTATTATTAGTCCCAATAGAAGGAAAGATGTAAGTATCTAATAGGATCATTTTATCTTGGGTATAGACATTTTATTAAAACATACTTCTTTCGTTTCATTTCATGTGATATTCTTTGACTTGATACGATATTTAAGAAAAAAAAGACTTTTAAAACTTATAGTTTTTAAAATCATTCTTACATATTTATATGCATGAAGGACACTTCATTAAGGTAAAACGAAAAGTTTAAAATTAAATTATTTTTCTAATTAAACTAAGATAACATTCTTTTTGAGACGAAAGAAAAAAAAAGATATCAAATAAAATGTGACAGAAAAAGTACGTCGTAATTCCACTTGTTCTTTTGTGACGATAGTGTCTAATCCATCTTGCATATAAAATGATAATATTGCATCATTCCAAGAATATTTTAGAAAGATCTTATTATAATTTCATTTATTCAGTCAAAGTTTTTCGTCTGACAATGAATAGTGTAATTTGAGTAATGAAAAATAGAAAAAGGAGTTTTTGTCAATATTGGCATAAATTATAACAAAGGGGATGAAATCATTAAATCTTTCTATTAACTAGAATTAATTTTGTAAATAAAATACGCAAAAATAATCACAAACTTTGAAAAAAAAAATGTCTTGAAGCAAACAATGATGAGAAGAAAACTTAAATGAATTCAAACCGTAGCCCAAATAATTTTGGGCCAACCCAACTCTCCTGCTTTTCCTCAAATAGTTGGGCGTCGGCCCAAAATATTCCTTTACTCTGAAATCTGTATCTGTTTCATGGGCCAAATTTGAAATCTTCTTGGATCAAATTTGAGTCAAAACTATGGGTCAAATACTCAAATTCTATAAAATCTCAAAATTCATATTTTTTTAAAAGAATTTGAAATTTGCAATCATAATTAAATATTAATTTTCTATTGAACCAACTATCACATAAAAATTCATAGGATGACTTATTTTGACACTATTATGAAGTTATATTAATTAGTACCTTTTTTATCCACATATAGTACTTCTGATAATGCCAAACTTTAGCCAAAAATATTTGTATTTTAAGTATATTTGTCAATAATCGATAATATTTGACTAAAGTTCACTCATTTGTACGTGAACTTTTAACTATATGGACATGAACAATTGAAATAGGGCAAAAAATTATTGAACAAGTAAACTATAAATAAAGACAATTTTCAGCCATATTTAGAATTAAAAGAATATTAGAAAATCGAGCAAATAATAAAATATTAATCCTATCAAATTTTAAATATTAGATCTAAAGTTAAATATGCGTAGATTAAATGACTATGTCAAAATGAAATATTCGTACACTTTGCCCATCATGCTGCAACAACCTCATTGGCCGGAAAGTATGTTCTTTTAGTACCAACTCCTTCGTAGAATCATCACAAAAGACGTGCTAAAGTGTATAAGCTTTCTCCACTTTTAATTAAATATCTTTGGTCTAAATTTGAGAATAAATGTATAATAAGAAATATCTCTCCTCTTAATTCGTTATATAAAAATTTTTTTAAAAAATAATCTCTAGAAAAATTAAATAATTATGTTAATTTTTTTTTATTTGCTAAACAAGTAAAAATTATTATTCTAAAAATATTTATTTATAAGGCAAGTATTATGAAAGGTGTCGGTAGACAATCGGATGTGATGATGGTGAATGGGAATGGGGACCTTCATGGGGAAAAATAGTGTGGGGATAAGCATTATTAATGTGGAATGTAAGTTTATGTAACTTTATTTTTCATACGTCCATTATTTTTTCTCATTGTAAAAGAATAAAGAACTTAATTTTTTTTAAAAAAAATATTTATAAAAAATAATTGATAGAATATGAAAAAATTAGCATCCCCCATATCAAACACAAAATTTGATGCATCAATTTTTTCTCCAATTGCCCATTAAAAACACAATTAAAAAAATTACATGAATATACTGTATTAAGAAAATATTTATCATTTATAACAATAACAATTTTTCCTTCTGAAAACTTATAATGCAATTTTAATGGATATTATTGGGAACTAACTATAAAACATACCTAATACAAGTTTTATTGATGGATAATACATTTATCACATATTTTAACACACATAATTAATTTTTTTATCAAACAACTATAATATATTTTTAAACACTAAAAGTATTTATGTGACATCCATAATTCACTTTTCATACAAATACAAAATTATTTATCATAAGATTGCTATAAATGCTAATAAATAAAAAAATCACTATAATCAATAATTACTTTTTAAAAAAGGTACTCACTCAAATATTTTAAAAAAAATAACGTAACTAGGCAAACATAGGGTATATATTTACATTATACAACAAAATTGCAATTTGTAGGTATAATTAAAGTTTTGTTACTATTTTTTCTCTTTCTCTCTTTCCTTTTCCTGTCTCGCTCTCTCTCCGTAATTTCTTGATAGATATACAATTACATATGTAAACTAGTTGCATATATGCAATTATTTTGACAAATATTCATAGTCAATTTCAATATATATACACATACAATTCGCCTCTCTTTATTCTCTGACTCTCTCCTCCCTCTCTCGATCTCGCTCACCTCTTTCCTCCATCTCCCAATCTCTTTTTTCATATATATATATATATATATTAGCTAGACATACACTATTTGACAGCTATACATATATTTGATAAATATATATATATATATATATATATTTCGTCTCTCTCCTCTCTCTAGAGATCTTGATCACCTCTCTCCTCCCTTCCAGATTACATAATCGAGATTATGCCATATAATTTTATAAAATATAACTATTTAACTATATTAAATTTTAAATTTAAATTATTTATGAAAATTCCACAATAATTTTTCAAAAAACAACTTACAATAGCATTGGGTTATGTTAGCATGGGCCCGTCACCCGATTTTATTGGAAAGGGGTGAGCAATATTATTTAAAAAAAAATAATTGTCAAACAAACAATTTAATATGTCGTAATATGGAAAAGATGGCAAAAGGTTTTCACCTAACGTTTATCGCTTTTTCTCGTTTTTCAAATTCAAAAGTAAACAACAATAATGAACAAAATAATTCAACATTGCAAATTATTTCCGATGTTTTCAAATTCACATGTGAACAACAATAAACAATCAAAAAAATTAAATTGCAAAATTATTTTTATCTTGTGCATGTTTTAACTCGTAATTCCTTTTTATTGAACATATTATTTTTTAATTAATTGACCTATTATAATTTTTATTGTGTTATTTAATTATTAGAAATTCAATCCTAATTATAGAATGAAGCTATATTCTTCTATACTAGAATTTTCAGTTATCTGTATCAGTGTCATGACTGCTTCAGCATGAAGCCTTGTAGTTTTTTCTGTGTTTGGTTATATAATTTTCACGTATAGTTGAAGAAGTCATTTGTAAAAATAAGCAAAAATACTATAATCCTTAATGTTTAATTAAAAGATATACATATTTCATGATTAATGAGAGGCTTCAAAATTTGAATTGTATTTTTACACATTGATTAAATTAAATTGCAGATTGATGTTAATGAAGATTTGGAAACACACTTGTCCATAGAATTTGCCATTATCAAGTGGTCCAATATTAGAAGGTTCCTGAGTAGTAACTTGTTGACAATTGACTGATGTTCCCCATATTCACATTTACATCACAAAATTGTTCCTACTAAAAAATGCTTGACCTCTTGTGAATTATTGAGCTGTGTCCCTACTTTTCCTATAATCACATATTTTATAGAATTTTTTTGTGATATTATTCTCAATTAGATGCTACTCATGACTCAAATATAAAATAATTAAAATTTTAATAAAAATATTAAATATTAAAACATATTAATATATACTATCATATCGCTCGATTCTACTTTCCTTTTCTTTAATAAATAAATCTACAACAAACATAGTTGCTGTATTAATTTAAGGAATTTCAGAACACGACGCAGCCCCTTTGGTTCTTTGTGGCAGGCTCATTTTTTTAAAATAAAATGTACTCCCTCTTTTTTTCCGTCAATTTGAAAGAAAAAAAAAGATACTTTTTCTAAAATAATTTTTAAATTTTAAATTTTCTTGACATATTTTATTTTAAATTTAATATATAGATCAAATAAATTAAATCGAATTTCTTCAGCAACAACACATGGGTTGGATTTTCACGTTTACGTAAATTAATTGATTTCCCTCTGTGGGTCCCACACAGCTCTGCACCATCCAATCGCCCCCTCTAATTTACTAGCGTTTTTCAGTCACCCCATTATCTTCCCTCTTTCGCCGATGTTTCTGCCGTTGCCGGCGGCAGCTTCCGGTTGTCTCTGTTCTCAGAGAGCCCATGAAGCTATATTATCAATGTATAATACGTTAATTTTATCTGTTGAAGCGTTGGTATTTGTTAATTAAAGCTAAACAGAAGATTTTAAGAGATGTCGTTATTACGAAGAAGGAAAGTACCTGAAAATGAAATTCAATCGGATGCGGAGCCAAAGCTTGATGCCGAAGAAGACGATAAGAAGAATAATGTAAAGGCGGGAAGGAAGCAGAAATGGTCGTGTATCGACAATTGCTGTTGGTTTGTAGGATGCATATGCTGTGTGTGGTGGACTTTGCTGTTTCTGTACAATGCTCTGCCGGCGTCGTTCCCGCAGTATGTGACGGAGGCGATTACTGGGCCGTTACCCGACCCGCCGGGCGTTAAGTTGCAGAAGGAAGGGTTGAAGGCTAAGCATCCGGTGGTTTTTGTTCCCGGGATTGTCACGTGTGGACTTGAACTGTGGGAAGGGCATCAGTGTGCTGAAGGATTGTTTCGAAAGCGGCTTTGGGGCGGGACATTTGGGGAAGTGTACAAAAGGTAATGCTTGTGTCTCTTCCTGCTCGAGGTTATTAGTTTTGCAGAGATTTTGGTTCCTAGGTACTGTTTTGATTGCAAGAAGCATGATTTACCTTAGTTTTAGCTGGATATAGACATTGATCTTATCTCTTAAGATAACTTCTTTCAGCTAAATATTGCCAAATAAGCCCTATTGCTTGCAATTTCAACCCCGTCAAAGTTAATCTTAGAAACTAGTATAGTTTATCTAATTTGATGTACTTAAGTATATCTTCCTTCTGCGGTTAGTTCATATGGTAATTATTGTTGATGGTTCATAAAGAACTCAGGAAAGGATGCATCTCTTGCATGAGTAAACAACATCAACAACATCATACCCAGTGAAATCCCATTTAGTTGGTTTTGGAGAGGGGGTAGAGTCTAGAGTGTAAGCAAATCTTACAACTACCTCGTGAAGGTAGAGAAACTGTTTTTGAAGGACCCTCAGCTCATGTTTATCCATAAAATCTACTAAAAATTGATTCTTTACCTATGATAGAGGGAGGTTATAGATCCTTATCATGTTAGACTGCTATTTCCAGATTGGCCAAGAAACAAACTAGAGATTTCAATTTCTGTAGCAAAACTAACATAGACTTGAGCTCAATTTCTTACAAATGCCATGAACAGTTATACTCGAGAATTACTTAGATATTCTACCTCAATTGATAAACAGAATCTGTTTTGATTTCATGATCCTTTGCTTGACTGAAAAAGTTTCTCAGACAAACTAATACATCAATATATTGTAAATTTTGAGCATCATATGACACATCTATCAAAAGAGGAAAAGAAGAAAACCATGTTACGCCTTTTCAGCAAAGAAGTCCACTCATTTCAAATTTTGTTCTTCATATACATTCTAGTCAAATAAGGCCACCAAAATGAGGCAGATGAAGTGCAATGAATAAATTTGACGTGTGGAAAGGATGTACTGCTGAAATTGCTAAACGATCATCTGTCTTTGGGATAGAACATCTGTGGCATTGAATTCACAAAATTGTTTGGTCAAAGAAACTATTAATCTCTAGCAATAAGGCTGTTAATTTTGAAAAAAATAGGGAATCCACCACAATTAATTTTGATTGTTGGATTTTTCCTTCCAGGAATTGTAAGCTACACAGTGTATTACATCTTTCAGTTAGACAGTGCAACTTTCTGATTTAGTAAGAGACTTCTGTTTAGGAATAAAAGGATCTCATGTTTACTTTCTTTTCTTGTATTTTTTTTCCTCTTGAAAGTCATGGTTCTTAAGCTATAACCTTTTTTTGATAAGATATCATAAATGAGAAACCTCTTAACCTCTAGCTCACCCTGTAAGAATTAAATCTATGTAACCATTGCTAGCATTCTCTTACTTCTTAAATTTTATTTATGGTCCTTTGCAGACCACTGTGCTGGGTGGACCACATGACACTAGATAATGAAACTGGTATGGATCCTCCTGGTATTAGAGTGAGGCCAGTTAGTGGACTTGTTGCTGCAGATTACTTTGCTCCTGGATACTTTGTCTGGGCAGTTTTGATTGCTAACTTGGCCCGAATAGGATACGAGGAGAAAACAATGTATATGGCTGCATATGATTGGAGACTTTCCTTTCAGAACACCGAGGTACTAATGTCTCCTTATATGGCATCGACTGCATTTGTATTTGATCAAATCACGTTAAATTATTAATCATTTTAAAATGTTATAACTGTGATGCTCAATTTTACTCAATAGGTGCGTGACCAGACCCTGAGCCGGATAAAAAGCAATATAGAACTGATGGTTGCAACCAGTGGCAAGAAGGCAGTAATTGTTCCACATTCCATGGGGGTTGTATACTTTTTGCATTTTATGAAGTGGGTGGAGGCACCAGCTCCCATGGGTGGTGGTGGTGGACCCGATTGGTGTGCCAAACATATTAAAGCAGTGATGAATATTGGTGGACCAATGCTAGGTGTTCCAAAATCTATAGCTGGCCTTTTCTCAGCTGAAGCACGGGATATTGCTGTTGCCAGGTAAGCTTACTCTCTGAAAATCTTTCTTCTTCGCCAGCCAGTTAAACGGAAGGGTGCAAATTATGTAGATCTAAATCCTTTTGTTTGGTTACTGAAACTGATTTACAAACCCAATCTGTAACTGCCTTTTACATGCCATGAAATTATCCTTTGCTTTATGTCTTTCAAGCTGCGTTCTGAAACTTCGAGCATCTCCAACATGTTAACTGGATATCCTGAAAGCTTTCCATTAATATCCTTTCGATCATTGAACTATCAAAAAATATGTACAAAATTGTTGTTCATATCAGCACAACCCATTTAGATTAGGCAATAAAAGGAAAAACAAACTGCTATAGTGCTACAAACACCCATCAACCAGGCGACACCAAACAAACATATTACTCCATAATGTCCTTGCTCAGCGTAGTCAGTACTCATCTTCTTCATCCTCCCTTCGTTATCATTCAGCCCAGCACCAGCATTCTCATAGTCCTTTTCCAGAGCAGCAAGGTCTTTAAGTTTGTCTTATATGTAATGTATTTTTTCTTCTGCTTTCTTTAGTAATTCACCTCAATTTCAGGGCTCTGGCCCCAGGTGTTCTGGATACGGATATATTCCATTTTCAAACATTAGAGCACATAATGAAGATGTCACGAACCTGGGATGCAACCATGTCAATGATACCAAGAGGAGGGGACACAATCTGGGGCGGTCTTGACTGGTCACCTGAGGAAGGCTATTCTCCTTGCAGAAGTAAGTCCAGAGATGCTGCTGCTCAGAATTCAGGCCATCACGAGAATCAAACTACAGAGTCTAAAGCAAAATATTACAGCTATGGAAGGATGATATCCTTTGGAAAGGATGCCACAGAGGCACATCCATCAGATCTTAAGAGGATTGACTTTAGGGTAATGTTAATCCGAGACCGAATTCTCCCGTTGTTTCTCTCGTATGCGCTATTTTCCTTTAATTGCTTCGACTTTGGGCATGGATTTCATTGGGTGCGGGTGAGTCTGGATGACCAGTTTATGGATTTCTATGATCAGCAGAATGCTAAAGCCAAGGGATTTAGTGAATAAACTATGTGTTCATCTTAACCAACTAGATATGTACAAAAAGTAGATTTCAAACCCAGTTATGTGACAGAATTCCAAATTTGAATCCATATAGCTCAAATCCTAGATCAATATCTGCTAGAGGCACCAAAAACTGCAGAAATAAAACCATCTATAAAGTAGTTTGCACTTTGATGTGAAGTTCTTGTTCTGGTTGTGGTCCTTCGACTTATATTTTTATGCTATAGGCAAGCAGGGGTATGACCTGTCACCTTGCTAAAAGCTGCTTCTTTTGATGACTGCCAAAGAATGATTTGGATACCTGGTCATAATAAGACCAGTGGGCACACATGGCGTGGTTGTATGTTTTAGAGCTGATGTGATGTCAGTGTTAAATAGTGAAAATAAATGAAGTCTAACCATATATTACAGGTGGATGATGTCTTCGTATATCAATTTTTTGTACACATCCTTAACACGGCATTCCCTTTTTTGTGATAAATATTAGATGAGGACTTATCCACCGAAAAAAGAAAAAATAAGATAAAGTACTGCATGAGGCATTCCTTTAACACTTGCTATTTCAACAAAATAATCTGTTCAGAATTTCCTTTAAAGGAAAATATCCACAGCCTATGTAAATGGACGAGGTGGTTATAATTAAGGTCATACTGAACTTCCTTCTGAAAAGTGTTTCTTTACTTGCAAATAATCCTCCGAGCTTGTCAATTTCCTTTTTTTTTAATTGTTGAATGAGGCATTCCATTCCTTATGCCAATTCATCTGAATTTATTATGCTTCATAAAGACCATAAGAGCCAATAAGTTTCCATGGATTTGCTGAAAGCTGCTGAGTAGAAGCAGAACTAGACAAGCAAAGCATCATAGCTGCCAGGAAAAGCAATGAAAAATGGAACCATGAGGTCTCAAATATTTCAAATTTGAAGACCATACTGGTTATGCTATACAATGTGCCTCTTATAGAGCAAAGAAATATCTGTTTCCTTTTCTTCTTTTAAGTATTACTCATATTTAAGATCCTTACATCAGCAGCAGCACATGTTTAGAATGCATTCAAGTAATCTGAAGCAGATCTGGAAAAACATTCCCGTATGTATCTTTTGCAGTAAATGGATGGAAAGAAATAAGGGTTGCTTTGAAGGAAAAAAGATGTGTGTTTCTAGAATTAAGAACTCTTGTTTGCTTACTTTATCTTGCTGGTGTTATAGGAGGAGGGTAGATAGCCTGGATCAGTACATGGATTTCTAGCCTGCTAGAGGGGATCACCTGATGTGTGATATTTCTTATACAGTTGGTTTTTGTAATTCCCTGTACCATCTTGATA
>JAOTQJ010000072.1:29889019-29916828 GCA_025642045.1 Solanum sejunctum | reverse complement strand
GAGGATTACCTAAACCTTATAAGGAGACCACTCATCCCATTAACCACCAATGTGGGACTTTGTGTCTCAACACCCCCTCTCACCCTCAGTGTTTAGCATCTGGTTTGTGGACAATTTTTCGAGGCCCAACATTGGGTTAGACGGGCCCTATTCTGATACCATGTTAAAGTAGGTGTTAGGCCTAACTCACATCCCAAAAGCTAGCTCAAAAGGAGGAGGATTGCCTAAGCCTTATAAGGAGCCCACCCATCTCATTAACCACTAATATGGGACTTTATGTCTCAACACCCCCCTTCACGCCCAGTGCTTACCATCTGGTGCGTAGACAATTTTTTCGGGGGCCCACACACACACCCTCACGCCCCCGTGCTTAGCATCTGGTGCGTGGACAATTTTTTCAGAGGCCCAACATTGAGTGAGACGGACCCTGCTTTGATACCATGATGAATTAGGTTTTTAGGCCTAACTCACACCCCAAAAGCTAGCTCAAAGGGAGGAGGATTGCCTAAGCCTTATAAGGAGTCCACCCATTTCATTAACCACCAATGTGGGACTTTTTGTCTCAACACACATCCAGCGGGTAGCGGGTTCCCCTTGTCATAAGAAAAACTGTATAGGTTGAAGTTCAAGAACCAAAACCAAATTTGTTTTCACTGTTAGAGTCTTGAGTATCCTAATTTAAAACAAACAAGAATTCAGTAGCAATTTCCCATCTGAAGAAAGAACCAACACTTCAGGCAGTAAAACTCTATCATTGCCTTCTTGTGTGGTTAAGAAAAATAAATAGGTTGGGCAAGAATTTTCTTCAGAAGGTTTAGTCAAACTTGAAAATCCGTGACAAGGGCTTTGCTAAAATTTGCAGCAGCTTCTTTAGTTAACACTAGTCTTAGTTATTTTGTTCTTGCATTTTGTTTTGATCTGATTTGTTTCTGCAGATTACCAAATGCTCCTGACATGGAGATCTATTCAATGTATGGAGTTGGCATTGAAACTGAAAGAGCATATGTTTACAAGCGGATACCTACAGCAGGATGCAATATTCCATTCCAGATTGATACTTCAGCTGATGAAGATGATGAAGATAGCTGCTTGAAAGCAGGTGTTTACACGGTAGATGGCGATGAGACTGTGCCTGCATTAAGCGCAGGATTCATGTGTGCAAAAGGATGGCGAGGAAGAACTAGATTTAATCCCTCTGGTATCAAAACTTATATAAGGGAGTATTTTCATGCCCCCCCTGCAAACCTTCTTGAGGGTCGTGGTACTCAGAGTGGTGCACATGTTGATATTATGGGAAATTTCGCTTTGATAGAGGATATAATGAGAGTTGCTGCTGGTGGTACCAGTAAAGACTTGGGTGGTGATCGAGTTTACTCAGATATCTTCAAGTGGTCCGAGAAGATCAATTTACGTTTGTGACTCATAGTTGTGATCATCTATCGCTATTCACCAGTTTCATCGTGTCAACGTACCAGCTTGACATCTTATTTATAAACTTACATACCCTTTCCACTGGATGCCATTCAAATATTCAGAAATGAACAGGTATTTTTTCCTGATATAGTGCAGGATTTCATTCTTCCAGTGGTGTAAATTGTCACATTAACACAGCTCATCTCGCTATGCAATTACAAAGAATAATAGGTGCGTAGTAGGGATTGAGTTGATGTTGTACCATCAAAGTCTTTGGAATTTTGGCATTGTTGAATTTGTTGTAAGTTAAGGACTTGGGATTGCTGATTGTTGTAAGCTATTTGATGTGTTGTAATACATAATTGAAAACCCACCATCAAAGCTTATAATGTAATGTAGCTGTGTCGGTGAAAGTTCTTGTACCATAGATTGCGAGGATTCGATCCCTTTTCCTTTGTGCACTTTTGTTTCATAGGAGATTTGTCAACATTCTTTCCTTTCTAAACACGAAGATACTAAAGATAACATTTTGCAAGGAGAAAAATTGTGATGAAAATAGCTTTTGAAAAGGTTTGATTCAAGTGGATAAAAAACAAGGAGATTTGAATTTTTTTTGGGTCACGAAGGAGGTTAAAAGTTATGTATGTGCAACTTGTGATACTTACATTTTCCTTTGCAAGATGTCGTATTGGAGATATAATTAGGTATATTAAGCATTTACTATGCACAAGATCAAAAAACAGATTAAATTACACAAGTTTGTTGTATGTATTCTCATCTTGCCTATATGTAAAACAATACCTAAATTAGAATCATCACTATAAATGAAAGTGACTTTCATAACATATCATGGAAATTTCACCTCTCAATTCACCATAAATAAAAAAATTATCAATTTATCTATATAAAAAGTATAATAAGTTTTTTTTCAATAAATTAGAGAACATGTGTATATTAAGCAATTTGTCAATCTAAAAAGAAAAGAATAATTAAAATACATATTAGTTACAGGTCATTATAATTAATCATGTGATTTATTGCTCAATTAGAAATTCATATGAGTCAATATCAACATAATAAGAGAAAAATAAAGAATACATAATGTTTTTAGTAAAATAATATTAACACGGGGAACACAAATAATATAACTATTTCTCACAGATACATTTACTTATATAAGTTAAAATACTTAAACAATATCACTTATTTACCATCTTCTTTAATTATATGCATTAATCTTAATAAACTCTAAAATATCAAATATATTTCAATAAAAAATTGATGTGTATAGTTACATGAGATACATATTGTATAACTTAACTATCACATAAACACTTTAAAAACAAAATTTAAACTTAAAAATGTCCAATAAAAATTCTGTGTTCTAGTCCTCAACTAAAATAAGTGATAATTTTTAAATATTTATATAAAATTTACTGACAATTTTATGAGAAATAAGAGATAATTAATCCCATAATTAATTTTAAGATGTGGATTAATTACAAATTGCTTATTGCAAAATTAGTTATTTTATTAGAGTTTGTGTTTTTTTTCCACATGATAGAAAAAACCCAAATCTTAAAAACTTTTTAAAGGGTAACAATTTGGAGATATTTCGGGTCTTGGGTTGAGCCCGAACCCATATAATTATAAAACGGGCCATTGAGTCTCTGTCTAGTCTGAATTGGGGCATCCATACCGGTAGACCCGCAAAGACTATTGTGTTCATCTTTCAATCTTTCTTCGACATAGAGAGCGTCGTCGTCGTCTTTCTCCGATCAATCCCCTTTCTTTATCGCCGAGATCGCCACCTCCACGCTCTCTATATCTATATCTCTCTCTATCTATTCGTAAGTCTCTTCATCCATATTTGTCGGATCCTCTGTTTTGGATCGGCAAAATTAATGAAATTTCTTATCTTGATTCTGGGCTAGAAATTTTATTTGATTTACCAATGTTTTTCGATTTTCTTGTATAACTTCATTGATTGTTTTGTGGAGGATTTCTTATGGGTAGTTTTGTTTCTGGTTGCCTGTTGGTGCTTGGTGCGCTACACTGATTAAATCTTTAAGTTTTGTTTGATTGTTCTTGTTGTTTCTATGTGTTACTTCATGGGTTAAGTTGATGTGATTGCTATAAGCTGCATCAGGCGTAAATTTCAGGAAAAAGGAACACCCCCCCTCCCCCTTGCTGATTAGTATAGAGGCTTTGGAGTTAGGGTTTTTATATGGAATAGGGAAAGGTTGATTGGGGTTGGGGGTTCAAGATTTTAGAACTAATGCCAGTCAACCAGACCCAAAAGGTTTTCTGCTAGCTGAGCCAGGTGCTTTCAGGTGGTTAGCTATCTCCTTAGTAGCTGAGAAGTTCATTAAACAACAACAGTGATCATCAAATTTTGGCTGCAATAACTTGCTTTAGTAATTTTGGATTCTTCTAGGGCCTGTTTGGAAAGCCAAAATAGAATTAGGAGTTGATATAATTTGGTGTAAGTGCACTCTGTGACATGTTTGATAGTCCAAGTAATTACTTGGCCAGGGAGGAATTAGGTACTAAGACCAATGAAAGGTTTTTACCAAGACCAAAATGTTTTTACTTACTTGAGAAGCCATTTACTTAGGCCTGGCTTCATGTCTCCATTTGGATTAGGCAGATATATCTTTTTAGGGATTACATCAAAGTCATAGCTTTCAATTTGTATGAGACAATGTTAAAATCTAAGCTAGTGAAGTTTCCAATACTTCTAATATGGTTTAAGTTGATATTCCTTTGACTCTCCTCAGGGTTGATATATTTTTGATGAGCCTAACGATGAAATGAATTTATAAGGAAGACCATTAGATACAGAATCAGGAGCGTAGACGACAATTTGTTAACCGTCTGTATTACCAACCAGAAGTTTTTTCTGTTGTTCAGTTGTTATTTTGTTGTATATTATGTTCATTTTAAGTTTTAGTGATGAATTTGTTTTGATATCTCACTAAGAAGAATATTGTTCGGGGTGGGGGTTGAAGGCCTCGGTGCCTAATTATTATTCGTGAGACACATTTTCTGATGAAAACAGGCTTTTGCAGAAGCACAAGGTAATGTTCTGTATATAGATCGGATTTGGTCTGGCCCTTCTTTAGACCCACGGATAGAGCGAAGCTTTGCAGCTGGCTGCCATTTGGATCGTTCTTCTTCTCTGTCCTCTTACATGCTCTTTGCTCAAACTTGGTGTCCAGATGATTAATAATATATCTGAGAAAGAATATGCTTCACTAGCATTTTCATTTCTTGGGCAAGAATTATATATTTATTGGAGTATTGTCCTCTGCAGTCTGTAGGCCGAAGCTGAGCTGAACTGCATCCTGTTTATATCTTTTTGGAACAATATGCAGCAAGCTGTTCTTCCAAGGTCTTTTGCCAATGGATTTGGCAGTCGGAAAGGCGAAAAAGAAATGGGAACAAGGTTGGAGAGCAGAATGCAGTCTACAAAAACGGCTCCGAGCAAGTCGACAGCTGTAGGTAAGAGCTGCTAACTTAGAATTGTCTAATTGCTTCATATCCTTAAGTCTTGACTTCCATGAATTTCAGGTAAAAGGGGATCATACGAAAGCCCTTCACATGATCGACTAGTATATTTTAGTACATGTCTTCTTGGACATCAAGTGGAAGTACAAGTAGTGGATGGATCTGTTTTTTCAGGGATATTTCATGCAACAAGTGCTGACAAAGATTTTGGTATGTCTGGAAAATCGAGATAGATTTCTTGATTATTTTATCTGGTATTCATGACTTTGAACATTGTTCTGGCATGTATATACCTATTTTGCTGTTGATGCTTTATTCTATCATTGATCTTTGCACAGGTATTATTCTGAAAATGGCCCGCTTGATAAAAGATGGTTCCCAGGGGATGAAGAATACTCCTGAATCTCTGATCAAACCTCCAGCAAAGACTTTGATAATACCGGGTAAAGAGCTTGTGCAAGTTATAGCAAAGGTTTGTTGTGTTACTTCTATGATTTTTGCATCCAATTATTTTATTTACTCTATTATTCCAACTTCTACATTGTTCTTAAATGATCAATCAAACACTTGATGCTGTGATGTAAGATTCTGGTGGCATATAATGGAAGACTAAGCTATAGATTACTTTTGACCGATGCAAGAATCAGATTTTATGGCTGCCTGTATGTCAGAAATTTAAAGCTATAATGATGGGACTAATTTTTTTGGAACAGGGTGTGCCTGCAACTTTAGATGTCTTCAGAGCTGAATTGCTGCGGGAAAAGCAGCAGGAATTGTTGACAGATTCATGCATATCACAGTCCCGGCATGGTGAGATAGAGAGGCAGTTGGAACGCTGGGTGCCTGACGATGATGCTCTTGAATGTCCTGAGTTGGATAACATATTTGACGGCCACTGGAACAGGTTGTTAGATCGATCTAGTTTTGGTTCTTTTGATACTCCCTCTGTCCCATTTTATGTGGTACCCTTTACTTTTTAGTCCGTTGTAAAAGGAATGTTACCTTACTTTAATTAGAAATAATTTAACTTTAAAATTCCCAGAATTTCAGCTACACTAATATCTAAGGATTGTTTTAGACCCCAAGTTTCAAAAGTCTCCTTTTTTTTTTCCTTAAACACCGTGCCAAGTCAAAGAGTATCTCATAAAATGGGACGGAGGGAATATTTGTCAAAGTAGTTATTTTTTCAGCTATGGTAATATAAATACCGTCTTTATATATTGTGTTGTTAATGCCCGTCATTTATTTTGCTACTTCTATTTTATTTGTAGAATTATCATTGCTTTTGGTTTTAGTCGTTATTTTATGTCTATTATTTTTCTTCTTTTGGACTGATATATTTTAAACGAGGATTCCCAAGAAACAACCTCTCTACTTTTATGAGGTAGTGGTAAGGTCTGCGTACATTCTACCCTCCCCAAACCCCACTTGTGGGATTTCACTGGGTATGTTGTTGTTTTGTATATTTGTGCCGAGGATCTTCTAGAAACGACGTCTCTATCACTATGAGGTAGTGGTAGGGTCCATGTACAGTCTCTCTCTACTTAGACAGCTATTATTCTCTTTGTTTTGGAAGTTGTTTGTGGTCTTCTTGCATCCTTTAAAGTTCTTTCTAACAGATATTTTGGAATAAAGAATGGGAAGTAGGTGAAAGAATGAGTGACGAGAGCAGTAAAGAAGTACCAGATTTTTTTGGTTGACTTGAGAGAGAAGGAATGTAATGAGTGCCTCTTAATTCAATATCCTTATTGAAGTATTTTTTTCATAAACCCAAGGTTTTCTCTGGTGTTGCAGAGGTTCCACTAAAGAGGTCTCCTTTCCCCCTGTTCTTGTGTTTTGATCCCTCGCCATGTCTTGCCAGTCTATTGTTCTCCTCTGCCTTGGCCTAAAAATCTAACAGGAAAATAAAATATTAGGCTTCCCTCTACTCTCCTCCTTTCTCACCCTTCACATCAATTAAACATACATAAACCTAAGCATATGTGTATTCAATGTTTTCTGGAGTAGGGAATTGAGTTGGACTATGAATTCAATATTAGGCTCAGAAAGATTTCATGGTCTTTTAAACCTTTTCCAGAATCATTCGAATTATTTCCTAATGCCTCCAATTAGAATGTTTCTCAGTGTGTATTCTTCAATTATTAGTGATACATCCTATAAGATTTCTTTTTCCCACTGTTTTCTAATTTATGCTAGTTGTAAATTATATTCCTTTAGCACGTGTTGTCAGGCTATCGACTAACATGGCAATGTGTTTCACTGGCTATATCACTGATATGTGTTTGCAGGGGCTGGGATCAGTTTCAGGCCAATGAAACACTATTTGGAGTAAAAAGCACATTCAATGAGGAACTTTATACTACGAAGCTTGAAAAAGGTCCTCAAATGAGGGAGTTGGAAAAAGAAGCTTTAAGAATAGCTAGGGAAATTGAGAATGAGGAAACACGTGATCTTCATCTAGCAGAGGTAGGTTACTTTAGTTGACTTTTTCTTCTTTTGAGCTTGCTGAAGTACATTGTAATGGGATTGAATTTGAACTGTTGAATTAATTATTCACATTGCCTATGAGGTATGGAAATTAGTAATTTTAGTTGCTATTTGCTGTTAAAGAACTAAATTCACATACGCTACAGAATTTTTCATCTTCTGTGAATTTTGCTTGACTTCAGAGAACTGTGCTTCACGCAATTCTTGCTTAAAATCCCAGGAGTCTTACTTACATGCATTATGCTTTTGAGAACATCGATTGTTTGAATCCTTGTTTTTCTTGCCATCGTCTAATGGTTCTTGTTTTGCTTTTTCTATTTTTATTTTGTTCGTGTCTTGAAATTTTATTTCCATAGGAGAGAGGAATTCAACTTCATGGGAACATAGAAGTTGATGAGGAAACCAGATTTTCAGCAGTTGTTAGAAGAGTTGATGATAGTGGCTATGGTGATTGTGAGGATACACTGCTGGATTCACGTAATGATGAAACATTTCAATGTATCTCTAGTTCTTCTATGGGACAGTCGTTCACGGGTAAGAGTGTTGGGGAAGTGGTGGATGCTGTGGAAGTCTCATCAAGATCTTCCTACGTGGTATGTATACGTTCAGTTAGGTTCATCCAGTCTTGCATAAACTATTCCTTTGTGGTATGGGAACATTATCCCTTTGAATCAGTGTACTGCCAGTTTCAGTTTTACGCAGGTGCTTAATTTGTTTTCAACTAGCCTAGGCATTTAATCGGGATGTATCTGATATAGGAAAAGCATTTTCTAACAGTCGAATGTCTCATCTAGTTGTCAACTTTGTCTCAGAGTAATGCTATGGTAGTGCTGGTAAATACGAGAACTATCTATGTCTCGTAGACACTAAATCCTGTTGCAAGAAATTTCCTTAGCTCTTCATAGATCAACTAAAGTGGATTGAAGTGGCACTCAGGAATGTGACCTAGTGGTTAATGAAGTTGGAACCAACCGCCTGGTTAAGACAACAGTCTGTCGACAAATAGAGCGTGCTATGGAAGAAATTAGGCACCGATATGAGGTTTAGTGTGGTCATATGAGCTTTTGGGAAGCTAATTAGTTACAAGCTTAGCTAGCATCAGACCTGTAGTAGGAGATACCATAGTGACTTGCTATAGGGTAGGTTCTTCCTAGACAATGTCACAATAAATCGTTTTTAGTCTTCATCACTCCAACCCTTCTTTACCACGATTCAGTGGAGGAACAGTAAGACAACAATTTCAATCTATACTTAGCATATTCGTCTTAATCATATTCAGTTGTATGTTTCTTCCAAAATCTTTGACATCTTCAGCAAATCTTCATCTTTCTTCCAGAGAGTGTGATTCAAATCTTAACTGAGGTAAAGAAACTTTAGGTGATCTCTTTTCATCTTTCTATGATTATGGAGTTTCCAGTACCTTCAGTAGATTAGTTGAGGTGTGAACAATCTGACCTCATAAGCCATAACTATCTAAACTATAATAAAAAAATAAAAAATGGTGGTTTAAAGTGCCTGCGTTCATGTGGTAGCTCTATGCCTTCGGTTTTCTGTTTGTGTCTTAAGATTATATTGCCGGTGTTAATCTTTCCATATTGGCTGTAGGATGAATTGCAATCTTCTCAGTTGAGTACTAGCAGGGATGGCTATCAGACTTACTATGATGATCATAGCCAACAGGCATCAACTGAATATGTTCCTCAAAGTGCCTCTAAGATGGATGAGAGCAGGTTGTTTACAGTCTTTCTTTTCTGATATTCTGTCATTCCTTCTCTACTTAGTCTGAGTAATCAACATTCTGGTATCATGTTTACTATTGTTAAAGAGAAATTATAAATTCAATAAATCGTTACCCTTTATTGAATTTTGTTGCTCCTAACTAAGTAGTCCTTTAGGGGGCACAAGATGACGTTCAGTGAACATGATGGAGCTAGTTGCAATGAAGAGGAGACAAGTACGCAAATGGTAACTGAAATTTACACCTTTCTGCACTTATTGCTTTCATTGAAATCTACATCTTTACTATTCCTTTTTTTCTTTCTTGTAAAAGCTCTCATGGTCGGTACTCCTTGTTTCTTGTAGTTTGCTGAAGGGGCTCATACATCAATACCTGAAGGTGAGTTTTTCTTGAGGTGCTCGAGTAGTCAAATGTCCGTGCCCGCAACTCATAAGACTAGGGTTTTGATAAATATTTCCCTTCTTTCTGTGCACTGCCAGTTGACTTGTAGCCTATCATCTTCTCTTCCCTCAAAATAGCTCCTCCTGTAAATTGATATTTTAATAGGATGTCATACTGGAGGGAAAAAGTAGTTGTCTGCCTCAAGATTGCTGAGCATGTCACTTTGGTCTTTTGCCATCAGTAAAACGAAAAAAGATGTGTCTTTCTTCTTAACTCCCGTCCACCAGCTAAAGAGAATGGGTGGTGTAGTAAGCTTCATTAGTTCTTGATAGATTTCGTACATCTCTGAACTTCTACTTAAATGAATTGTATACTGAGCAGCATTACTTTTATGGATGTTCATTCAAAATTACTTGTATGGGTATTCACGAGAATCAAGGATGCTGTTGGCTCCAAAACAATTCTTTTCTTTTTTTAGGTAAATCTTAGGCTGAAAGGTCTCACCTTTTTTTAAAAAAAAGGAACTGGTAACTTTTTCTATTCCTCAACATTAAGGGCTATGCTGACCACCTCCAAAAAGCTAAAAGAAATACTTACAAAGAGCCTATGAAGTCCACTAATTGGATCGCCGCCTCTATATCCTGTTCTTTTACACCAAAAGCCTGGAGTAATAGTTACATTCCATTTGATCTTCTGGATCGTACACTCCTTTCTTTCAAAAATTCTCCGCTTCCTTTCTTTCCATATAATCGACCAGATACATGCTGGAACTGTTCTCCATCTTTTCGGATTCTTGCTGACTCCTCTTTTGATCCAACATCTCAGGAGGTCAGAATTGTGTTCTGGCATAGTCCATTACTCATTGGCTATGCTTATAAACAGAGCCCATTCCTGAGCAGTTACCTTACAATGCATGAATAGATGTTTGTTAGTCTCTAGAGATTCTTTACAGAGGCGCATCGGGATGCTATGTTGATGCCCCTCTTCTGCATTGCCTCTCGAGTCCGACAGCTTTTCCTAGTAACAAACCAAGTGAAACACTTCACCTTTGTAGGAGCCCCACTTAATTATGTTGTGCTCCAAGGTCCCGTGGATCTTCCTGCATTTCCTCTGAGCCCCCAATTGTATAGTCTGTTCACGGAAAATACCCCATCTTTGTGATATCCCCGTGCTGATCATGTTAACGGAGCTCCTTTTTTTACTATAGTTACTTCCCACCCTTGCTTGTGTGATGATTGTTACTTCTAGTCTGTTTTTACAGTATACTGATACATGATAACTGTCTTGCTTCATGTTGTGTCGTTTCTTGCTATCTTTTTTGTTTAAAAATGTGTTTCTTTGTCTCTTTTTATTGGACTAAAAGCAGTGTTACAAAGGTACTTTTAAAGTGCACTTAGGATGCTTAATGTGCTTTTTAGCTTCATCATCAAGGCGCTAACACATACTTTTCATTGCTGATGACCCTTGGCACTAAATTATTGATATTTCACTTTATCCCTTTTTTTTCCCCCCAATATCTTTGATCATATATTTTGTCACTTCTGTTTATAATTATTAATCTTGGACTAAGCATAATATTTTTATTTTTCTCCATTTTTGCCTTATCTCATTGGAAGCCACACTTTATTTGCGTTTAAAGCGCCAAAATACCTTATTGCTTTTTTGTGTTTTTTTGCTTTCAATAACATTGGTTAAAAGTTACCTTTCATGCATCTTCGTTGATTTAAAGGTTTTTAAATGTAGATTCCAAGTCGTCACTAAGAGTGGAAAAGCAAACCTTGGATAAGGGTGTGTCATCTGTGGATGTCTCTGCATTGTCTCCCCTTCCTGAATGCCAGGAAAAGATCACAGGCAACTTTAGTGAAAAGGGACCTGTTGCGTCTTCCAAGAGTCGAGACAATGCGCGATCGGCTAATTCTTCTGTCAGACCTAGCAGTTCTGCTTTATCCTCTATTGATAGAGCAGGGGCTTCATCTAGCAATGGATTATCACCTAGTTCTTCCGTTAGTTCATTGTCTTCAGAAAAATCCACAAAGTCCACATTAAATCCACATGCTAAGGTAAAAGTTCTTATTTAATACCCTTTTTTCTATTCAGCAAACCATGACTGTCAGCAAGCAATCATTTCATGATGTTTTAACAGGCTCGTATTTTACACTGTCCAGTTACGCACTTATGCTTATGTTGAATTTTCTGTCAGGAATTTAAATTTAATCCCAATGCGAAGAGCTTTGTCCCTTCTCCGACATTGAGACCAGCATCTCCAATATCTGATAATTCCTTCTACTATCCAGCTGGGATGGCTGCTATGCCATACATGCATGGCATGTCTATGGGCATTGGGGTAATGATGCTTGTGTTATTACTGCTTGGTTTTGCTTTTATGATGCTGCTTTTTGTTTATCGGCATACTTTTGACGCCAAATATGGTTCAGTCTGTATATCTAGGTTGTACAAAGTTTTTCAGTTGATAGAGTTGGACCAATATAGAAAGCAAGTATCTATCTGGGATGTAGGATTTGCAAATGTGCATCTCTCTTACTTCTTTTTAAGGAAAAAAACAATGATTCGTAGGAATGGTAATTTCTATTGAAATAACCAAAACTGAATCTTTGAATAGTTTATTCAAAATATTACTACTCCCTCTGTTTTAAAAAGAATGACCTAGTTTAACCTGGCATGGAGAAAATCAAGAAGACTTTTTAATCTTGTGGTCCTAAATTAAAGTTATGTTAAATGTTTACCAAATTGCCCTCTAATCTTTTGGTCTTAAATATGCCACATGGAAACTTGAAATAAAAGTTTGCCAAAAAAGGAAATCTGTCATTATTTTGAAACAAATCAAATAGAAAAGTAGGTCATTCTTTTTGAAATGGAGGGAGTAATATGTTCACCATAGTGGTGTGAAAATGATATTTTGTTGTCACTTCATCCTTTAATATTTTGTTGATGCCTCATCCTTTGTTGTTGAGGACTGGTGATGTGGATGAAGTTTATGGAATATAATATGAGGACTTCTGAGGGGTCACCTTCCTAGTACTTTGCCCAAGCAACACTTGAGTTGCGAGTTTCATGGTTAGTCAACACAAAGGGGGTATAGGAAGAGACAAAAATAACAGCCAGCTGGTTTTGCATGTGCGTTAATTGATACCGGTGATGTGGATGAAGTTTGTGGGACGTAACATTGAGGACTTCCGAGGGGTCATCCTTCGTAGTACTTTCCCAAGCACACTTGAATTGCAAGTTTTATGGTTAATCAACACATAGGGGGTATAGAAAGAGACAAAAGTAACAGCCACCTGGTTTTGCATGTGCATTAATTGATTCTGGCTTCTGAAGGGTCATCCTTCCTAGTACTTTGCCCAAGCACACTTGACTTGCGAGTTGTATGTTTAATCAACACAAAGGGGGTTATAGAAAGAGACAAAAATAACAGCCACCTGGTTTTGCATGTGCCATTAATTGATTCTTTAATGGTGAGGACCACTGATGTGGGTGAAGTTTGTGGGATGTAACATGAGGGCTTCCGAGCGATCATCCTTCCTAGTACTTTGCCCTAGCACACTTGACTTGCGAGTTTTATGTTTAATCAACACAAAGGGGGGTATAGAAAGAGACAAAAGTAACAGCCACCTGATTTTGCATGTGCATTAATTGATTCTTTATTGCTTAGGACTAGTGATGTGGATGAAGTTTGTGGGATGTAACGTGAGGTCTTCCAGGGGGTCATCCTTCCTAGTACTTTGCCCAAGCACACTTGACTTGCGAGTTTTATGTTTAATCAACATAAAGGGGGTATAGAAAGAGACAAATGTAACAGCCACCTGGTTTTGCATGTGCCGTTAATTGATTCTTTTCCAGCTTCCACTGGTGACTGTATCATGGCAGGAATTCTGTTGACTAGTATTTACTGTGATCCCTTTTACACTAGATATTTGGAGTCTTCTCCAGGAACATAGATATCAGATTGAATTGCTAGCTGTTTCCAAATTTATTAGATAGCTGGTGAAGTTCATGAATTTTTTAATCTGTTTGTGTCATGTGGTTGGCATACACTGTCACATCTCTCTCACTGTGTCTCACTTTTACCTTCGGTTGTGGGTGTGGGGTTGTTCTGATGTTAAACATTGCTCACGTACTTTTTGCAGGTTGCTCCATCGTTTGCTGGACATCAGTCTGTTGTATTTAATCCACAGGGCACCCCTGCACCACAGCCATATTTTCATCCTAGTGGACCTCAGGTTTGTCATTATCTTGGTAATTTCCCTTTGTATGTGCTGGTTGTTCTGCCTGTATTAATGGAGAGATTTGGTCAATGCACTAACCATTGTGCCTGTTATATTTAAGAGGATTGCATAATGCTTAAATTTTCTCCCTTTGGTTGCAGTATGGACAGCCGATGATGATTGGTCACCCTCGGCAAGTTGTCTATATGCCAACTTATCCCCCTGTAAGAATCTTTTTTAGTATTGTACCTTCCACTTTTTCATTGTTGTGCAGTTAGAGTCTTCTGGCCATTTAAGTAGCTCTTGTTGTGATAAAGTCTATTTTGGTCCCTTGCTTCATAATGAATTGAGAATCATAATGGTCCTTGTCAAAAAAGGGTAATGGTAAACAGGAATTTTACACAAAAATACAGCAATAATAACCATGCCTTAATACTGAGCAAGTTGTCGATTATATGTATCCGTAATATCCAAGCACCATTTAAGCTCATCTCAATTCAATTTGATAAAACAAAATTAGTTCTATAGCGAGAAATTCTCTACTTCTTGCTACCAAGTCTCGAACAAGGTGAGAGTCTCCTAGCGCATGTAGGACCTAAAGTGTATAGTGACATGACTAAAAGTTAAACCCAACTAATTGATATCTTCTGCTGAAATCTTTTTTTCCTATCCTATTCCTTTTCTAGATCTGCATAGATCTCAAGAGATTGTAGGCTTGGACATTTTCACCAAAAAAAAAAGAGAGAGAGAGAGAGATTGTAGGTCTTGGGGGATGTCTTCCTTTTATTTCATGTGATTTTGGGTCTACCTCATCTCTTTTTAACAGCTTCAGTTACCAATTTTCCATGGTTTCAGGTTTCACACTTACTAACATCCAAAGGTTGACATAGGACATTTTTTTCTAGTATCCTATCTTCTGTACAATCAGGAAATGCTACAATGGGCATGTTACGACCCAGTTTTAACTACGCTTCATAACTTGGCTGTTCTTTTTGCAAAAATAGAAGAGTTGCCACCTAACTTTTAATGGAATTAGGAAACCACTCACTGTCTCCAAGCAGAGAGTAATGCAACCCCTTTATCTATATTCTAGACTAGTTATGCAATATATAAGGTGATATAAGTTAATTTGATGCCAAAACAAAACTAATTAATTTATGTTTTATTCAAGTTACCGTAGATAAATTTGGAGAACTGAACCTTTGCCAGGTAGAGTGCTTGTTATAATGTAAGTAGAATTATGTTTTTTAATACGATGTTACAGGGATTTATTCATTTCTTTAAATGTTGACATCACTTGCAAAAAATCCTTGTGCAAGCTGCTGATCACAGTTGACTACCAATATAACATGGGCTTAGTGGAGCATGTCCCAATGTTTTTTTTTTTTTTTTTTCAAAAAACATTCAAGGATACATTATCCTATTGGTTAGCTTGAAGTTATCAACCTACCACAACTTTCCTCTTTTATCCAGAGCTGGGACTGTGCAATATAAGCAAAGCTCACACGGCCATGTGATGGGACCTTTTCCCGCTTATCTGATGAATTTTCTGTTTATATAAGGAGAATATATTTTGATATGATTACAAACTATTAGCTTTAGCTTTCTTTCTTTATCTTGACGCCGACAGGAATCACCATACAAAGGAAGAGGAGATTATTGACCTGTTCTTGTTGCTGTGCATCTGCTTGGTGGCGCAACCCTTTGCTGATATGGGAAACAAACTTCTGACTGCAGATTGCATGGATCAGTTATCGGTGCATAAAGTCATGATAAAGTAGTTGCAGTCTTCTCTTGCTAGCGGAAATGGTTCTGTTAGCACTTCTGTATAATGGCGAATTAGTTATTCTGCTTTTCATAATCGTAGTTTTTTTCTCTTAGGTGCTCTTCGTCATACTGTAGATTATTTCTCATCTTTCGGGCTTGTTCAACTTTTATTTCCTGGACAAAATTTAGCGAGTCTGTACTATATTGTCTTATTACATGATGGTTGTGTGGTGTGTGAATTTCAATTCTGTTTATCTTTTTGATCTTTCATAGTGTTTGCTGGCGCAAAATGATAGTTTTATCGACGAATTTGCAGTTTTTGTCAACTCTGATTCATTTCTAGCTGTTTTGATCAAATCTTACCAATCATAAACATTAATCTTATATGGGATTAAAATAGTACAAAAAGTCAAATATACTGCTAATGAATTCGAGAAATAATAATTTTATCCTTTTTGAATCCTGCGCACAGCTTCGTTTGAAACGATTAGTCAAATAATCCATATTTGTCTTTATTAACTTATCCCAATATTCATTTAAAAATTGTAATCTACTTCTACAAAAAAGTTTTAAAAGATACTACTTAAAGGTTTTTTTTTACTTATTGATTTTGATATAATCTATTAGTACTAACTAATGTATCGTCATGGTGAGATTAGTGATAAGCTTGAAATTACACTAGATAGATTGTTATTGTCATCAAGAAAGTTTTTATCCTATGCCATTGCCGGGTCATTTGGGCCTCTTGTCAAGCTCGTTGCGAATCCACTGATACAATTTTTTGGGAAAGTTGCTTCGGAGTTCCCTGCAAAGTCAGAATTCGTGGGTTCACACCCACAGAGAACTGCCGAGATCACTTGTTTCTTGTTCATTGACCCATAAAATTCTACCAAGTGTCTCTTGCCACTTGGGCATCTTGTCGGGCTCGTTACGGACCCACTCGTATGGTTTTTCGAGAAAGTTGTTCCGGAGCCCTTTACAGCGCCAAAATTCGTGGGCTAGCACCCATAGAAAAATGCCAAAACCGCTTGTTGTCTGTTCTTTGGTCCATAAAATCCTACCAGGCGTCCTTCGCTGTCGTCGGCCACATGGGCCTCTTTCGGGCTTGTTGCGGATCCACTCGTATAATTTTTGTGGAAAAGTTGTGCCGGAGCCCCCTATAGCGTCAGAATTCGTAGGCTAACACCTACAGAAGTAGAAATCGCCTTGGCCCATATTAACGGATTAGCGTTAATCAATTATTAATAATATAAAAATTTAGTTATGATGTGATGTATATACCATTTTATGTACAAATTTAATTGTTAAATACTCTTATTAGTTATTCCAATTAACTAGAGTATTAACTTTATACATAATAACTTACTTTTTAATGAAATACAAAATATGATACTCGTATCATTTGGATAAAATGAAATACTAACCGAAGCGGCTAGGATCTCATGTGAGAGGAAGAGTTTTGTAGACATGACAGAAAAGGACAAAAGAAGTTGTTGATGGGATATTAATCACCTCTTCTCCTCCTTTTTGGCAGTGCAGTTTTCTTGCTCAAGATAAAAAACAAAAAACCTCAGTTTCTTCTTCTGTGTCCTTTTCGCTGAGAGAGACTGAACTACTTCTTTTAGCAGCAAAGAGAGAGAGGTATTTGAATCAACAAGGTTTGTTTACTATTTGTTGCATGCAAAAAATGGGTTTTTTATCTTTTACTTGCCCTCCCAAAAAAAGGGATTTTTCTTTGAGTTAATAGCTACTTTGTTTTTGTTGATTCTTTTGTTCTTTAGGGATATACTTGTTTGTTTGTTCCCTCTGTTGTATTTTTCATTTTTTGGGTTTCAAGAAAGTGATGCTTCAGTATCTCTATTCAGTCTTGAGAGTTGCCATTTTTAAGAAGTAAAAGGAGCTGTCTTTTGGCCACAGATTTTGAAGTTGAAATTTGATCCTGTGATTTGAAATTTGAAGTGGTGTTTGGACATGCATTTTAGTTAGAAAAAAATTTGAAAGTTACGGGTTCAAAGCCTTGCAAATCTATCTCTTGCAAAAATGCAAGTAAGACTTGTAGATCCTTGTTGTCGGCCCTTCCGCAGACTCTGCGCATAGCGGTAGCTTTAGTGTACTGCACTTATCTTTTGTGAGTGGAAGTGTCAAAAAACCAAAAAGGTGGTCCGAGTTCCTTTTTGGGAACTTGAAATATTTGAAGACTAGACTTTCAAAATTTGATCAAATTCTATGACCAAACATATTGTTGAAGATAAAATACATGTTTCATCTTAGAGTTAGAAGCAGCGGTGGAGGCCAAATTTTTCGCCTTAAGGCGAGCCAAAATATGAAGTACACTCAACATATAATATACATAGATTAAGTGTATTATATCTAGTCTGAAGGTTGTAAATAATGAGTTAAGTATGTTGTATTTCTGATTTTACAAGTTATAGCATGAGGTGAATGTAAGGAGTCCCATTGTGTCAGTGTCATTTGAAGTCTGAAAAACCATAAGAAGTATGCTGGACTGGAATAAAGATTGGAAAATCTCTTGTTTGAGATGTTAATTGTGGGTCATATCAATATGCATAAGCTATAGATACTCCAGGTTGTTTCACTTCTTGAACAAGGATATTCTATGGTTAGAAAACGCAGGATTTCTTCCGAAAGGATTCTGAGCTTAGTAGTTTGTAGTATCTCAACTCCATTTATTAGTGTTAATGCTCATCACTGACCTTTGAAGATTTACAGGTGCAGGAAATGTCGACGTTTCCTGGTCCACAGAATTCCAAGGAAATGAATTTTCATTTTCAAGCTCAGGATTCCTCGTCTATTCAATCAACGAGTCAATCATGTCCTGAAGCTGCTAATGAAGGAGAAAGAAAAATCCATGGGAAAAGCAATATTCATTTGCGAGCAGGTGAGAATATTCGCTACTTTTTGCATCTTTTGAGATCCATATATATAAAACTTGAAGTTCCGTCAGAGAAATTTTGAAACGAAGTAAGCATGCTCGCGATTAGCTTGTTTATAATTATTTTCTCTGTATCAATTAGGAGAAAAAAAAGGGGACTACTTCTAACGTGTGATGTATAGAAGAGAAATTTGCAAATTGATTTTTAGTAGGCTGACCAATTTAAGTACTTCCATGTTGTTCCTCCAAATCTGATTGGTCATGACCTTTTACCATGGTTGATTGTATATTCTCGTTAGCGTGCTAAGCAGGCACCACAGAAATGCACTTGAAATGTTGATAAAAGGCCTGTGCTAAAGATTGCTTCACTTGTTTTTTGAGGTAGAATGGAGAGATCATTTCTTGTTAGTAGGTTTTAGTTCTTTGCTTGACACTGATGATTAACGAACTAGAAAAGTTATCTTTTCTAGCTTTATTACGTTGAAGCATAATACCTGTACACCCCCACTATAGCATCGGAAGATATGCGCATGCTAAATGTTGTGTCATGTACGCCCTTTATTTCTTATTCCTTTAGAAAGGTAGACATTCTTAATATCTAAATCATTTGGCTATTTCATGACTCACGTAACATGTGAGGTTAATTATGTTGTATTTCCCATTTGGCTTTCTAGCTGTTAGTGAGTTTTGGTCATTTTAAACAGCGACAACTCTCCTTTTCCCTCAATTTTCACTAATTTCTCTTCTGACTTCTGCATTTTCGTAATCTGATCCTGTGGATGTCTGTATGGATCACGCCAGGCAGTTTTAGAAGTAGTGGGATGTCCGATGATTCCCAAAGTGTGTCAAGTCAAGAGCATGGTTGGACTTATGATACCTATCAGAAAAATCTTGTGAGTTCCTTACATTAGTTTTTCCCTACTTCTGTTTATACGCAATGTACAACAACATGGCAGTGTAATCCCACAAGTGGATACACAATCTCTAGTAGTTTATTTTTGTATTTGTTGATCTTTATTAGGCTGTTGAACCTTTTCATCATCCGGATCCTTACTGTCACGGTCTAGTTGCTTCTTATGGAAATCGAACCATGGTGAGTACAATTAAAGCTCGATTATTTTTGTATTGATGATGTCAACTGCTTATTTGGTTGTGTAAGACACTCAGAGAAAAAGAACTGAACTTTTCCCATTTGATTGTCTTATCACATTCTCTTCTCTATGATGATCAACAATTCTTTTCAGTAATTCTAGCACAACTAGTTCTAAAAGAGCCATTATTTCATAGATTGATAATTATTCATCAATATTTTCCAGTATTTCAATTACAAACTCTGGTTATGTCATCTTAGGAAAACCTCTCTTTTAATCTGTCTGCTGACTCCTAATTTTACATTGTAAAAAAATCTCTCATTTTACTAGTTCCTTTTGCATATGTTGGCCCTGAATCTTAATTCGGAAACCTCTTGTGGACATTTTCCTGTCTAAAGCGATCTTGACTATTATAGGTTGAGTGATAAATCATTCAGTGGTTGAATATCAACGAGTACTACTGTAGCTTTTAGTGAGGCACTTGTATTTGAAAAACCATCCAACTGGTAAATAACCAAATAACCACTGAAAAGTGAAGAACTTGTTCTCAACTCTTCTCTTTTTTTCTTTTTTTGTTCCGTCAGAAAGAGAACTTTTTTTGGGTAGGGTGGGGTTAAGGATAGTATTTTATGGTTCTCCCTATGATATCTGCAACACCCCCTACCTCCTACCCCTCGAACCAATTTATATTATTTGGTATGTACTATTAGAATAAACGAAAGCCACATAAAACCACTGATCAGGGTTGGACTGACTCAATCTGGTATCAGCACTTTTTAAATTTTTCTTCAAAGGAATTAGAGATGCGCTAAACTTTCTGTTGGCTTTACATTTATGTAAGGGATCATAAGTAAATTCTAGAAAAGCTCTATGCCATTTTAGAGTTCTTTGGATTATACTAACCACTTTGCATCTTCTTTACCTTGATGATTCTTTCCTTTTTCTTGGCCAAATTATTCTTTGAAGGAAAGTCCACTCATATGTTTATCATAATTCAGGTGAGTTTGAATATGATAACACCAAACATGAGATCCTTCGTACAAACTTGTTCAATTAGATATTGGGGATTCTACAGTGAACACCATTAAATATCAAAGGCATCTCCAGTTAGACTTAGTGGTATAAGTATGTGGTCCCCATCCCTCAATTTCTTTCTTATATAGATACCTATTGTTATCTTTTATGTCAAGCTGCCCATGATTAACAAAGTTTTCTGTTATGCTTGTGTTTGTTTAAGCCAGTGTGCTCTGCCGATGCCTCCTGTAGGATCCTTACCGTTTAGTTTTCTTCAGGTTCAATCCCAAATGTTAGGCACAGCTTCGCCTCGCATGCCACTTCCACTTGACCTTAAGCAAGACGAGCCTATTTTTGTCAATGCAAAACAGTATCAAGCTATCCTCAGACGTAGACAGTACCGTGCTAGGCTGGAGGCTCAAAACAAACTCTCTAAAGGCCGGAAGGTAAATGTTTGCTAGTGGTTCAGCTTCACTCTTCTTGTTGCTTAGTAGTGAATCATTCCCATGTACGAGTATACATGTGTTAATCCAGGATAACACCTAATGAGTATAGCTTTTATGTCCTCACCACTGAATCCATTGTATTTTAATGATTTTTCATATATATCGTGTAAAAGAAGCTGGGTTCAGTTGAACCTACTATTGCCCTCGAACAATCTAAAAATACCCTTATACATGTTGTAATATTGTCTGCTTTGGGCCAAGCTTGCATGGTTTTCCTCAAATGGTCTCACACTATTAAGTGCATCCAACATCTTATAAGTAGATTCTTTTTCTTTACTACTTCTCATGTTGGGCTATGTTCACATACTGCTTACCCTGCTAAATCTAGATTGCATCCGCCTTTGTGTGCTTTTGTCTCTTACTTTTATTTGAACAACACATTTCAGCCATATCTCCATGAGTCCCGGCATCGTCATGCATTGAATAGAGCTAGGGGACCCGGTGGGCGCTTTGTCAATATGAAGAAGACACGAGAGTCCAAATCCATTGATTTGATCAACGGTCAAGACAATCAGGTACCTGAAGAGTTGCAGCTCAACACAAAAATGTTGGAACACGATGTTCATCAATCTGGAAGCTACTCCAGACCAGCTTATTCTGGCATCTCTAGTAGCTCAAACGGTCATGTTATTTACCATCATCAACCATTTAAGTACTCTGCCTTCTCAGCGTGTACTGGAGGAGCTTCAGAGCAAGACAAAGAGAAGAAAGATAACATTAGCAGCCCATGTTTATCGTCTTTTTGATGTAAGTGTTGCTATTACAAGTGGGAAGTCATCCTTGGCTATGTTTGTATCTGTTACATTATTTTGCTAACTTAATAGTTGATCCATAACCTGGCATGGTTGTTTTCTATTTAATGTTTTAAATACCTCAATCTCAGGGTAATGTTTTTTAGTTAATAGTGGCTGGTTTAGACGACCAGATCCTCTTGGAAAAAGTTTACATTGGAGTTTGATTATATTCAGATTTGTGCTGTGTAGGGCCTTATTTGGAGAAACACTTCTTATCAAGGATTTTTTCATAACTAAGGTTTGAACTCAAGATCTCTGATTAAAGAAAAAACAGTCTCATCTACTGCATCACATCCTTTGATATTTTCTCTTGAAAAAAAATTATTAGAAAGGAAAAAAAGAAACAGAAAAAATGAATGTGGTGGATTAGTCAAAAAGCAAAACTCTACTTTACAATAACGATTAATTTCCAAATTAATTTTTTTGGGGGCAAATACACATGCAATTGCGCAGTAGAATGTTCCGGTAAAGTCACCAACTTGATATATCTGGTTCATTGATTGACAATTTTTTATTGTATAATTGTGTGGTTAGTATTTAGTAAGTTAACACTACATATATATATATATATATTTCCATAGAATCAGAATTAACAATAATGATTTCGTTAATTACATTTCACTGTTAAATACACAGTGGAATCATTAATTGCATGGTGAAACAAACAAATCAATGTGATAATCATTTAACCTTGTACATTCACATGAACTATCATAATCCTAGTCCCTAGAAAGAGAGAGATTAGCTGCTCATAATCACATTAATTTTTAACAATTACTTCTTTGCTCCTACCCTTGCATTCTAAATATGCCCAACATTAGTTAATTATGTTCGAAATAGATAAAGGCAGAATTTTTTTTGTTAGGTCAAAAAAGCCAAAAAAATGTATCTATTATTTGAAAATTCATATCCTTTTATTTATTCATAGAAAGACACTCATCATAAGCATTATAACTTTTAATGAGGTAAATATTTTTTCCTTAATTATAACTTCCTTTCTTTAATTTTGTTTAAAAATTAAATTATTCTCTCCGTCCATTTTTATTTGTTTTCTATATTATTTTAAGATATTTAATAATACTTGTTCACTTTCTAAAATCAATGAATAATTCATCTATTTTTACCCAATTTACCCTTTTTGAATACTACATCAAATTTTTCAATAATTTAGAATCATAAGTCACACTTAAACTTTCAAAGTCTAATAAATGAGCAAATACATGTCTCTCCATTCCAATATAAATGGAGTATGCTCCTTTTAACCCCATGCAACACTTTAAAATCCTTTTTTTAAAGTCGAAGGCTCCTATTTTTTTATTTTTTTTTTTGAAGAAATGGAAAGAGAAATATAAAAACCTGATATATACCTATCATTTATAGTTGTCATAAATTTTTTAGTTAGATTTAATCAATTCTAATTATTTAGATGATTTATATTAAATAGGAATAATTTGATAAAATCATCTCTATCATTTACTTTAATCTTATGTCAAGTCAATAAGAGTCAAATAAAAATAAACGGAGAAAATATTAATAAAGTTGCATTATTTCATGTCTAGTATAAATATTAGAAAAAAATAAAACTAAATTCAATGTTTAATATAAAAAGTTTATATCATTAATTTTTACTAATTAGAAAATTTTATTTTTTCAAAATCCTATTTGACTTTTTAAATCCGCAACTCATCCCGCTCCGCCCTGCATTAGTTTAAAAAAATACCTACTTCAAACCGCCCCGCATCCCCTCCGACCCCCATAATTTAAACTAAACTCGCTCTGCCCCACATAGCTCTAAACTCGCCTCATATCTGTCCCGCCCTGTCCCGCTGCCATCCCTAGGTATAGCCATAAACAATGGAAGCTCCAGCTTGCAACCACAAGGGCCTGCCCCGCGAGGCCATAGTGGGCTTAGCGACCAACCTCCATTCAAATTATATCAGGGGGTCTTTCGCTTTTGCCAGATCAAGAAAAATGCTATAAGTCTGTCATCTCAGATTTCATTAACGAGATCATCTAATTCACTGATACTATCAAAAATTCTCATACTTGCGTTATTGTTATTAACAGTTTGATTATCTTGGACCACGAAGACCTCAATCATGCTTCTAATTTTCATTCTAATTATCATATTGATGATAAATCTCCTCATGTTCTACCATAAATATCGAAGATAAAGTAAAATTACAAATCATAAATAACTTTATATTTTCATATTTGTTCATTTATAAGCTTTGCAGGCATACGCTGTCATCTAAGTGCCCACCTAGCAAGTTGCATCGAATATTTTCATGTAAAAAGAAAAAAAACTTAAAGCAATTGCCTTTTTTTTAAAAAATTGTGAACTCCTTGACATATGCCAAGACAAATAGAGTAATTACTCTGCGTGTGAATCATAAATGTAACTTTATAAATAATAATTTTATCATTTAAAAAATATAAAATTTTAATAAATTAAAAAAAATAAATATTAATGGAACAACGAAAAGAAAAAATTGAATAACGAAAAAAAAAATTTAAGGTAATATGGGAAACGAAATGGTAAAGTAGTAATGGAATACAGCCTCGTACAAGTCAATATTTGCTTTGACTTTCTTCTTCCTCCTCTCAGATGAATTTTGCTGCCCTCGTTGCTTGCAAGTGCAAAAGTAGTTGAATTTTTTTCTCAAAAAAGATGGAATTTGGAGCAAAAGGACAGAGGAAGAATAAAGCCCTCGATGTTTTTAAGAATTTCAAGGGCCGACATGCTGGTCTCGTCAAAGCTCTCACCACTGGTTTCCACCTGTTTTTTTTCCTGTTTTGTTATTATGTTTATTTTTTCTTTATTTAATGATTTTTTCTTTGTTTTTTCTTGGTATTTAGATGTGGAAGAATTCTTTAAACAGTGTGATCCTGGTAAGGATACTTTTTGCATTCAATTATGTTTCTTTTTGAACTTTGGGTATCAGTGGAATGGGGAGAAAGACCTGTCTCGGTATAATTTTTATCCATGTTACATCCATGATGTGATTCGAGATTTAAACTTGATTGAGTTCAATTTTTAAATTTCTTAGGGCTGAAATTGTGTTTTTGATATTTTAGTGAGTTCTCACAACATGTTTATGTCCCGTTTCGAAAATAATGGGTTAAGTTGTATCCATAGTATAAATTTTGGGCAATATTGGATTATAGAGTAAGAACATCAATTTCACTCTCCGTACATGCCTTCTCTTTTGTTATTTGAAGTTGAAACATTTTGGATTAATATCGGCAGGGGCGGATCTAGGATTTCAAGAACGTGGGACTTCCATGTTGGAGGTCTCAAGTTTGAAACTCTTGCCAGCGCAAGTAAAAGGTTTGCCTTCTGGGTTGAACTTATTGCACCGTGCGGGTTACCTCTCATGTGTGGTTTGCGAGCTATTGCGTAGGAGTGGAAGTTTTACCGTGTGCACGCCCAAAAAGGATAGCAACTGCAGGTTTCCCTTGTTGTCAAAAAAAAAAAAAGAAAGTTGGAACTGATCCATGTTCTCTTAGATAAATAAATCAACATTCAATCATGTGCTCCATTCAGTCCTTTTGAAGCATCATGATTACCAACCGATAATATTAGATTAATTTTAGATATATGCACATAAAATACTTAGTTTGGAGAAGAGACTACAGATTCACATGCACCGCTATTTATAGAGTAGATCCGGCCCTGATTATATTGGATACCATGTTTTACTGCTGTAATTAGTGCTAGATATCGAATGAAGACACTTTGTATCATGTTTCTGGAAGTGTTATTTAGGATGGCTGGTCGGACTAATGTCATTGATTGCAACCCTTTGTTTATTCTAGACTTCTCAATTTGATATTTTGTTAATGGTTATAACTTATAAGCTACGTTGTTTAGACTCTTCAAAATGTTAACGGGTGTGTTTCATATCATCCGACACAGGCAAGCAGCATTTTTGGAGAATCCGAGCAACATAAATTATAAGCTCCCTCCTCAACGCATCTTCCCTGTCCTCCTCCAAGTTTTGTTATAGCCAATGTGTTTAGTCTGTCTTATCTCAAATTGTTTATGACACGGTATTCGTATTTCTTCTTGTTCATGATCAAACATATCAACTGTTTTCTATGCAGAAAAGGAGAACTTGTGCTTGTATGGACTCCCAAATGAGCAATGGGCGGTCAATCTCCCTGCTGACGATTCACCACCAGGCCTTCCAGAGCCTGTTCTTGGTATTAACTTTGCTAGAGACGGAATGCAACTAAAGGAATGGCTTTCTTTTGTTGCCTATCACAGTGATGCTTGGTTGCTTGCTGTTGCGTTCTATGCTGGTGCTAGATTTGGATTTAGTAAAGCCGAAAGGTAGTTCTTCTCACTCATTTCTTTTGATAATAAATAATATACGTTTAGTGATTCTGCTTCTCAGTGCATTAAAGTTTTTCCTTCTCTGTGTTTTTTCTCAAATAAAGTCATACTCTGTGTTAAAATTGGATGTAATGCTTATGATTGATGTGTCTTAGGTTGGTTATATTGTACGTAACACTTTTGCTATCGAGCTAGCTCTGCCAGTAAGCTAAAAACAGTACCTTTTTTTTAAATACCTCTCCCTAGGAGCTCCCACCTTTTTTGCTGCCTTGGTGATTAGAAGTCACAAACTTAGGGTTGAAAGCGAGGGTGCTTACCATCAAAGCAACTCCCTCTTGTCGGCTTGTTTAATGTCACTCCATTGAATTTGCACCTTTGGTGCACATTATACTTTCTGGGAAAAATCATTAAAGCATCTTTTGGTCTGAATCTGAACATTTTACTTGCCCAAAATGGAACTACTACCCTATGACATGAATTCCTGCTGAAATTCTTAATAGCACCTCTAAGACTATAGTAGAAAGAATCGAGGATGTTCAGGATACGCAAGTCGTTAATCAGCTTTCTAAGTAATGCTATATCATTTTACTCCCTATAGAATGTTCACGTTTGAATTGAAACCTATTGCTTCAGTCATTTGGTAAGAAGATGAAGAGGTTAAGAAGGATAAGTGAAAGAACGGAAGGATGGGACACAAAGTGCAAAAATATGCATAAAAAGAGATGTGAAAAATGCAAATATCTTGTTCAGTATTACCTCGAATATACATTGTACTATCTTGTACTAGTTGAATTGAGCTGATAGAAGCCTATTAGTGGGAGTGGCTGTTAACAGGTTAATAAGTTTCAACTAGCTTGGTTTATTTATTTTTTTAAAAAGCACTAGCTTGGTTTATATATTGTAGGGATTACTTTGAAGTGAGCCTTGATGATTGACCTCTGTTTTCTTGACGTTGTATGATCAACGTAACTCATGCTTGTCAAGATGATATTTGCAGTTATCCGAGTTGACCAATCAACAGCAAACAGTGTGCATTGTCAGTTGTGTTCTTTGAGAAGCAGCTCAAATTGAGGCAATATGGAATTGTGTGATTCAACTTAAATTCGCTTCTGCACTGTCGTGTTTATTGTATGTGAAATCATTCATATTGAATGGTGATTCTAATGGGAAGCCCGTTCTAGATTTCTTCACATTGAACTTGGTGCATAGATGAATAGTCCATTCATATATCTATGAAGCTACCAGAGATGGTCTTTTGATAGAAAATGTGTCAGACTTTGCCTCGATTGTCGCACAAGTCATTGTGCTTTCCGAATTAATATAGTTAACTATGTTGTTTTCATGCTCATTCGTGCCTTATCTTTTCCAGGAAGCAGCTCTTTGACATGATAAATGCTTTGCCTACAATACATGAAGTAGTGACTGGTGTTCCAAAGACGCAACAAAAAGAAGAATCTACTGTCTCTAATCAAAGTAAAAACAAATCCAAGCCAAACGCCAATAAGGTAAAGAATTATGTTTCCAAAGTATGCTTTATTTGGATGTCAGCTCTGTGATACCTCTATACGTGTTGTGTTGCATGTTGTTAGACTAAAGTTCTGTGTTTGCAAGCATCTGTATATCGATATTATGGTCATTTTGGCATATTTC
>JAOTQJ010000072.1:29871149-29888919 GCA_025642045.1 Solanum sejunctum | reverse complement strand
ATTGACGCTACTGTGACCAAACCATACCAAGATTTATTCCCATACTATTAGTACATGTAAAATGTGGGGTGTTACAAGGTCCTTGATCGAGAGGTTTGTAAGCTGAGAAACAAAGAGATGGCCTCCATTAATTCCTATGGAGGAATCAATTTGTTGATGAAGCTACGTGGGAAGCTAAGGAAGCGATGAAACTCAAATACCCACATCTATTCTTGCCAAGTGATGACGATGTTGAATGTGAATATTCTTAATCCTATCAATTTTGAATGTTTCTTTTCATTAAGTTAATGCTTTGTGTTACTCCATTTCCCAGTCTAAGACAGAGATAGATAGATGATACATAGTGAGAGTTCAAGTGTTCCCGAGTGAGGAATGAGATGAGTTATAAGGTTATTCGAGTCCCCATTTGACCTTTACTCATCATTCGAGGATAAATGATTCCAAAAGGGATATGATGTAACACACCATAAATTTACTAAAAATGCTCCTAAAATATAGCATGCAAACAACGCGTCTTCCCAAGCTCTAATAAAAAAATCTTAGATCAAATTTGCGATTAGTGCAAAAAACTGAGTCAGAAAATAGTCTCAACTCGGCTTTAACGCAAAAAAAAATGCGATTTAAGTTTTTCAAAGAAAATAGAAAATAGTAGGGTTTCCATGCCCCTTCCACAACGTGGCGAGGATGCGGAACCACACTTGTATTTTTTCAAAAATTTGACAAGATTGAGAATTTCTCGAAAAAGAGTATAAATACACTAGTGGGCGTCGCACGCTAGTGCATGGGGGAACCAATTTTTTTCTTTTAATTTGGGAAGGGCAATTTCACCCTTCCCAATATATTTTAATATCCCCAGGTCATTTTTTGAAGTATACTTCATACAAAAAGGGTTTTAAACCCAAAAATTTCAGTCTTTTAATTCTACTCAAGTCAGAGAGAAGAAGAGGAGAGAAAGAGTAAGGGTTACAAGAGTTTTCCAATTCCTTGAAGAAATCTCCATTCCCAGGTATGTAAAGGCTACCCAAAATCATGGAATTGATCTTCCATGTGCCAATGTAGAGTTATTATGAAAGAAAATCATGTTTAAAAGTCTTGATTAATGAATTCTTGAAAGTTCTTGGATAATATCTTTAAATTCTTGGATATTATCTTCAGTTCTTGAATATATTCCTTAAACTATATTTTTATATCCTAAATTGATGATCATCATGCTTAAAGTTTAGGTATACTTATATATTTATGTGATTGCGATTAAAATCTTATAAATTCTCTTTGTAAAGACTTGAATAATGAACTTAGGGAGATGTCTAGAGCCTTGAATGTCTGAATGTGATGTCTGACTGAGTATGAGTCTTGAGGAGAGTGTGCTGATGACTGTAGCTAAAAATTCGTACTGATAGAGTTGAATGAATATTTATTCTTGACTTGAAAAGAATAGTCTTGCCTTTTGAGTTGATAGATAATGAGATGAGGTGAGTGTTCTCGCACCGTAGGGGTTGAGTGATGGAAGTTCTTGATGGATTGATAGACTTATGAGCATATTGAGACCTGGGAGGAGTATTAGCATCGAAATGGGTAAGAGTGAGTCCCACTCGTACCCGTTAGCTACGTGGCCAGGGTTAGACTGTGAAAGTGAATGATTCCTTTGTCCTAAAAGAGGACTTGATATACTTTTGGATCCACTGACATACTTGTCCTTTACTCCGACAAGGTACTAGACGGATGTGGCAATGACATCTCTTTGTTGTATCACTATCGGCTCATAAGTAGTGGTTGGTGGTTATAGAAACTTCCAAATAGGTTTCATGATTATAGAACTCCAATGTGATGTGATTGTTTGATGTTTGATGGATAGTGAGGTGATAGAGTCTTGTCCTTTACTCTGAGGTGAGTGTGAGTGGTTGATGAGGGATTGTATATTGTTCCGTTTTTCTTTAGCCCATTTTACATAAAGTACATTTCACGTACTAACGCCCCTCTGGTGCTGCATCATTGTATGAAGCAGATACTATAGATCGAGGACTTCAACAGCCCCATCGTTGAGGTTCAGAGCTCTCTATTTCAGATAGTGGTGAGTCCTCCCCTGCATTCAAATGGTGTTTATTTTCTTGATTTGATAGTCTTTTACTTGATGTTTGGTAGCCATGGCCTGTCATGGTACCGTCTCAGACTATAGCATAGAGGATTCATAGATATAAATGTTGATGTTGAGGATTCTTTTCCCTCTTCTTTTCCTTATATTGAGGCTTTGTTATCTATTTTATTTACGAATGATAGACTGAGATTGATAGTATTGAGCCCACTGATTGAATTGTATTTGTATTATTACTTCTATCCCGCTAATGAATTGACTGAATGATGGCAAAGAGACTAGGTAGTCCTCTTGGGAAATAACAATAGTCTCCAAGTGTCAGTCGTGTCTAGCGTACCCTCCTGGGGCATGACAACAAGTGGATATATTCAGTTAGCCCCAAACGAAGTTCAAGACGAGCCAGTACAAATTATATACAGATAACTCAGAAGAATCCAAGCTATTTCGAAAGAATATCATAGCATATTATAGCATCTTCGCTTTTACATCATTTGGAGTTAACCTTGATAAAGCACTGGCTTCTTCGAGGAAAGGTATTTACAGCTTTAAGGCACAGGGGCAAATATATCACAATCTACCGTCATTGATCCCAAAGTTCGACAGGCCACAGTATTTTCAGCTCTACTTCTATGATACAGAAAATGAACTGGCCAACAGAATGTCAATAATTGAAGATGGAAATTTATCAGAGGAAGTCATGGAAAAAATCAGGAAAATAATGGAACATAATCCACATGCAAAATTCTTTTCCCAGCTAAAGGACCATTCGAGCTTTCAAAACTTACAAATACGCATAGCTGCAAATGCATCTTTGGACCAACGGTTGTATAACAAACCCTTAGTAGATCAAGTTGCGGCAATTTGGTGGATGGAAATAATCCAAATATACCATTTGAAAAAGATTGACAAACACGAGCATTCAGGAAATAGACATCAAATGAAACATTATTATGGTTGCTACGATCCACTTCAATATCCACTGATTCTACCCAAAGGCGAAGGAGGATGGCATCAAGGTACTGTGAAATGCCGCAATCCAAATAGCAATGCTACTACATATGCAACAACAACTGCTAACACAACGTCTCAATCATATGCCACGGCCACAGAGGTGTTAGCCACCGAAGAATAATGTATGCACATTTAATATAACACCAACCAACTTCTAAGGCAGCCAAAAAATAGCAGATATGGAAAGGATACATAGGGGAACCAATTGGACATAAGTACCAGTTATGTGAACTCTTAACACATAATGCTCCTAAATTAGACTACATCTCAATGAAGACAATAAATCTGAAAAGTTTGCTTATTGGCTGAAAATAGGTAAAGGTCAATTATTCCCCTACAGATTCTCATGCTATTCAGTGCCTGACAACGATGGATTCCTACTATTTGGCTCCTCTATTGGAAAAGAACAGTTCTTAAAGGAATAAGAGAAGTCTCACATTTGTTAGTAGACAAATTGCTCAGTAAAACACAAAATAAGATTAAGTGAATAGGACTATATATACAGATTCATACTTTGTACATGAACAACTTACATTCATCATTCTTTTTGTTCTTCATCTACGCTTTGATTATGTTTAAACTCCGCATACTGTTTCCCTAAAAGGGATCATCCATCATTTGAAAAGATAATTTGTACATGGATCAAACAGAGAAAAGTAAACCTAAGAAGAGCGATAACTGTCTATGGGCATGATGATGTCCAGTTTTCTTGATTCTTTGTTAAGAGGCGTTTTAGGAATTCGTATGTGCTGATCATTGTGGTTGCAGACATGGACATTGAAGCCCATCGAGGACCTAATACTCTGTAACAAGACATGCCCACCTTCCCTTACTAAACTCCTAACATTTTATGGCTATGTTCAACCTAATATTTACAAATTTACTTGTAGGTGTACAGCGCGAAACCAAAGGTTATGTTTCCTGTAGAGAGTACTACTGCTACAAACTTCAAGTTCACAGTGAAGAGAAAACAATATTGTTATTCGGTGGCAGATTATTGCAGCAATTTGTAGTGGACATGTATATAAAATTAGAAATAACAAGGTTGGAATATTTTCGATTACAACAATCAAATTTTAGAAGGGAGCTATTACAAGGTATTGTCGGTAGTGTTTCGGCAGGGGAATGTAGAGGAGACAAGGTAGGACAAAGAGTTTTACTGCCAGGATCATTCATTGGAGGACCGAGGGATATGCGACAATGATATATGGATGCTATGTCTTTAGTTCAAGAGTTTGGAAGACCAGATCTATTTATCACCATGACATGTAATCCCAAATGGCCAGAGATTCAAGAAGAATTATATGAGGTACAAATGGCTCAGGATAGGCCAGGTTGGTGACGAGTGTTTAGAGCGAAATTGCAAGACTTGGAAGACCAAATTTGCAAAAAAGAAATTTTTGGACCTACAGCAACACATGTTTTTGTTGTTGAATTCCATAAGAGAGGCCTACCACACATACATCTAACCCTCATAATTTTAAAAGAAGGGCACAAAATAACATCAGCAGATCAATATGATAGATACATTTCCGCAGAATTGCCTATAATGTCAAGCAACCGGTGTTGTATGACTTGGTTATCAGGCATATGATACATGGACCTTGCAGTATGAGGCGCCAATCAAGTCTGTGCATGAAGGATGAACAATGTAAGTTTCACTATCCTAGAGCATTCAAGAATAAAACAATACAAGGATGAGATTGATATCCCATTTACCGAATAAGGAATGATGCGAGGACGAGTGAGGTTTCGAGGAATGAAGATGAATAACCAATGGGTTGTCCCTTATGATCCATATTTGTTGAAGCGATATAATTGCCACATTAATGTAGAGGTCTGCTCGGGAGTTAAAGCAATAAAGTACCATTACAAATATATATATAAAGGACATGACAAATGTGCAGTTTACATAGAGTCGGACGATAGCGAAAAGTAAATTGATGAAGTACGAAGCTTTCAAGATGCACGCTAGGTGTCACCACCAGAAACACTATGGAGAATATATAAGTTTACTCTAAGTGAGATGCAACCAACTGTTATTAACCTACAATTATATCTAGCCGGCAAGCAGGTACTTTTAAATCTCTTATTACATAATGTAAATACAAGCCACTGTTGCCAAGCTACATAAATCAATATTACTATTTTAATTATGTAGCAAAATATAGTGTACTACTGGAAGAAGCAGAATTTACAAAATATCGCCACCTCCCAATTTGTCAAGCAAACGATGCTCACTAAGTATTTCAGGATGTCCTCGATTGACGCTGATGCTCGAAATTATCTATATTGAGAATTCCCCAGCATTTTGTTTGGAACTCACAATAAAAAATTTGGAGTCGAAGAAAATCACGATCGATAATTGGGAGAATAAATGTTGGTAAGATGATTACACCACATACTCTGTACTAAAGTGTTTCCTATTTCCAAGTTTGAGATGAAGATTTTAAGTTAAAGAATGGGAATGTCAATTATAGCACCAACACTCCTAAATTTCACCTACTTAATGTTAAACATTACTGGGTATGCAACATGATTTGCACTATAAAACTTAGCAACTTGATCACTTTTCGCGTAAATTCATTGACACCCAACAAAAAACTCAACTATTTGGTAACCAGTAATTTATTCTATCTACTCAGGTTAGTGGCTTTATGATTGGCCCATCCAACCTTTTATACTTTTGCCTTCTAATTTTTTTTACTTAAAAGTCTTTGCTGTCTTATTCAAAATGGTATTAAAATAGATTATCCAAAGAAAACATCTCAGTCAAAATGAAGCAACAAAAGTTATATCTTTTCTGCTGCAAGTCAATTTCCATTCTGGTATAAGCTAGCAGTTATCAATAAAACATGAATGCTATTTTCACTCGTCCCTTAAATTTGTTCAAAAAATTCATTTACGCAACTTTAGACATTTAATTATAACGCCAAATAACTATGATGCTTCATATGACAGCTAATCCAAGAGAAGGTGAAAGGTATTGTGAGAGACTACTACTAAATCACGTCCGAAGCCCTACATCGTTTGAAGACTAACTCACTGTTAATAGAATATATTGTACTACTTTCAAAGAGGCAGCCATAGAAAAAGGATTATTAGAACAAGATAATAGCATTTTGGAATGTTTACGTGAAGCTGTGATCTTCAATATGCCCTCAGCTCTTCGAAGTCTATTTGCGACTATATTAGTCCATTGCAACCCAACAGATGTGAGAAGTCTTTGGAATTCATATTACACTGATATGATGGAAGACTATCACAAACTACATGACACCTCACTGGAGGCACAACTACATAGTACCTTGAAAAGTATTAACTCTTACTTGGAGAGTATCGGTAAAAGTCTGACACAATTTGATATGCACCAAATTATAAAAGAGATACAGCAAAGTGACATTTATGAATGTAGAGAAATAATGGAAGGTAAAGGTGCCACCTGAAGACGTTGATGCACAATCACAATTAAATCAGCAACAATCTCAAGCTTTTCAGCAAATATTGCAAGCCACCGACTCAGTAACACCATGGTTGTTCTTTGTTGATGGACCAGGTGGAACTGGAAAAACTTTTCAGTATCGAGTATTGCTGGCAAATATCAGATCTAGAGTAAGATACAACTGCTAGCAGTGGGGTAGCGGCAGCAATCTTACCGGGAGGTCGTACGGCTCACTCAAGATTTGAAATACCTCTACAAGCAAATGAATCAACCATGACAAATATGTCAAAACAAGGTGGCGGTGCAAAGTTAATTAGACAAGCCAAATTAGTAATCTGGGATGAAGCACCCATGGCCAAGAAACACAATTGAAAAGGTCAACAGAAGCTTCCGCGATCTAATGGACAACAATCTCCCTTTTGGTGGTAAGGTTATAGTATTTGGAGGGGATTTCCGACAAGTTCTACCAGTGGTTCCTAAGTCAACCCGAGCAGAGGCGGTAGAAGCAAGTTTGGTCAAGTCCTATTTGTGGCCTTTAATGGAAAAGATTCATTTAACAACCAATATGAGAGCCATAGCAGATCCAAATTTTAGCAACTTCTTGCTTCCGGTTGCAAATGGCGAAGAATGCACAATATTAGACAATTTAATATTGCTGCCAAAGCAGATGGTGGTACAACAAGGTGGGCATAGTAAGCCAGAAGAGTGCTTGGTGAAGGAAATATTCCCAGCACTACAGCAAAACTACAAATCCGCAAAGTTTATAACATAATGGGCAATCTTAGCAAGTAGAAATGAATTTGTAGATGAACTAAATGAAATGCTAATTGCTCAATTCCCGGGGGAAAGCAAACCTTATTACAGTTTTGACTTAGCTGAAGACGATACAAACAACTACTATCAACAAGAATATCTCAATACATTAACACCAAATGGTCTACCGCCACATAGGTACATCATCGTTCCCACATTTTCATTTCTATATGAAAGATTACATTATTTGAAACACCAAGAATACAAGAAAAAAAGGTGCTGACAAATAAATAACGCCAGATGTATATTTACATTCTATATTTTAGGTTACTTCTTTAAGAGAATGCACCTATCATGATGTTAAGGAATCTGGACCCATCAAATGGATTATGCAATGGGATGCGATTGATTTGTAGAGTTTTTGATAATAATGTCATACATGCTAAAATAACAACTGGACAATATACAACAAAGCAGGTGTTTGTACCCAGAATCCAACTATCGCTGCCAGAGAGTGAAGGATATCCTTTTATATTTGTTCGGAAGCAATTTCCAATACATCTTTGCTTTGCAATGACAATAAATAAAGCTCAGGGTCAAACATTCCTACTGTTGGATTATATCTTCCGCAACATGTTTTATCCCATGGCCAACTATATGTAGCTCTATCAAGGGGAATCTCAATGTATACAATGAAAGTATTGGTAATGAGTGAACAACCATAGAGGACTACAAGGACATACTGTCACGCCCCGAGAGGGGACCCAAGACGTGATCGACACCCAAAGATTATTGCTAGTCCCCGAGCGAACCATTTGGCCTCATCACATTCATTTAATCACCAATCTTACTAGTCAGCGAAAGATAAGGGAATATAAATGGGCACATCTCATCATCTAGTCTCAACAATAATGTAGAAAAAGGCTAGTAAAAGAACTAGCTCACAATCTGGACAATCAACATTCGACTCTAGTCTATAAATTCTCTATCACTATTAAGTAGTGCCAATGACAGACCCATGGCTACCTAATAAAAATAAAATATAAGCAACTTAACTCTAAAGCATAATGAATAATAGTGTAATGAATCATCTGAAGTAGGGGAGGCTCACCAATCTACTGAACACTCGAAAATTCTCAACGATTCTCCTGCTGACGACCTCTATCCTGTGTATCTATATCATAATATGATATAGTCCGAAAGGGGATGTCACTACTTGGAATGTACTGGCATGTAAAATAGCTGAGTGAAACCGAAATAGGTACAACAATATAGAGACAATATCAACTCAACATAGAAAGCAATCAACATGTCAAATATCTATCTAAAGCAAGAATAAAGAGTAGAAAATTGACCCATCAACTCATCAATCAAATCAGATTCATCTCAGAAGGACTCATCTCAACTCATCTCATATCTTCTCATCACATCTTGACTCAGAATACTCAAGGTAGGAACTTTCTGGAGTTTCTATTATCTGACAATGATCACTTATAAGCCAGTGATCTGTAGCCACTGTTGTTGCCATATTCGTCCCGTACTTGTCAGGTAGGGGACGAATCAAATCCACTACGGATCCCAACTATCTGTTAAAGTTAAGTCCTTTATTATTTCAGGGACTCTTTCTAGAGGGTACAATAATGAGACGTAATGGTTCCCTCTAGACAGAGTCCTTTATTGACTAGTGCAAGTTGGACTAACTCTTACTCTTTCAGTACTCGATACTCTTTGTATGACTCAATGCTCATAAGTCAATCCATCCAGTCAATACATCTTAATTAACTCATCTCAAATCAGCCTTATAAAGGCTCTCATCATTCAATCAAACCAGTCAAACCATCTAAATCAACCTCATGGAGGCTAATCTTTCGATCAGTCTCAAAGAGACTTTAATCATCTCAGCAATCAAAATCTCAATCGAAAGCTTAAGGATTTGAACAATCATTAGGGAATAATCAAATAGACAAATTGTTAGAGTTCATTTATGGAAACTCATCGGACTATCAAGTTCTATCAGCTCATCATCATTCTCACATCTCAATCTCAATCACATTCTCAATCAAGGCTCTTAACAAGTAAGATTTATGCAATAATTCATGTAAAATATTTAATTTAACAAAACAAGTTTGTGATGAGCATCAAAATACATGTAAAAGTTATGAACTTTTCAAGAAAATAATAAAGAATCATGCATATGGACTCAAAAACCTTCAATATACCATCTAAGACCATCTATGGAGCATATGAGAGAATAATCACATGTTTTCATTTACGCTTACATACCTGAAATGAAGCCCTTCAAATCACCCGTCAAGAATTCTCCTTGAATTCTCTAATTTTACGTTCTTCCTTCTTCTTTCTCAAGCACTAACTTTCAAGTATTTTGAAAAAGGTCCTAGAATAGGGTTTTTGACCCTATTTACTCATCAAAACGACCTAAAGGGGTCGTGTTTCAATTTTGGAGGGATTGGGAAAATTTCAGAATGACCCCAAAAGATTTAAAATTTTAAACTTTAGTGGAACAGGTCGGGATAGCAGGTCAGCGATGTGGACTTGTCATGTACCTGTGAAATTTCAAAAATTCAATCCCGTCAAAAAATTGAGAAAATATATAAATGTGGGTTCATGATGGGTCCGCATTACGAAGCTATCGCATATCCTCACTATTTTGGGTTCGTGTCGCAGCCCTGTCGCATACCCTTACTATTTTTGGTCAATTTTGTGAAAATCAATTTTCGACTCGGTTGCTCCTAAATCGGATTGAGACCATTTTTTGACTTAATTTTTACGCTGATCGCAAATCCAATCATAGATTTCCCATTCGAGCTTGGGAAGATGTGTTAAGCGCATATCTCCGTTTTAGGGGTATTTTGGTAATTTTATCAGGTGTTACATCATCTTTCCCTTGAGATCATTCATCCTCGAATGATGAGTAAGGGTGTATATCAAGTCACGAATAGACTTGAGACACCTCTCAACGTTCGATCTATCAATCTATCTTTCAACTCCTCATTTCTATCAGTAATCTCTATTCGAACTCGTAAATAGACCATAAACAAGAAAATCAATCTGGTCAAGGGTAAGGATTGTACCTTCAACATTCTCATCCATTAGCATGAATAGATGAGGATATTTTGCTTTTATCTCTTCCTCAGCTTCCGATATGGTCTCCTCAATGAATTGATTCCTCTATAGGACTTTGACTGAGGCTATCTCTTTAATTCTCAATCTACTAATCTAATGATCAAGGATTTGAACCAAAATTTCTTCGTAGGTCAAACTATCCTTCACTTCCATGCTCTATATAGGGATTACCAAATTAGGATCTCCCAAGCATTTCTGCAACATCGACATGTGGAACAACAAATAAATGTCATCTAACTCGGAAGGCACCTCTAATTCATAGGAAACTTTCCAAATATTCTTTACAATATGATAGGGTGCAATATAACGTGGGCTAATTTACCCTTCCTCCCAAATCTCATGACACCTTTCATAGGTGCCACTTTAAAATATACCAGTCATCCACTTTAAACTCCAAATCTCTCCTTCTCACATCAGTATAGGATTACTAGCGACTTTGCCAGTCCTCAATCGCTCTCTAATGATCTTAACCTTCTCCATTGCTTGATGGACATGTTCAGGCCCATTCAACTCTGATTCTCCAACCTTGAACCATACAAGTGGTGATCTACATCTTTTTTTCTCTCATATAAAGCTTCATAGGGAGACATGTGAATACTTGCATGAGAATTATTGTTATATGCAAACTCAATCAATGGTAGGTACTTATCCCAATTTTCTTTGAAATCAAGGACGCAGGCTCTCAACATATCTTCTAACGTATGAACTATACATTTTGCATGGCCATCGGTCTGTGGATGAAAGGCTATACTTAAATTCACCTTCGTACCCAATCCTTTCTAAAATGATCTCCAAAATTAGGAGGTGAATTGGGATCCTCTATCCAAGATCATAGATAACGACACCCCATGCAACCTCACAATATCTTGGATGTACATATTAGCATACTCCTCCATAGTATTAGTTATATTAACTACTAAGAAGTGATCCAATTCTATCATCTTATCCATAATCACCCATACCGAATCATGTTGCTTTCAAGACCTTGCTAGACTAGTAATGAAGTCCATAAAGATCATCTCCCACTTCCATTTCAGAATCTCAAAGTTTTAAGCTAATCCATATGGCCTTTGGTTCTCAACTTTCACTTACTGATAGTTCCAACACTTGGAAACAAATTTGGCAATATCCCATTTCATTCCACTCACTAATAGACTTCTCTCAAGTCGTGGTACATTTTGGTAGAGTCGGGATGAAAGGAATATCTAGTGCTATGAGATTCAACCATGATTCTATCTCATATACCATCGACATCTAGGATGCATACTCTGCTTTGGTACCTCTACACCCCATCTCCCCCTATGGAGAAGACCATCACTTTTTGTTTGTGGATAGCCTCCTTCAACTGGAGTATGACAGAGTCTCGGTCTTGCTTTTCCTTCACCTTTGCCACCAAAGGTAAAGCAGACCCATTCTTGATGTTAACTCCTCTATCATCATTATCCTTAAGATGGACTACCAATTGGGCTAACTAATGCACTTCTTTAGCTAACTCCTTCTTCCCCTCCTTAATATAGGTCGTGCTACCTATTGACAACCTGCTAAGGGCATCAACAACAATATTAACTTTACCTAGATGATATAGAATGCTCATCTAATAATCCTTGAGCAACTCTAACCATCTTCTTTGTCACAGTTTGAGCTCTTTCTAAATGAAGATGTACTGCAAGCTCTTGCGGTCTATGAACACATCTACATGCACTCCATACAAATAGTGATGCCAGATTTTGAGTGTGAACACCACCGCTGCCAACTCAAGATCATGGGTTGGATAATTCCTCTCATGAATCTTAAGTTGTTTGGAGGCATAGGCTATCACCTTTCATCTCTGCATCAATACACATCCTAATCCAAATCTTGAAGCATCGTAATAGATCACAAAATCTTCTATTTCATCGAGCAAGTTGGACTGGTGCAGTAGTCAATCTAGTCTTTAACTCTTGAAAACTTTTCTCACACTAACTGGACTATTGAAACTTCACCTTTTTCTGAGTCAACTTTGTCAATGGTGCAGATAAGGAAGAAAATCCTTCAACAAATCAGTAGTAATAGCCTTCCAACCCCAAGAAACTCCTTATGTTAGTTGGAGAGGTTGGTTTGGGCCAGGTTTTAACAGATTTAATCTTTTGAACATCCACTCGAATACCATCACTAGAGATAATATGGACTAGGAAAGCCACAGATTTAAGGCAGAATTCACATTTTGAAAACTTTGTATAGAACTCATGGTCCTTAAGAGTTTGAAGGATGATTCTTAGGTGATTTGCGTGCTTTTCTTCATCTCTTGAATATACCAAAATATCATCAATGAACACAATCACAAACATAATCAGATACGGTCAAAACACCTTATTAATCAAATCCATAAAGGCTATAGGTGCATATGTCAACCCAAAGGACATGACCAAGAACTCAAAATGGTCATCTCTAGTCCTAAAGGTTGTCTTTAGAATGTCACATTCCCTTACTTTCAATTGATGGTAACCAGATCGGAGGTCTATCTTTGAGAAACAAGAAGCACCCTAAAGTTGGTCAAACAAGTCATCTATCCTTGGGAGAGGATACTTGTTCTTTATGGTGACCTTCTTCAGTTGCTTATAGTTAATACACATTCTAAGAGACCCATCTTTCTTTTGCACGAATAGGACAGGGACACCACAAGGAGAAACACTCGGCCTTATGAAGCCCTTCTCTAATAAATCTTTTAACTACTCCTTCAATTCTTTAAGTTAAGCAGAGGTTATCCTATAAGGTAGAATTGAGACAGGTTGGGTATCAGGAAGAACATCAATCCTGAAATCAATCTCCCTATTAGGAGGGACTCCGGGCAAATCCTCAGGAAATACTTCTAGAAACTCATTCACAATTGGATCTGAATCAAGAGTTAGGGACTCAACATCATCAGACTTAACTCTCAGAAGGAGGTAAATACACCCCTTAGAATTATCTTTCTATCTCTAAGGTAAGAGATAAACTTTCCTTTAGGTGCTACAAAATCACCTTCCACTCTAGAACTGGTTTATTTGGAAATTGGAACTTAACGGTTTTAGCTCTATACTCAATGGAGGCATAATAGGCATAGAGCCAATCAATGCCAAGGATCAAGTCAAAATCAATCCTATCTAACTCAATCAGATCAATGATAGTATCTCTATGATTGATGGATAATACACAAACTCTATAGACTCTCTTATCTTGAATAGACTCACCCACTAGAGTAGAAAAATCAAAAGGTTCAAAAAGACTCTCAAGGGTTCTATCAAATCTACTAGCCACATAAGGAGTTACAAAATATAATATGGCACTAGGATCCATCAACACGTAGCAATCAATAGAAAAGACTCAAATCATACCCGTCACAACATTTGGGGAGCTTTCCTAATCATGTCGACTGCCCATGACATATAAATGATTTGTGGCTCTGCTTGTGCTTGAAGTGGTTCCTCTCTGATTCACCTTAACTGGTAGGGCTAGTGCAGATGATTGAACCTGGTCAACCCACTTTGGGCACTATCTGCGATAGTGGCCTATTTGGCCACATTTGAAACATATATCAGTTATTTCACAACATCTACCCATGTGCAACTTGCCATATGTACCACAGGGTGGTTACCTCGTGAACCTTGAGCTACACTAGCTTGTGTCTGAGACCCATGGCCTCTAACATTCTGAGACTTCTGATCATTTCTAACTCTAAGTGCAGGTGCACTAGTAGATGATGGTGCTGGAAATAGATTTCTATTGACTTTTTTCCTAACCTCATTGGTCAGATGTCTTAGCTTTCTTGCTTTTGAACTCTTCCCTATTATATTACCTCTCCTCATCAGCTTGTTGCACGAACATCATCAATCTCCCAATATCCATATCATTCACAAGCATTGCTCTCCTCGTATCTCTTTTTGGCCCTCTATTTCAACCTATCAACATACATCCCTATCCTCCCCCTCATATCAGCAACCATATTCGGAGCATAGCATGATAATTGCATAAACTTCAGCCCATACTCTAATAGTCATAGAGCCGTGTGTGATAACACAAGCATAGTAAACATCATGAAGAATCTGGTTCATCAGAAGCGTATTAAGCGTATCGATGTGAGGCATTACTTATTGAGGGACAATGTCAAAAAGGGGTTTATTAAAATGGTATTTTGCAAAACTAAGTACCAGGTTGCTGATATCTTCACGAAGGCTCTAAGTAGTACTTTGAGCAGAATCGACTTCATCTAGGTCTAATCAGGAACTCTTGACTCTCCCATCTTGCTTCTTAATTTGCACTTCAAGTACTATACAGATCTACTAACTTGAACTAATTTCTAGTTATCTATCTCAAAAACATGCGCTTGAACCTGTACACTGGAATTATTGATATTACCCATAGTGTTCGATACTAGAGTAAGGCTTCAAGTCAGGGGGAACTGGTTCCCATATGCTAATCTATTAGGTATGCCCTTGCCCCATAACTTCCACTGCTTGAATGAATACATAGCCTGTAAAACATTGACTGTAGTCAATACCTAAACTGGTTCTCCTCATCTATTCCTTACTTTGGCGAGAAGGGTTCTAACTTTAAAAGGGCAATGATCCCTATTCCTCAAGATCTCAGAAGTCGTGCCGATTGTAGTATGTCAGACCACATCTTTTCAATCACATATCAACACCTCTTTCAACTCTCTATATAAACTTTAATATTCCCACCCATGTGCCTAAAATTGTTCCTTACCTTCTTTGTATTTAATCCAGAAAAAACACCCCCCTTCTTCAAGAAAACAAAAATCAGTAAATAGTATCCCTTGTCTCCTATTCTGACAAAGACTCAAATACCACACTCCTTCTCCACTATAGGACTTTTCGCGTGGGGATCTTCACTCCTCACCCTCAGCCCATACCCAGTCACCGCTATCATCCTGTCCATGGGCCACCACTAATGAACCCCCTCACTTTTCCCCCTCACTGTCTCCGAACTAGCCTTACTATTAGCCTTGGCCATCTTTGTCCAAACCCTACTGCACAACTGGCGACCTACCTATTCCCGACCCCAATCTATCCCACCGATTCCTTATTGATGAACCTTCGTCTTCATCTTCTTGTATTTATACACCCCAATTTTGGCTGTGTCGCTTTCCTGTAGCCCCTCTTCTTTTACGGCTGCTCCTGGACTTATGGTGCCTGATTTCACACTGGAGCATTCAGACTCAAATAATGATATTCCCTTGGCTCACTATAAATTGCAACTGACTAGTCTCGCTGTCAAGCCCCTTTGCCTTCCTCTCCACGACCAACTGCTCATCGCACACATGGTCCCATTAGCAGGAGATAAAGGCATGTGTTTAACTTCGCTGGCCCCTCTTCCAGTCACAAGAAGGCTCTCTCTGGTAAGTCTTCCATCCCTCGGTCTTCTCCTTTCCTAAAGGGACACCTATACATTGTTAACCCTCTCTCCCTCCAGCTCTACCCCATGTGAAAAAACATGTAGAGTATTTAAATCTCGTAAGAAAGGAACTCTATTTCAGCTCTAAGGATGTGCTAAGGGGAAAGGTTATCCACCCTGAGGTCGGTACTTATCCGGTGGTCGCACAATCGTATGACAAATTTTCCTCCCAGGAATGTATTAACCTTTCCTTTGATATTGAGACCCCTATGTTTGAATCTGAGGTGATAGAATTATACGTGAATCTAGCTTTGTTGAGGGTGATGTGGCTGCCTCGAGGGTGCATGGGGTAGATATTATTTTTGATAAGGAGAAACTGGGGAAGATACTGCAAATTCCATTGGTGGGGCTGGCTGAGTATGTTTGGTTGGAGGATGCTGGTTGTGTTTTGACCTCCAAGTTTACTAATGGGCGAGTAGCTGATCTACCCAGGAAGGTGTTTAAGACAAAGATGCCACCATTTTTGAAGCTCTTATTTGAGGTGGTGCATAAGGGGTTATTTCCTAGGGGTGAGCGCAGGCATGAAGCAACCTATCATGATGTGGGGATGGCTCAAGTGATAGACCTACAGAAACCTATGGACTAGCCTGCTTTGATCCTTTGCCATATGGCACGTATTGTTGATCCTATAGAGGGTCCCCATCAGCTCGCCTATGGAAATCTACTGACCTACGTCTTCAAGGCTGTCACGACCCAACCCAAGGGTCGTGATTAGTGCCGGTTAGGCACCAGACATACACTAAACCGGGTTTCCATTCACAATCACTATGGAATTTCTTGAAATTTCGACTGAGTTTCCTCTGGTTTTCTGACTAGCCTCATCGCAAACCCAACAGTACCAAACATCACTCTATGAACATATATATATATATTGCAAACAGCAAACCCAATAGTACCAAACATCACTCTATGAACATATATATATATATATGCAGGCCGACAAGGTCACCGCTGCAGCAGAACCGCCCAACAAACATATCATACAAATGAGATCATACCAACATAATTCCCACACCCACATGTATCCACAGACCTCTATACACAGAAACTGGATCATAAGACGGGACAGAGCCCCGTCTTATCCTCGAATATATACAAATGCAAAGTATAGAAAATAGAAAATATGTACATACCAACAAACTGCTCCTGAGGCAAGGGACAACTTCAACGATAGGTGAGGATCCTAAGAAGAAGACCCTCTAACCTGTTCGTCTGTTCCTACGGGCAAAAATGCAGCCCCCGAAGGCGGGGGTTAGTACAAAATACGTACCAAGTATATAAAGCGAAAAGTCCAAAATGTAAGTGAAAATAATAATACAAACAAGAAAATATAGAAGTCAAATCTGTATGTAAACATCAAAATATTTATTTATTCAAACATAAAAAAAATGCACATCGAACGGGAATGATGGTGACCTGCAAATGCGAACCATACCATAGCATAACACTAGAAGTTTTAAATCTCCAAAATCTCCAACACAAATCCCAACTGTAACATAGGATAGGTGAACCAGGGCTACACGCCAAGCATTCACGCATCATAATACATAAAGGTCATCATGCCCATTTATGGAGCCGAGGCGATAGTGCCACGCACTCCCGTGAGCCAGGGCGAACTCAGCCCAGCATTCACACGTCATGATGCCATCCCAACCCCAGCTCCTTATGTCTCTAAGCTAAGCAAAGCCGATCCATGGGCAAACCGACCTGTCGTATCCAACCTACTTCGAAATATATACATATATACATATAATCATACATGCACACGAAAAAACCGACTCGGGAATCGGTAAAAGAGGCCAAACGGGCATGGACAGAGTTGTGAGAATCATATGCACAAAAACTGGTTTCAAACACTTTGCAATATGTAAAACGTTCACTTTTGAAATCAAGTAGTT
>JAOTQJ010000072.1:29860771-29871049 GCA_025642045.1 Solanum sejunctum | reverse complement strand
AAAAAGAAGAATCTACTGTCTCTAATCAAAGTAAAAACAAATCCAAGCCAAACGCCAATAAGGTAAAGAATTATGTTGCATGTTGTTAGACTAAAGTTCTGTGTTTGCAAGCATCTGTATATCGATATTATGGTCATTTTGGCATATTTCGATTGAAATACTGCTTTAAGTTATGATTTTGTGGTATCTAGACTAGTTATTGCATGGATAGGTTGTCTTTAACTAGCTTAATTGTCCATGATCTTTCGATTGTTTTAGCCTTCAACCACATGCTATTAACTTATTTTTGAGCATCATTGATTTCTTTTCCACTTGATAAAGCAGAGGGCATTGGAGTCTCGGGGGAAGTTTACAAAGTTAAAGCGTAAGTATGAAGAAGAAGAAGACGAAGATGAAGAAGACGAGGACGGGTGGTATATCGAGAAGGATGTTGAAGAGGAACAAGGTGAGTCATTGTGCGGCACATGTGGGAGGAAGTATGAAGAGAATGAATTTTGGATATGTTGTGATACTTGTGAAACGTGGTTCCACGGCCAGTGTGTGAAGATCACTGCTGCCGCGGCCGAGCACAGGAAGCTATACAAGTGCCCGCCTTGCGTCAGCAAAAGATCCCGGACTCGGTGTACAGAATACTGATCAACAAGAGTCCTCTTGCTGCTAAGTGTAGCTGACCTTTTTTTTTTTTTTGGTAATTGTAGCTAACTATTTTAATTAGGCTATTAATGTCTGAAGTTCAACCAACCATATGAAACTTAAAACATCTTATCTTAAGTTGTCCCGGAGGTGAACGATCGCTATTTAAGAATGTTTACTTTTTTCTTTTCAATGCTCGTAAAACTATTGTCAATGGTTTACTTCTAGGGAATGTTAAAAGAAAAGATTACTATGTGATTTTTGAATTGTAATATTTGGCTTGAATCATGGAAACTACAAACTATAGGATTGAAAAGAATATAATAATCATAAAGATCTGTAGGATTAATTGTGGATTCAAGACAATTTAAAATGTATTTATTTTTTAAAAACTGTTTAAGGACTAAGGATGTGCTTGTTTATTCCACTTAGCTTGCTATCATTAGCATTATTTCTTTAATTTTGGTTGATTAGGACTGAGTTTTTAATAATCTTCTATTTTTGAGAAATATTCTCAATGAAGAAACGTGGTCTGCTGCTTGTAGTGCTGCTAACTACAATAATTAGCCATCTGAATAATTAACAATAAAATAATCTACTAAATCTAATCCCCTAATACAGGATAATGACGTTGACCCCACCACATTTTCTTGTCTCCCTAAATCAACAATTACAACTACCCCAGTTTCAACTTTCAGATGAATTGACAAATTTTACCCAAGTTGTCAACCTACAGCAATCAACAATGTGTGCAAGCTCAATCCGACTTAAGTTCCTATCTCATTTATGCAAGAATAGAAATGCCTAAGACTTTCTTGCGCACGCAACATGTTCAAATCAACATCATCATTAGGCAGAATCTTATCTACCATTGGCTGAGAATAGCTAAAAGTCAATTAATTCCCCTAAGATTCTCATCTCACTATTTGATCAGAGCCTGAGAAGGATGGATTCCTACTATTTGGCTCCATTCTTGGAAAAGAACAGTTCTTGAAGGAAGAAGAGAAGTCTCACATCTGTTAGTAGACAAATTGCTCAGTAACACATAAAATAAGCTTTAAGTGAACAGGACTCTATATACAGATTCATACTTTGTACATGAACAAACTTACATTGATCATTCTTTTTGTTCTTGATCTAGGCTTTGTTTATGTTAAACTCAGCATACTGTTTCCCTAAAAGGGATCATCCATCATTTGAAAAGATAACTTGTACATGGTTCAAAGAGAGAAAAATAAACCTAAGAAGAGTGATAACTGTCTATGGGGTTCATGATGTCCAGTTTTCTTGATTCTTTGTTGAAAGACGTTTGAGGAATTCGTAGGTGGTGATCATTGTGGCTGCAGACATGGACATTGAAGCCCATCGAGGACCTAATCCTCTGTAACAAGCCATCCATCCACCTTCCCTTACTAAATTTCTTACGGTCTGAGCTATTGTTGGCCCTCTCCGACCATTTTCATCGCCATCCAGGACCTGCAATCTTGTCTTGATTGTGTCTAATGGTGTTGTAATCAGAGCTGAAACACCTCCGGCCAAGGCTGCACTCACTCCCTGAACCATCATAACAGTCTTGGAATTAGGCCTTAGAGTACTCTTGATGTTATCCTCAAGTCTGTCATCGCCATTCTTGCTTAAGTAACATCCATACCCACTCCAAACAAGCCGCTGAGTGACCGAATAGGATGCCCACCACAGCGCATTGGATGGGGCATATGTCAAAATTGAAAACCCAAAGCCTCTGTACAGTCCCTTAGGTCCATCTGTCTTGAGGATTCTTCGAAACGCATCGATCCCATTGAGATATTTACACGATCCTGATGCATCACAAACACCCTGCACCATTAGCCTCTGGCTCACCACATCCACCGGAGTCCAAACCAGCTGTGCAGCCACAGCTGCGCTTAGTCCAGCAGCAGCACTGGCTAAGGCAGTCGCAGTAGGCTCGGGAATGCCGAGCCTAACCGTGGCCGTACCAACACTACTCTTGGTAACCTCAAGAGCAGCCATATAAAGTGCCCTAGCAGGGATTGTACCCATCAATGAAGTCCCAAATCCGCGATACAATCCACGAATTCCTTCAAGCCTAACAACGGCGAAGGCAGTTTTCAAACAGGAAAGATGAGCTTGCGCTACCTGTTGTCGAGTCTTCAACACGACAACAGGATAAAGCGCAGCTGAAACACCGGAAAATAAGGCGGCACCGAGGAAGAAAAACTTAGATTTGTCCAGCATTTGCCAGTCTATATCCGCCGGCAACTGGATTTCCTGACCCGATTCCTCCTCCGCTACACCTAAACTCATTTTCTCCAGTTTTCCTTTCTCGGTCTCAATTTTCTCAATCCTTTATTTCCGTACAGTATAAATCAGGACCTATTCTCCTAAACTGAATCTATATGGAGAAGGAAAAGATTTTTTTCTCTGACGAATCCATATTTTGGATCGGAAATGGGTAATTGCAAAAGGACCTAACATTTCTGTATCCGTATAATATGATAAGGATTCATTATGATCAGAACGGCATAATGTATCAGAAAACTCACCGGAAAATCCAGGATCTCGCCGTTGAATCGGAGCTAATCTTAGTTGAGAGAAATGAAGGTGAGGTCTATTTGTTCTTTTTGTTTTGGAGAAGTGTAGCACGTGTCGAGTGTCAATTTGCAGAGTGGGTAGGGGGTATATTCGTCCGAACACGTTGGTGTTGTCCCAGAACGACGACATTCTGACGTGCCCAACCTTATCCTTTCATCTGTAAAACCGATACGCTGCGTGCAGGTATAATGGCCCTTCCCTGAACCTTTTTTTGCCCAATTGTTGTGTTGATTGGCCCATCTAATATAAGGCCCAATCACAACTTGCGCTCCCTTTTAAAATGATTTTTGGTACGTACAAAATGGAAATTTGTATTTTGGATATAGTTACTTTTTCAAAAAAAAATTGATTATAACATCAATAACATATTTAATGTTATTCAAAAATGAATGCTGTATAATAATATATTTAATGTTATTAAAAAATGAATGTTGTATAGAATAAGATGTATGTGGATCTTATCTCTATTTTATAAAGGTAGAATGATTAATTTTGAAAAAAATTTGATTTGAATTAAGTAAAATAAAATAATTAACCTATATGGATAATGAAATATTCAATGTAATTCAAAAATTAAATTTTAAAGATGATAAGATACATGTATATATATTCTTATCTTATGAAAATATAAAAATTATTTTTTAAAAGATCCTCAAGTCAAATAAAGCAAAACAATTAGGAACGTCTAAACAAAATAAACAATAAATAGTAAAAATTAACAAAAGTACACCTAAATAAAATAAGCAATAAAACAAATAATAAAAGTAAGAAACTTCATGAATAAGGATAATTGTACAATTATTTTTCATATGTCCAAATTATTTACTTTTCTCATCTTGTCTATTATAAAAGTCACTCTAAATTTATTTTGAATTAATATCCTCATTACTAACATCTTATTGCTCTTAATATATTCATCTCAATATTCTTATTTATACATAGTTGAACAATAATAATATATTTAGTGTACCCGATATAGTAAATTTTAAAAAAGATAAAACATGTATATTCCTCTCTCTCTGGGATGGAAAAATAATTTGGTCTAAACCCTCAACTCAAAATTAAAAGAGGTTATGGAGCAAGTTTGTGAAAAATAAATAAATAAAATTATTTGCAACAAAATTTTAAAGTGGAAAATAAATTGCAATAATATAATTTTATCGATAAACAATGTGATTACAAATTTGTGCCTCCTTTTATTCTTCTCTCCTTGGAGTAATCTCTGATTCTAGAGTCATAGTAACGTATTTCTCAAACTAGAATGATATGAGTCTCCTTAAAATTTATTTAATATTCATTGTTATTTATGAATATTCTATGAATTTTATGAAATATTCGAGATGTCTCTTTAAATAAATACATTACTCATATATAAATTAAAATTAAAAATAAAGTAATATCCACGAATCCTTATTGAAATCGAACATATAAAACCTCATGTAATTTCAATAGCTAAAAAATAACAAAAGACAAAATAAAACGACATATAGCCAAGAAAATAATATTATAATATCACAAGCTTTCAACTAATTAACAGATCAATAACCTCAAAGGAATAGTATTTTTATCAAATTATGTTATGATTCATACACACAAGTAAACACAAAAATAGCCAAACATGAATACGACCTCTACTTGGATGTTTTTGTTTAACTTGTAATTGCCTTTTAATATTCTTTAACATTAAATGTGTTATTTCAGTCATAATATTCAAAATATTATATGATTAAGAAAATTTAAATATAATTATTTTTATTTAATTTTAGACAATACATAAACTTCATTCCATATAACTTTGAACATAAAAATAATTGGCGGATACATGTTGAATGATGATACAAAACTTCACTTTTTTTTGGAACACTGTTTGAGCAAAAGAATTTAAGTAGGTGACTGGATTAAATTTTATTTTAGTGACTTTTCGCTTTCAATTTTTAACTTTTAAGCATTTTTTTTTAATTAAAGCATCATCTGAAACTCACCATCTTTAGGTAGTGTGTGACCCTAAATTTTCAAATATTTTTGACAAGTTTTGATGAAATTTTACCATGTATTTTGGCCCCAATTTTTTTTTAAGAATATTTGATTATTTAAAAAATATGATTTATGTTCGTGAGTTTTAAGAATTATTAAAAATACTCATAAATATGCATTATCACTATCATAAACATGTTTCTTTAAAACTAACCTTAATCAACAAGGAGTAACAAAATAACAATATGGATAAGATCAATACATTAATTGCATACTCAAACTTGTAACTACTCAATTAAAATTATAATCCATTAAAGTAAATTATTTTTTTTCTCAAGCTTATTACTCAAATTATAATTCAAACTTTTTTGAAGGAATAAATAAATATAAACTGAAGTAAATAAATAATAAGTGTTTTTAATAAAATATAAATATTTAAAATAATTTTTAAATATTTAAAATTCTTCAAATACTAGTTTTTTCTAGTATTTCGGAACTTTCTCCAAAATACAATAACCTAACCACAAAATAGAATTCAACAAACTTTGTATAAAAGTTGAGTCCAAAAGTTCCACAAGAAGAATACTTTGCTTTAACTAATAAAATTTTTTATTTTAATTAACTATTATGCCTTCTATATTATTTTATGTGACAAAATAAAAGAAGTCCATTACTAAAGAAAAAGAAGTTTATTTTAAAAGAAGTCTTTCAAGCATGCAATGCATAGAAAAAAATAAAGAATAGTAAATAAAAAAAATAAATGACCTATAAATTATAAGTTACTGAATATTATGGAAGGTGAGCAGCGAAATAATGTGGTAGGCAACAAATGCCGTCAATGCACAGTTAAGAAAATGCTGCATAATGACCATTGCCCCTAACGTTCTTGCAACATTTATCGGCAATAAAGAATGCCAATTTAGCCAAATTCAACGATTTAATAGAAGTAATGCACCAAATTGAGTAATTAGGCAGTAATGCCTAACTTTTGACAAGAACAAGAAGTTGGAAAATTTTCTTATTAAAATGAGTGGTAGACTGTTGAATTCTTGTGAATATTTTATTTAATATTATCAAATTATGTTTAAGTGCTTTTTAAAACGTTTTATATTTACTTCGAATATAATTAAGCTGGAGGATCCATGTGGATAGATGTCAAATTATATTTGGGACTCCAAGAAGATGTCTATATATAGAAGAGGAAAATACTGAATTAGAGTTTATGCTTATGAAGTTATTTCTTATTTCTTAGTTGTTTAGATTAATTCTGAAACCTCCATCTCTTCTTCTATTTTATTTCTTCTTCTTCTCTTGGAAGATCTATTACTAGTTTGAAGTGATTATAAGGATGAACTCTTATATTTGTACGTGTAATTTTTATTATCCATATTAATGCAATATGAGTTCATTTACACCTCACTTTGGAAAATTTTAAACATACTGGAACAAGTTATTAACATGCCAAGTAAATCTCAAAGTCATTTGATTGAAAATAGCTTATCTCATAATTAATTATTCTGAAAAAAGTTATTTCATATGAATAAACTATCCACCATGAGATGCTGTGATACAAATGGCAAGGTAAATTTATGTCAAACTTAATAACCAAATAAGATATGACACTATTTTTAATCCTACACTAAACAACCCATTGACTAATAAAAATTCTCAACTTATATTTTTTAATTTTAAATTTAAAAATCACTTAAACGGACCAATCCAAACACCCCTAAAACATCATCTGCACCTCACCATTTAATCTATTGCAAAATTGAAGTCAAATAAAAGGGGCGTCGAAGGCAGCGGGGACAATTGCTTAGGAAATTGTGTAATATAATTTTGCATTGACACAGATTTTCTTTTTTCAAATTTTATGATTTAAATAATTTAAAGGTGTTTGCGAATTGTAACTCATTACGTAAAAAATAAAATTTAATTTTTAAAATTAAATTATTATTATTTTTTTAACGAACTAAATAAAGGAACGAATCTGTATAATTCATAGTAACAAATGTAGTACTCTATCCGTCCTTATATGACATACTTTTACTTTAGTCATTTCTATATAAAAAAAATTGACGTATTTTAAGATTTAGTAATGATTTAAATTTTAAAATATTTATTTTATTCTTAATAAAATAATTTTTACATAAATATTTAATTTATTTTAGTTCGTTTCCAAATCTGTCTTTCTTTCTTAAATAGGTTATTAACAAGTAGGAAGTAACAGTTTAATCACGTGAAAAAACCAAGTCGCTTGATCAGATCAGGTGGACACGTGTTGTAATCTTAATGCAATAGCTGTTAAGGGCAGAGCATTAACAGATGTATATGGCCCCCTTAAATATGGCAGACAAATCCCCCGCCAACATAGCTTTACAATCACACACACAACAATGGCGGCTTCTTGCATGCTCAGATCGTCTTTCCTCCCTCCTTGTCCTCAACTTCATCATCAATCAACAACTACTTCAAAACCCAGTAATGCTATTCGCTTCTTCAATCCGGTTGTAGCTACAGCATCTACAAACGACGCAGTTTCCCACCAGAAGCAGCGCCGTCCTGCTGACGAGAACATCCGTGAAGAAGCGCGCCGTCACTGCTCATCTCATAATTTCTCTGCCAGGTATGTTCCTTTTAATGCTGGTCCTACTTCTAATGAATGGTATTCTCTGGATGAGATTGTGTATCGGAGTCGCTCTGGTGGATTACTTGATGTTCAGCATGATATGGATGCGTTAAAGAAGTTTGATGGTCAGTATTGGCGATCCTTGTTTGATTCTCGGGTCGGTAAGACTACTTGGCCTTATGGGTCGGGGGTTTGGTCTAAGAAGGAATGGGTCCTGCCTGAAATTGATAGTGATGACATTGTTAGTGCTTTTGAAGGAAACTCTAATCTGTTTTGGGCTGAGCGTTTTGGCAAACAGTTTCTGGGCATGACTGATTTGTGGGTCAAACACTGTGGGATTAGCCATACTGGTAGTTTTAAGGATCTTGGGATGACTGTTTTGGTGAGTCAAGTTAATCGGTTGCGGAAAATGAATAAACCGGTTGTGGGTGTGGGCTGTGCTTCCACTGGAGACACGTCGGCTGCGCTTTCGGCTTACTGTGCATTTGCAGGCATTCCGTCGATCGTATTTCTACCTGCTAATAAGATATCTATGGCTCAGCTGGTTCAACCAATTGCAAATGGGGCTTTTGTGTTGAGTATTGACACTGATTTTGATGGTTGTATGCAGTTGATTCGCGAAGTCACTGCTGAATTGCCTATTTACTTGGCTAATTCGTTGAATAGCTTAAGGTTGGAGGGGCAAAAGACGGCAGCAATCGAGATTTTGCAGCAGTTTGATTGGGAGGTTCCGGAGTGGGTGATAGTTCCTGGTGGGAACTTGGGCAACATATATGCATTTTATAAAGGTTTTCAGATGTGCAAAGAGTTGGGGCTTGTGGATCGCATCCCTAGGCTTGTTTGTGCTCAAGCTGCCAATGCTAACCCGCTTTACTTGCATTACAAATCTGGTTGGAAAGACTTCAAACCTGTGAAGGCGAACACAACATTTGCGTCGGCTATACAGATTGGTGACCCGGTGTCTATAGGCCGAGCTGTTTTTGCTCTGCAGAACTGCAATGGGATAGTGGAGGAGGCAACAGAGGAGGAGTTGATGGATGCTATGGCTCAGGCGGACTCGACTGGGATGTTCATTTGTCCACACACTGGTGTGGCATTGACTGCGCTGTTCAAGCTGAGAAATAGTGGGGTCATTGCACCGACTGATAGGACTGTGGTTGTGAATACAGCTCATGGATTGAAGTTTACTCAATCCAAGATTGATTACCACTCAAAGGAAATAAAAGACATGGAATGTCGGTTTGCTAACCCACCTGTGGAAGTGAAAGCAGATTTTGGATCAGTTATGGATGTTCTGAAGAGCTATTTGTTGAGCAAAAATTCCAAGCACTGATGTGTTCTCAGTTCTTGACATAGTAAGTTTGTATTATGTACTCCTTTTGTCAGCATTTGGTTCTTTATCTTCATTAATTTGCCATATAGAAATGACCAGATGATGATTTGTTTGTTGGCAGAACTGAGGAGATAAAGGCTCTAAATTTCTTGTGAGAGTAATATGAAGTGGTGTCATTTTCTGGAACTCTATTTTGTGTAATGGTCTGCTTAGTTTCGGCATTGCTTTGGTGCATCACAATGGAAACTGCCTTAATTCGACCTGTTTGGTTGAATTGTAAGACTTTAAAGAGAATTCACTTTGGATACTGCAGCTAGAAACTTGTATCTTATCTGATTAGTATTTGCTGTCTTTATAACATTTATATGCTGCCTTTATAACATGTATATGCTGCCATGCCTCCCCACTTGTGGGATTCCACTGGGTATGTTGTTGTTGTTGTAGATGCTGCCATGCCTAGAAGGCTTTGGTTTGGCCACCATAGTACACTACAAAATCTAAAATCTTGAACTGAAACTAGTATATTACCATTCACAAAAGTCAAGTTACTTGTGCATGCTCTTTCACATGCCACATTGGGTTGTAACATATTGAATATTGCAACTGTGGGACTGCAACCTACACTTATCAGTTACTAGGATCTTTGGAACTGGAAATCTGGATTAGCTTGCATTTATCTTCTCTTCATCTGTTTTGAGGTAACTTATTTAAAGTCCTCTCAAACAATTATCAACACAAATTTAGCTAAGACTAGAACAAATAGAAAATAAAGCATCTAATGTAGACTATAAGTTGGTTTTTTCTTTAATGACGTGGTACCTGTTACCTCCCACCATCATACATACTGGGTAATCTGCCACCAATTCTTAGGCAGATAGAAAGAAACCACCTAGTATTTTTTCCTCCATTGGGATATGAACCTTAGACTTCATGGTTTTCCATTCCTCGCGCACTTCATTGATCACTAGGCCACCCCCATCAATGTCAACTAGTCAAAATTAAGTTTTCTTAGTACACCTACATTAAGTTCACTGTTTATCAATCGTCTTCTCTCTAATTAGGGATTTTATTGGCTGCGTATGAATAAGTGAGATTTAGCTGTTACTATCACTCCCCC
>JAOTQJ010000072.1:29814309-29858284 GCA_025642045.1 Solanum sejunctum | reverse complement strand
ATATTTTATTCTTAAGTTATTTTTATCATTAATTATAATTATTTTCATATTATATTTTTTAAGATATATTATTTATTATATTCAAGGAGTAATTTTATAAAATTACTTTTATTAGTTACTATTTTTGAATCTTTATATTAAGTTAATATGGAATAAATAAAAATGAGCGAAGAAAATAGAGCTAACAAATCCAAACGTAGCATTGAGAAGGGATGAAATGTGTGAATGCTAGGTAAGGTAATTGCAAATGTGTGTCAACGTCACATTTCAACCAAATACTCAACAACTCAGCTTCTGGTTGTCCCATGCACCTAAAATCCAAATAAATTGGCGATTTTCGTCCAAAATGTGTCTCTTTCTTTGTTACAAGTCGACAATGATAACGACGACATCATAATATTTAGTATAATTTTATATGTATTTTTTAAGAAGGGTATTATCATATTATCTATGTATGTAGTCTTACTTTACTTTGTGAATGTGTTTCTTACTTTTTTAATTGAAAATAAAAGTCAATTATTTTTGCTTTTTTCTTAATTTACACTTTATATTAGATATTCGTATTGAAATATAATGAAATATGAATTCTAATAAAAAAGTTATTATTATAGAAAAAGTTCAAAATTTCTAATTAATAGTAAAAAAATTATATTATTTCATATTAATCTTATTTGTTGCATGCCAGCTATGGCTTTGAAAAAAATCTCTACAAGTAGTATAATCTAAGGATATTTTCTTATTTTCAACATATCAATCATGGATTATTCAAAATCACACATTTCTTGCGTACGTAACTAATGCTAGCCAATTACATGAGCAATTAGGAGGAAGAGTGGTGGATCCACCTTATGATCAATTACATGACTAACAGAGTCACAATTTTTTCATGAATTAGGTGCATAATAAAAATTTTAGTATATCAATTTTTTTTTATGAATCTCTGGTATAAAATCCTTTCTTGACAAACTCTCTGTTTTCTGTACACCAACACTGTGTAGTCTTGTGCATGCAATTTGGAAAATACCCTCAAATCCCAATCATTATAAACAGAAAACCAGGCAATGAAAATTGAAAACTTTTAACAAATCATCAATGTGGTAAGAAACAATGAATATATAAGCCGGAAAATAGATTCATATCTTATTTTGACTTACTCCCAATGATGAATTAAATGATAGAACATATTTTTACTTTAAATTATTTGATTTGATATAGCTAGTAAATATTTACCACAACACCTTTTCCATACACTAAATATCCAAATGAAATGGCAATTAGCCCCAAAGCTATGGAAAAATAGTTACTCTCATCACTTCACAAGTTCATATCAAACTAATAGATGTATGTCATATCAAAAATACAAGTAAGCTATCATTGAACAAAAAGATATTCACAATCGAAGATGGAATATTATTTCCTCTTACCAAATACATCATCATCATGGATGGATTATTCAAAATCCCACATTCCACGCATAACTTAAGGAACCAAAAAACACAAACAATTTCTAACCTATGATGAACTCTCTACTGCAATCTTTTTTTCTCTCTATTTTGTGTATGTACGGTGTACACTAGTAACTGTATGCAGTAAAACTTGAAAACATCTCAAATCTCAGTCATGAACAAAAGTGTGAAAAAAGGAAAAAGATGAAAAACTTTAACAAATCAATCAATGGGGAAAAAGAAAAAAAGAATCAAACTTTTATATCTTATAACTCTGGCCTACTCCTGGGCCAAGATTTGATAAGCTTCGTCCTTGATCGTTTCTGTTCAAGGAGTTGATTTTTTCTAGCTTTAATCCAGCTCTGAATTTTGATATGAAGTTTTCAGCTTTTGTGTTTACATCTGGGCTTGGACAGAACAATGGTGAAGGTGCAAACGCCGTCCCTTCACCGGTGCCGACGTCTTCCGCTGTCGGGGTGTTGTCGACTGAATCTATGTCTTCAAGTTCAGGCGACCCAGAACGTGAGCTGACGGTGCTGTCTATTCTCACGTAGTCGCCTTGCACTACGAATTTCCAGGCGTGTTTTCTGAAGAACGGCGGTGGTGGAGGTGGTGGTGGAATTGGTATCAACGGCGATTCCCCTCCGCTGTTTGTGTTTTCTTCGACACTGTCGAAGCTTCTTATTCTCGCTGGCTTTGGTGCTGGAGTTCGGGTGATTGGGTTTTTTGGGGTATTTGGTCTTGATATCCTCACTGGCATCGCCTTGACTGGCGGAGGAGGTGGTGGTGGTGGAGGTGCATTTTTCTTTTTTCTGGCTTTTTTGGATGTGAACAAGTTTTGAAACAGAGAAGGAGGTGGTGGCGGTGGCGGAGGAGGAGGTGGTGGTGGAGTGGATGATCCCGGCCATTGGTAATGGAGAGGAGGAGGTTCTGATTTATGGAGAAGAGCATCAAAATTATCAACACTTTTTGATCTGTTTTTCCTCTTCTTTTTGTGATACAAAGAGTTAATAAACTCCTTTGTAGCACTTGCACCGCCTCTTTTCCGATCACTTTTACTGCTCTTCGGCTCCGCGTACTGTGGCAATGGCGGCGGCGGCGGCGGCGGCGGCGGTCGTTGAGGAAGTTTCGCCGGTGCCATAATAACTTCATTTGCTTCTCGTTCATGATTTTCCCTTTCCCTTTCCCTCCTCTTGCTTGCTCTCTCCTTTTTACGCGGAACACTATGAGAATGAGATGCTCTCTTCACCTTCTCCTCATATACTGGTACCGGAGCTGGCGGTGGTGACGGTGGTGACGGCGGTGAGAGCTGCGGCGGAATTGAAGCTGGTGGAGTAAATGTAGAACCCTTATTGGATCCTAAAGGATCTTCATAAATAGTTTTAATCTCAGGATCCGGAGAACGATCAACTTCTCTCCAGCTCCGACGGCGATTAAGCTGACCGGGATCGGAAAATCGATAACTATCAACACGAGTATCATCATAGAACCGCGAATGATCTTCCGCGGAGATCCACCGCGGCGATACTTCACACAAATCAGGGTATGAACTAAAACTCCTCCTTAATCCTCCACCACCATTGTTGCTAAAGTAATTTCGGTTTCCATCATCGAACCATGGTCGTGGTGTTGTTGGATTCAGATTCGAATTTTGAATTTCACTAAACCATCGATTATTCGGTGTTGATGGAGTATATTTCGCTACTTCATTTCTGTTAATCGGAGAAGAATCAATCTGTCGATATTCATTGAGATTTCCATTTCCATCTTCGTTCTTGTTTCTGCTTAGAAAACCAAAAATCACCGCAACTAGAACCAAAACTACATTAACAGAATCCCAGCTTTTCTTCACATTGGTTGGTTTAAATATAGAAACAGTCGAAGGAACTATAAAAACTAGGAAGAAAACCGCAGTTATCAGCAGAATAATGAGCAAGAGTCCGGCGTTAAAGAAGAGAGACGACACGCGGTGGCGGAGCCGCTCTGTACGGCGGAGATCGGTGCCGTTTTGTAGCCAAAATGGGGTCATGTCTTCCCCATCATCTGCCATTGTTTTAGGCTAAAAGGAGCTCTTTTGGTCACACTTGGTTTGGCTCTTTACTTTGGGGTTGTTGTATTGCTTTGTTTAAGACTTTGGGTTAGGCACTTTTTGTTGGATGGATAAAATAAACTACTTTGTACTATATATTTATAATATGAAATTTTATGGGTTTTCAAGATATAAGATTACTTGTGGGGTTGGAAATGGAGCAGTTGTGGGGAATATTGAAAAGTCATTTTGATTAAATAATGAACTAAAAGTGTATATATGATGCAATAGTTGGGAATTTTCCACATGCTTGGGTAAGAATGACAGCCTAAAATCAAATGTGAATACCGCGTACATTGTAATTAAAGTATCTTCGAACCAATCATATGAATTCTGATAACGTTTAAGGATATATTTTGACGCTTGTTACGGACAGCATACAAATTGCTCAAAAGCACGCATACATTTGCCTAAGCAACAACTAGGAAAAAGGAACAAAAACAACAATGGCATGACATTGACATGAGTGCATCGGATTCAGAATTTGAGTTCGATGTCAACTACAAATCGTATGTTGAAGAATGATAAAAGTTTTATATTGATGGTTAATGAGATCAGTAAATTCTTTATAAGCCTTGAACAATTTCTCTCTTTAAACTAATTTTTAAGATATAAGTTAAATTCAAGATCTAACTTTACATGATAGACTTAAATTTAAATGTGAACTATAGGCTATATTAAGTGCGATGGTAATTATTTTGGTAAATCTAAAAAGGTTAGACCAAAAATATTAGATTCAAATGAATATAGCCTCTATTCTACGTTAGCACCTTGTTTATAGACTAATTGGATCCAGATATTGAAGGCATTTTCAAGCCCTTGAATTCTTCGTATAAAACAATTAACTAGCTAGCAGTCTAGCTTTAGCTAGATGTTCCATCCATTCTTCACAAGTCAACATCGCGGCGAGGCGCTGGACACAAACTGAGACTGATGGTAAGAGTTGAGAACATCTTTGAGTCCAACTAATATCAATTTGCATGCTAAAAAAAAGTACTGATAATATCAACAAAATTTTATTTTCGAAATTCAAATTCGAAATTATGGATTAAAAGGAAAAAATCATTGCTATTCACCATACCATTTGTTGGTAAGAGTTTGATACTTGAAAGTTGAAACCTTGCTTCCAGGCCTAAGACAAGGAGCTAAGCATGCACCAGCTCAGCTACCGTATTTCAAGTGAAGAAAGAAGGAAAAAAACAAGAATAACGTAGATATCGTGTGATATTGACATCCCACGTCTTCATCAAACCATCCCTATGATCAACTGTGGCTCAAAGACGGATTTAATGTTCAATAAAATTTTAACATATACTCTTTGGTCTGTGGTACCCTTTATTTTTTACTACATTCCAAAAAAAAATATCATCATACTAGATTTAGATTTAATTTAACTGTAAAAACTCTTATTTTACCCTTACTAAAATAATTTTGAATTGCACGAATATATTTTAGATCACAAATTTCAAAATTCTTTCTTATTTTCTTAAACACTATACCAAATCAAATGATATCACATAAAATGCGAAAGAAGAATATAAAGCTTAGATCGGAACTAGCAATTCTTTAACTGAAAATTCGTGTAAGTTCATATGTCAAATAGACAATTACATTCATTTATTCCTCAACAACACTCGAAAATACAATCCCAACTAGATTGTTTTCTAATAACTATTGTAGCTTACAAGTCACATTAGCCGAACAATACTCTTTCTATTCAATTTTATTTGATCCTTATTAATTTGGCATGCGGATTAAAAAATAGTAAATCATTTCATTTTTTTTTCATTTTATTTCATTTCATTTTGTCATATCTAGTCTTTCTGTTTATGGGTTTTGAGCAGAGGGTTTTTGGAAACAGTCTCTCTACTTCTATGAGGTAGCGGTAAGATCTGCGTACAATCTACCCTTCTCAGACCCACTTGTGAGATATCACTGGGTATGTTGTTGTTGTTGTTTATCCTTTGAATATAATAAATATGATGTCTTAAGAAATGTAATAGAAAAATGACTATAATTAATGATAAGGGTAAGTTAGGAGCTAAGGTAAAATTGTCTCTTGGGACAAGTATTATTGAATATTCTAAAATAGTATAGGAGTCAAGTAAAATTAAACGGAGAGAATATTATCTTAACGTTAAACTACACAGCGTCATAAATAATTGGCATCTTGACTATAGTACAATAATTCACGCCAAAACAAGCCTTTGGAAACTTCCAACAGAAGCTCTACTACTGAAGTTTGACGATTTCAACAGCCTACAATTTGCTGTGTTATTTCCTCTTACCAATATTTCAAATTACATTAATTTTGAAAATATTTTTTTCATAATATTAGCATGAGGAAAATTGAAATCTGTGATATTTTTTAAATATCTAAATTTTAATTTTAAAATTATTAAAAATGTACCAGTTTATGGTTTGATAGCTTTATGTAAGTAAGTACCCATACCTCCTCTAAATAATTATTTTTCTAAGGAAAAAGCTTATTTAAATAACATCTTTTACAATGGAAAATAAAAAATTATATTTATGGCCCACGGCCGACAGATTGAGTGCATTACACAGGTCTTACTTTCTTAAAAACTTGATTAATTACACTAATTGATTAATTTGTTAATGACTTATCATCCTAATTAGCTACTCATTTGTCCGAATTCCTTGTTAGTACACCACCATCCTAGAAAAACTTTATAGTAAACGGATTTATAATTAAGTTTTTACATGTCAATTTTGAACAGCTACCCAAAAAAAATACTTTCTTTGAAATGCCAAATTTTAAATAAGAAAAGCTTTATGGGTTATAATCCAAAGTTTATTCTGTTTTTAATCTCTCTCTCTTGGTAATCATGACTGCTTGAATATTTTATTCTTGTGGGGTATTTGAAATATTCTTTGTTTTATACTTACTATTATTTTTACCTCAGCTTAAATCTATCCAAGTCAGTCACCTAGGTACAACCATAGCTAGGAAAAAATGAAGCAGATAAAATAAACAAGCTAGCTCAAACTAAAATGCACACAACAAAAGTACGTAGTAATAAAGAACAAGTAATCGGAAAGAAGTGGAGTAAAGCCACTAGCCTAATAAGGCGATCAGGAACAAATCTAAAGTATTAGAATTCTCGAAAATTCAATATTTTTTACTCTTACTTTTTGATCCGCAGCCCACTTGTCCGCTGCTAAGTTTGGACATAGACCACTATGTCCCTTAATGAATCGAATGGCCCTTCGACCTTCATTTGATTCTAAATGTCCACATACATCTCATGAGATATTTGATTCTAAATGTCCACATACATCTCATGAGACCCACAAAGTGCATAACTGATCAAGATTTCAAATAACCAATATGGTTGTATAGCAGGGGAAAAATTGTAGGATCCAACATAAATCTTCAACATTTTTAAAGAGTCCAAACAACGTAGCATACAACTGGCACAACTCCAAGTTGTGGCTTTGCTTTTATACCATACAATTTAAACGACAGAACATACCAAGAAATTGCACCTGTGATTTTTGCTACAACATGCTCAATTTACATAGCCATTTTCTGGAGCAACTCCTCCAAAAATTAGGATAAACGTCATTTGTTAAACTGTTTTTTCTATAATACATTGCTAAAAATACTATTCTCATACAAACCTTAAGCCCATAGGAAAAATGAATGGACAGAGTCATGTAATAATGAGATTTATACCCGTGTACAGATTTATACTAAAACCAAATGTGGTGAACATGTCATCTCTAACTTTTGCTCTTGAACTTCCTGTGGGCTTTAAGGTCCACCACAATCACAGAAATGTTGTCTTTGCTACCTTTTTGAAGAGCCATCGATGAAAGATACTCTGCTGCTGCTTGTGCAGCAGGGTCCACTCCCTGGCCCCTTTCCGGCAGAGGGTTAGTCCCATTCTTTTTGTGCCACAGCAGAATTCGTCGTCTAGCCACTTCACAAACTTCCTCATTTGTCATCACATCCCACAAACCGTCACTGGCTAAAACTAGGCATTCATCATCTCTGGCACGTGGTAAAAACATAACTTCTGGTTCGGGTATAATCCATGGTTTCAAATATCTGTCGCCTGAGGATAACAGGATACACCGAATAAACAATAGAAAGAAACAGTAAAGTATGTAGTTTTAAACTTTCACTTCATCTATCCAAACATTATTGGGAAATCAACACCATATCAGTACATGAATAATAGCAGCTCCAAAGAAATCGGATAAATTACAAAGGCAACGCACTTAAGAGAGATGATAAATAAGAGCTGAGACAAAGCACAACCAAGGTGTACCAGAAACTCACAGATAAAACAAGCAGATGCATGCATACTACGTCATATATGTTTAATCCCTCCATCCAGAAAAGACTTAACCTTACTTTCCTGAATAGTTCTTTTTCTTAAAAAAAAAAATTGACCTTTATTTAAATGGAAATTTCCCTCCAACCGATGAACTAAACTAATATAACTATATGCTTCCACTTGTTAAATGTTATTCCCTCTGAGTCTATTAGCCAATATTCCTATGAATCATTGAACCTGAAGTAACTTTAGTGTGCAGAAAACCATCTTCTGTATTAGCAGTTGTCTTCTAAGTTGGGCAATAATAGCTTACTATCAGTACTAGCCACTCATCATCTGATGTACATACCCTACAGATCTCACAGATTCTCTTTTGATGGATAATAAAACCATGGATTCTCTATTAATTAACTTTGCATTTTACCAAAGAAGACAGGTATCAAGGAAATCCATTGCACAGAACACCAAATGGATCACGAAAGCAAACAGTTCTGCATGTTGTACAGAACATTTTGACAAAGTAGTTGTACAGAATATTCAACATATGCAAGCTGAAAGGTTTTAGTACACCAACCAATAGATCTTGACATTGCAAGAACACCAAATACATGATATCCATTCCACTATATGTGGCAATCCGCATTTGTTAAACTCTACGTAATGTGATATAAAGGAAAAATAAGGATTAAAATGTAGGGGAGCATCCCTAAAATAAACACGATGAAGATCATGCAGAACCTTGAGGCTGCCCCATGAGAATCTATTAAATGATAATCATGTAAAATTGAGAGCACCCACATATACAGTAATCTCTTCAACTGTTCACTGACAATGACTAAAAAGTCAAACTAGATATTACTTGCAAGACTATCGTGAGGATGTAGAAAGATATGGGCCTCTGCTTGGCATTCCTAGATGTTTATTGACCAATGACCAAGGAGAGTACTGAACTGTTGGTAATCAAGAAATGCCTATTTACATTGTTAGACGTTTCAGTGAGTTGTTCCCAGTGATTGCCTTATGAAATCCTGCTCGTTAGACGTCAGAATATGGAGGGAAAACAACACTAGAACTACACCTAAATCTCAGACCAAGTTGGGCTTGGTTGTATGAATTCTCACTATCATGTCTCTAATATAAATCACATCTCAATCCAATATTCTTTGATAAAAGTGTCTTAATCCAATACAAAAAATTTCAAGTCTTCCGACACTTGAATTTCTCTACATTTTCTATCAAGGACAATTACTTCACAAGACAAGACTAATGTGAGAGTATTAGCCAAATTCCTAGGAATCATTGAACCTGAAGTAGCGTGAAAGTGCCAAAAACCATCTTCTATTTTAGCAGTTGACTTAAGTTGACAATAATAGCTTAATATCAGTAGTAGTCACTCGTCATCTAATGTACGTCCCCTAAAGATCTCACAGGTTCTCTTTTGATGGATAATAAAACCCTGAATTTTCTATTACCGAACATATCCATTGCACAGCATACCAATAATAGATCATGAAAGCAAATAGTCCTGCATGTTGTACAGAATATTTTGACAAAATAGTTGTACAGAATATTCAACAGATACAAGCTGAAAGGTTTTAGTACACCAACCAATAGATCTTGACATTGCAAGAACGCCAAATACACGATGTCCATTCCACTGAATGACCTTGCCACCGGATGCTTCAATTCTGGCATACTCGTCTTCTCTGTTTGGCTGGTAAAAGAATACAAGGTAAAAGAGTGAGATGGTAAAGCATCAACCACATTCCTGCCAAAATTAGACCCATGTATGTGAAAAAAAGAGAAAGAGAAGAACAAAAAGAGAGACAAAAGGTTGATGCTAAAGGGTGTTTTACTTTGTGATCGATTGACAGTGCCACTGCTTCTTTGCCACGATAAAGGACTGCTCTTGAATCCCCACAGTTAGCAACTATAATATGAGATGAACAAATCACTGCTACAACTGCAGTGGACCCAACAGTTTCTGGGGCAATAGGCTCAGAGGTGCAGCTAGAGGTATTTATGTTGTCATCACAGAGATCCATGTTCACTTTTCCCCCAACTTCATCGTCAACCTTGAGAAAGCAATTAGTAAAGACCTGCTCCCACTGCAACTGCCGGGTATCCCTTGCACTTCCATCCACAAAATCATATTTGGAAAGTTTTAACTCCTCAACTAATGCTAGATGAACACGTTTACAGCAATAATCCGCAACCTGCACGACGAGTCAGTTATGATCAGCTAAGTTGTCATTGGGTTGGCGTTGATCAGGACTCAAATTGACTACAGAACAAACATCCAGGTAGTTAAATTTGAGAACTAAGTTAAAATTATAGATTGCAAGTCCGAAATTCTTACAGCTGAAATCGTGGGACGAGTAAATGGTGGGCGAAGTGCATACAAGGTAATCACAAGCTCCAGAATAAATAATCTATGCAAAATTGATTTACTTAATTGGCTAATTAATCAAGAGAAAAGCATATAAGAATCATTATACCTGAGATCCTCCATGACCATCATATACTCCGTAAAAATGAGATGTCAGGTGACTCAAACTTTGACTTAGTCCATCAATCACACGATCACCAATAAACATCTTGATAGGAATTTTCATAAAATTAGGAACAGCCACAACAGCATCCTCCATCTCGGGTCTCTTTCCACAGATAGATACAGAACCCCAGAGTGGCACATGTTCCAATTCAAACACACTCTTGACACTTTCTTTGACAGGCTCCTTCTCACTGGGCAATGGAAGGGCCACTACAGCTGCCTTTAGTGTAGGGCCACTTGTAATTTCATCATCTGGGAGAGCAACTATGGTATTAGTGACCTTTCTATCAAAACTTCTTTCTTCTAAACTTATGACTTTGGCAACTATTTGTCCATTGTCAATACCCTCGATTTCAACAGCAATTGGCAAGCTTAACTGTAAGCTAGCATCCAGTGGCAACAACTCCTCACTGTTAATTACACATGGATCTTCTCCACCAGATAAAACCTCATCTTCATCGTTTCCCTGAATGATGCTATCGCTAACAATCAGGCCATTTTCAACTCCCAATACAGTCTGCGGCAGACTACATTTTACAGAGCTTTCTCCTAGTGTCAACAAGGGAACTCTACCAACCTCAACTTTCATACCGTTGCTATTTCCATCCCAACTGGTATTTGACTCAGCATGCAACAAAGATGCAGGATCTGAAAGTAAGCTAGCTGTGTCAGTCACTAATTTGAGCCTTGTGATTTCTACATGGTTTGAAATTGCAGGGTTATCACAGATAGAACTGCTTAAGCTGAGTGTAACAGCAACAGCTGGAGATATCTCTTCCATTAATTCTTTCTAGTGAAAACAATATGCAAAAGCTATGAATGAATCTCTCTCCGAACTAGCGAGTCAACTGCGTTAGTCCATGCAGCACTACCAGCAACAAATTGCTCCAAGCTTTATGTTTCACAGAATAGGACTGCTTTAGAAGGGAAATTCACAAGTGTGGTAAAATAGCTAAATTGAATCCACAATGAAACGAGGTAGGAATCCACAAAAATGGGCAAGACAGCTAAATTATAAGCACAAGGAGAATGAGGTAGGAATCCACAAAAATAGGAAGAGCTAAAAATTGAATGAGGCAAGAAGATCTCAGTCAACAGATCACTACAAGAAGTAAACGGTACACTAGCAACATCAAACAAAAGGTGGAACAAGCTCCAGATAAGTGAGACAAACAAAGGTGTGAAGGAGATCTGCTGCTATAAACAGATCCAAACTTCTACAAAAGGCTGAGAAGACTTGGCGTCCTTTCTTGTACCTAAAACTACAATATCAAGCAATTATCTTTCTTCCAAGAGAAGAAACAAGACTAAGAAGAGTAAATCCTATCCCCACTACCACCAACCCTTAAATACACAAGAAAATGGGGAAAAAGACAAAAAATCAAACCCTTATCCATGAATTGAAGAAGGGAAAGCGAAAGAATCATGGAAAGGAACCTAGTAAGGAAGAAAAAAGGGACAACTAATCAAGAATCACAAGAAAACCCTAAAAAGATACAACCTTTTTGCCACATGTAACTTGGGATTTCATGGATCTGAGGCAACTCATGTCCACCTCTCAAAATATAGGTCATTTACTAAACAAACCCTCCTACCTCCTCCAACCCAACTAGAAAAAGATTGAATCTTTAAGCAACAAATCATTCAAGAACACACACAAACACCAAAAAAAAGTCCTATTTACAATAAATTCAGCTAAAACAGTGGAAAATTAAGCTCACCAACAAGAAACCTTCTACCAAAACAGCTTCCAAACAATCCCTTTAATGCTCCCTTGTCGAGATTTTATTTTTTTCTGTTTATGAGACACATGAGAGAGAGAGAGAGAGAGAGAGAGAGAGAGAATACAGCTGGGGATGTAGAAAAGATTTTACCTTAGGTGCACTGACTCCTTAAGAGGACACGTGTAGATTCAATTATCTAACTCCAATCAATGCAGCAGACAGACAAATGCTTTGAATTGTTTTGTGCTTACCCTTAATTACAAAAAACAAAAGGGAGTTCATGGACTTTCCATGAGGACCATTTTCAAGAAACACCACGTGTCCTTTCTTGGCAGGTCAGCCATTACCTAAATAATGTCTCCATTATTTTTTCTGTCAATTATCATGTGTTCCTTCTTTTCAATGGGTTTACTACTCATGTACGTCTGTTTGTCTTTGCATTTTTCATTTCCCCTTTTATTGCTCGAAATATTTAGTAGGTATTTTGGGGTTATATATTGCTTTCAAGTATTTATTACACTAGTATTTGACATTGCATTTACTCCTCTTTTCCTTTTTTCAAAACAAACATATTTTAAATTATAATTTTTTTCATTTATTGTTCAAGCTCAAATTGAGATTTGATTAAATATTAAATAATAAAAAATAATTTTATTAAATTACTCTTTAAATATAATAAATATAATATATTAAAAAATATAATAATAATTATAATTAATAATAATTTTATCTTTTGGGAAAAAATTTATGCAAACTATATGTTCTAAGGACAAGTTTGTGCAATTCGTCGTGCATTACATATAGACGCGATAAAAAATATTTTGTCTATATGTACATTGATGGACAATGAATGGACTTAGAAAGTTTGAAATTTGTAATATTCGAAATAATATTTGAAAATTATTTCAAATAATTTTTTTTGTTAAACTAATTTTGTTTTTCTACTTTTAAACTTGAAATATAGAATTTTGAAATATAGAATTTTCACTGACATTTCATATATAAGAATAAGTTCAATTTCCAAATATCTTTGAGCATTAGTGCTCTTTCTTCTTCTTTTTTTTTTTCCCCTAATTTCAACCAAGTCATTCCAAAAAGCTTTGCTAAAAATCCCATATTATTACTTAGGACTAATATGATTTACTTAAAAAAAATCATGTGTTTGTAATATAACAACAATTAAATTTATGAAATGGGATTAAAGATAAATAAATTAAGATTGATCAATAATTATTTTTTTTTGAATAGCTACATCACAAAAATAAGAATAAATTAAAGTACATGAATTACGTTAAGAACAAGAATAAGAAATCAAAGTAAATATGAAGTAGAACAAAAAATGCTAAGGATCATTTTGAATTCAATCTTTGTATTTTTAGAGCTCAAAATAAAATTATGTTTTATATGTGAAGACAAGATGTTTTCTTTCCCTATACAAGAGTATATTTAAAGAAATGTGATTGTTATAGAGTAATACAAGTATCATACTATTAGGTGTAATAATAATATGAATAAAGACGATACAAATATTAACAGAAATACTAATTTTATATATATCACCTAAAAAACTATTGTATAATCGATACTTAAATAGTCTCACTTACTTAAAATTTAAACTTTGAGCTTTAGCTTGATTGATCAGATTGAAGATCATTACAAATGTATCCCGATTAGGTAATGGACAAGGACTAGATGGAGGAGGTTTGTGAACCATTTGAAAGATATCATTTTTAAATAATTTTTTAATTTTAATTGCTTATACGATATATTTAAGATTAAAAAATTAAATTATAAATTTGATATATTTTGATATATTTTGCATATCTTCAATGAAAAATATAAAATTTATTTTTTATTTTTTTAAATTTTATATTAAATTAAAATAAAATAAATAAATTAAATCAACGAAAGTGAAAATAAAATGAGTAAGAGACAAGTCATTGTGGTGAAGTCAAGACATATACGTAATCAACTTCATTTTCTTTTTAATAATTAAACACTTCATAATTGTCACTGTTCTGGATTTTTCCTTTCTATATAAAGAAAGGTTAACGTGTAAAAATTGAACTTGTGGCTCTATAAGATTGGGCGAAGAAAAAATAAAAGATAAACTTTGGAAATAAAGAGAAATAACAAAAAGGTTACAAACATAACACATCAAAGGTTACAATCAAAGAATTGATTTATAGAAAGGGGAAAAAGAGGCTATTGTTTAAAGAATCCAATGGAAAATCGACAAGGAAGCAAAGAGTAGGTTTTGCTTTGCTTGGCTTAATAAAGAATGGATTTTGGACTAAAAATGGTAGGTCAATAACCAAGTTTGGTAGCATTGTTAACCGATTTTTGTATTGTGATTTAATTAACTTGAATTTATGTTAAAATTTTTACTTAAAAATAATATATTTTTAATATCTAGCAATAATAATAATAATAATATATTCAATGAATCTCATTAGTGGAGTCTAGAGAAGGTAAATTGTACGTAAACTTTGACATTATCTCACAGAGGTAGAGAGGTTATTTTCAAAAATCCTCATCTTAAAAACCCATAAGCAGAATAAACTAAATATGAAAAAAAAGAAAAAGAAAAAAAGAAGAATGACTACTAACAAAAAACACATAACAGTTTGTACTTATGATAAAATTACCCCAGGACGAATTATGATAACACAGGATATCAAGACACGACTAATTATATTACCCTATTATAGAAAGGGAAAAAAGAGGCTATTGTTTAAAGAATCCAATGGAAAATCGACAAGGAAGCAAATAGTAGGTTTTGCTTTGCTTGGCTTAATAAAGAATGGATTTTGGACTAGAAATGGTAGGTCAATAACCAAGTTTGGTAGCATTGTTAACCGATATTTGTATCGCAATTTAATTAACTTGAATTTATGTTAAAATTTTTACTTTAAAAATAATTTATTTTTAATATCTAACAATAATAATGATAATATATTCAGTGAAATTTTATGAGTATAGTTTAGGAGGGTAAATTATATGTAGATTTTAACATTATTTCATAGAGGTGGAGAAGTTATTTTCAAAAATTTTTGTCTTAAAAACTCATAAGCAGAATAAACTAGATATGAAAAAAAAGTAAGAATAACTATTAACAAAAAACACATAATAGTTTGTAATTATGATAAAATTACCCCAAGATGAATTATGATAACACAAAATATGAAGACACGACTAATCCTATTACCCTACTATAGCCCAAAGTCAGATATTACATTATCCCTATTAGCTTATTAGACATCACCCTATCTTTACTAGTTTATTAGCCTGTTACTCTAATTCGCGATATTTTTAATGTCGGACTTCAAATTTTTTAATAAAAAAAAAAGTAAATATTTTTTCACAATTTTGCTAATGTGACATGGTGATATTAAATTGTTTGTTTACATGTGCTTTCACCATTTGTTCACTTTTATAGATTAGGATCACCGCACTACTTGGGTGTTTGGTATCTTCATCAAATATAATATTTTTTAAGTATTTGATTACTTTTAGAGGGTGAAAAGTACAGGATTATTATTTTTTCTTAAAAAGGGTAATGTGATGGACCCTCGAAGACAAGAAAGTCAATATTTTTTCTATTTATTTAAATTTCATCCAAATTTATTTCACACTAAACACGTATTAAAATATTTTTTATTTTATAATTTTAAATATATCATATAAAAAAATTTTAAAAATTATAACAAATATTGTATTCTTTTTAAATTAAACTAAAAAATATAGGATAAATAAATAGAAATCAAGGAAGTACTATTTCATCTTTATCTTCTACCTTCTTTTTCTTTTTTTTTCTACTGTTATTACATAATTGCCGAGTGTCAGGATTGTCCTTTGCTTTTGCACGTCAGAAATGTTATTTGCGATTGATCCAACATTTATAATACAAAATTTAACCATATTTGTACATTAATCTCAATCTTAGTACTATTTTTTCAACACAATATCCAGTTTGCAAATATGCTATTCAATCTTTAATAATAACTGTTTTTCGGAAAATAGTTTTCACTCGCTAACCAAAAATTAGAAAACGTTTTCCACGAAAAAATAACTTTCACCATACTAAATACACCCTTCATCACTGTATCTTGACTTCAGGTGCTAGCTTGTCAAGTATATCCTCCCTTCTGCACAAGTCTCATCAATTATGGCTGCTCTATGGTACAGACTTCAGGGTTTATCGACTTGGAATTCACGATTAAACAGGAGCAAAGAACTCGTAATCAAGAACAACGAAATATGCCACGTATCCAGCGCCTAAGCATATGGAGTCATGTAACCACATGTTAAGGCACAAGTAGAGTCAGAATCAATAAGGCTTAATTTAGTTTGAAATCTTAGATTCAGGATTACAAAAGTTTCAGGAAGTAGTGGAGCATTTAAACATGTGAATACATCGATGTACTGCTACCAACGAAATGTTTTTCCACGATCCGTTTAGCTTTCATTTCCTCCCTAAGTAGGTATTAAAGTCCGACATCTAACTTAATTTCGGTAAATGTTATTAGAACAAAGATCTACTGAAGTAAATGACTTACCCACAAAAACTAACGACTATGAGGATGATCTCTTCTTAGTTCATTAAAGAAATCGCGTTCCCTCATTTCATAGATGATACTACAGTCGGTCATAAATAAGTTAGGATCAAGGAAAAGGAATCAAGAGAGATACCGCTGCATGGTAATATTCTTTGACTGATTCGTAATTTCTTTGCAGTATGTGTTAATATCCCCAATTGTGAAACCAGCACTTTGAAACAAGGTCGACGCATAAGCCTCGGAGAAGTAAAACGAACACTGAGACCATAATGACAAAGAATTTTTGATTAAAGTTGATATAAGAGTGGACATCACGTAAAACCCAACAAACCTGGGAAAATACTTACAGTTCCGTCTCCTCTGAAATAGAAGTTCTCACTAATCATCTGGTTTCTATCATGCAGTTTCACCTGAAAGATTCATAGTTGTAAAGTCCATACCAAGTATCTAATAACACAGTTATTTCAACAATAGGAGAACAATGATTGACGTTATTCGCCAGGGGAAAATAAGTAAATACTGAGTATGGCAGTATCTTTCTTTTCAAGGCAGTGAGCATGTCTACTTTCTTAATAAGAGAATGTGTTTCTCCATTTTGTCTACTGAGCTATTGAAAGAACAGAGAAGAAATACCTAGTCTTCAGCCTTCAACAATTTAAAAGATGAATAATTGTACAAATCCATTTCCTCTCTTTTAGCTCCTGGGAAAAGAAACGTGTTTGTTTCTTAACAAGCGAGACCCCATTTCCCCCAACTGCAATTTCTTTCTGCTTCTAACCCTCACAGCAGAGTAGATCAGGTGTCTTGTCTTATGCATTTCATATGATCAACCCATTTCAAGTTAACCATGTCACTCTGGCTTGAGACAAGAAGAAGCTAAACATGGAGAACTCTCTCTTTCGCATCAGGTATATATGAAGATTCAAAGGCAGCACATATAGGACTATACCTGAGCAGAATCACCGACTGCATAATCTCGTAAAAGTATGTGACCGTTTGGCTGCAAAATGAGATTGCAGTAGCATGGCACATCCATTAAATTATCAAATAATACAGAAAGGAATATGAGGTAAGCCACCTCCTTAGCTCATGTATTACCTTTAATACTTGTTTACAGTTCTCCAGAATTGAAGCCATCTTACATGGAGAAACTGCAGATAATGTAAAAATCTACTTAAAGAAGTTAGATGCTCATGTAGGCACATGTTTTTCCCAAATGAAGAAGATATGTATAATTAAAATGTTTTTAGGCGAAATTATATGCTTTAAGCACTTATACATATTCAGATTTGGTAATTATTACTTACTCCCTTTGCTTACCAAGGTTACAACATCAACAGTAAAAGGCATGACATTAACACAGAGATCATCCTTTGTGGCATCACAGACAAAGACATTCATCTTTTCCGAACTGTAATTTGCATGCGACTGCATCATATATGATAAATAGCTTTAGGAGTTTACACGTGACTCAATCATATAGGATAAGTGCTTCAGGCCACAAGCGCCATATAAAAAGCAAGGATTATACTCTTTGTCATATAGCAGAGAACAAATATATATAGTTCCTCAGACATATTACTTAAACTGCAAAGAAAGGACTTATTAAATGGCACTCACAAAGTCGACGAATAAAAATTGATATAACGAGAGAGACATCAAGAGAACAATGTCACGGAATCTCAAATGAGATCCTAAGCAGACTTTCGTAAGTGCAATGCAGGTGAAATATTATGAACTTCAATGCCAACAGATTAATTTTAGAAGCTAAAAAAAGAAGAACAAAAACTGATATAGCAGCTAATCTAAGATAAAAAAGTCTGGGGAACTGACTGAGATCCTAACAAGATTACAGCTAATGCAACAGACATGAAGTAGCCAGAACACTTAAAATACTTGTACTGCTGGTAATGATTTTGAAAGTTGTAGATGAAAGAACCGAAGGATGTGAGAAGTTCCTCTCCACAAAAGAAAAACATTTAGATATGATCCCATGCTAAGCAACATAGAGTTCCATTGAGGACCTTCACTCTTTCAGCACTAACTTGTAATTCCATTTTTTGGATGATGAATCATGCCAAATCCAATTATTTGTCCTACGATTCGTATCATATGGGAAAGACTCCTTAGTTGTTAAACAGTCACAGAGCAAATACCAACAAATTCCCAAATACTATAACTTGTAGCTAAAAGCCAGGGTAATACTGCGTACGCACCACCCTGCCCAGACTGAACTTGTGGGATTACACAGTTGTTGTTGTATAACTTGTAGCTAAAAACTGATTCTCTAAGTATCTTTGCTCAACATCCACAGAATATTATGATTAAATTACTCTTGATCGATGACAACATAACATAAGAACGTTGACAAACCTTAACGAGGGTTACTGCTTTAGGTGAGAAATCACAGGCATGAACATAGAGCTTCGGAAACGTAGCAATGAGAGGAAAAATCGTATTCCCCGCACCACAGCCCACCTGCCAATATCTATTCAGTTGAACTCTTCAGATATCTACTACGTAGGATACATTTACAGCAACAGTACTGACATTACCTCTAAGACAACCTTTCCATTGGAAGATTCAAATTCATCATCAAAATATCTTCTCCAATCCTTCTCCAAGTAGTGTCGGTCCTTGAAAAACTGCCCAATGTGCAAATATATGCAACTGAATTCAACATTATAAAAGGGCAGCACGGAGCACTAACGCCATGTTTGGATGGTTGTTACCCATTATATGTATTGCTTTGTTAGTTTAAATACAATGTTTGTTTTGATCTTCACTTAAATTCTATTATATTGTATCATTTAAATTCACTATTAGGTAACAATGAAAAGACCTATTTTATATAATGATCGATTTCGTGTGATCGCATCATTACCTTAATATTTTCTTTTCATTTTGTTTTTATTTATCATTTAGCAATTACATTTCATTTTTTATCCTATCTTTTCATAATAGTTATACCCATACCCTACTTTCTTGCAGATATAGATATATGATATTATATAACGAGTAAGAATGATATATCCAAACACCACATTTATTAAAATAATAAAATATACAATACAAAATAGTACAATGTCATAGGTAATACATTATAAAAACAACCATCCAAAAGAGTGTAAAACTCCAAGGCTACACAGGAGTCCAGGGAAGGACCGGACTATAACGAGCTATTATAAGCAGCCTTTATCTTACAATATTTGTGCAAGAAGTTGGTTACTTAGACCCACAATCTCCCTATGACATGACTACAACTTACCTTCAAAAATATATGGCAAGATAAAGTGGAAGATTTGAATTTGTTTTTAAACTTTTTTGGACAAGGCCAGAGCTTTTTACCTTGTTTTTGTGGAGCTTGTAGAACTTATCCCAGTACTGTTGAGACCTTCTGCTGTAATGATGGTTTCCACTGTGACTGTACAATGAAGTCAGAAATCGAATAGTCAAATATCTCCCGCCAACACGCGGCGTTGAATTAACTGGCAACTTCGCCGGCGACGGAGGAGCACCGGCTGCACGCATTTTTTTATGCCTCCCAAATCCTCCACGCTTTACGGTTGGTTGCTAGGAGATTTCGGATCAAGTAAGGCGAAACGACAACGTATACAGGAGACAGCAGTGGAAACAGCCACGTAGGACTGTCACAGCTGTCATTTTAACAGATACACATAAAATGGTCATCCAAGAATTTATGTTTTGGTCACAAGTTGAAAATTGTCAAATATCTTATTCGTCTAGTTAAGTTGATGATTTTTGCTTATTTAATTTATTATAATATGTTTTATTTTTTTAATTAGAAATTAATAATATTTTTAAGATGAAAACTCAAATTATATATTTATTTAATATCATAGTATCGATAAACCTCCACAATAAGTTTAAATTTAAATTTATCATCAAATTATATATTTTATTTAACGTCACATAATATAATAGTATTGACGGAACTCCGCAATATGTTTGAATTTAAACTTAATTACCATATTTTTGTATTTATTTTTATATAAATTATAAGAGTATTTTATTGTTTGTATTATAATAGTAAAATTGTCTAAGACACATTTTTGAAATGTAACACTTTCTTTGACTTTCGCTTATATAAAATATTTTATGTATTAAATTATTCTTTCTGAAGTACTATAATTTACAGTAATAAAAGCAAAAAATTCATTAACAAGCTAATATACATAAGCAAATATATTAAAAAAAATCAAGAAAATATAACATATACTCAATGTACAACAAAAAATAATAATTTAACCTTAATTTACCATAGGTATAAATCTCTTGCTCTTCTTTGACTTTGTCATTATTGATAATCTCAGAACAAAATTAAAGAATCATCCTTAAATAGAGATGTCATGAGATATCACAGAATAGAGCTCAATCCATAATTTTTTTAAATTACTCTTATTTTATTATATATAATTTTAAATCTACACTATATAACTTTAAATTTATCTCGTATATGCTCCACCCTATCCTCTTCGCCTCATTGCCATCTCTCCACTCTATTAGAATAGACTAGTCGCTAAATTAAATTGGTCAAAAAAGTCCAAATTTTATAAACCGGTTCACCAACCCTCAAAATTATCACCACCGACCTAAAACACTTGAACCGGCACGATTTTATTAAAAACCCGCCGTACTTTACGCCGCCACATTCAACAATACACCAAAAAAGGAAACTATTTTCCCCTCTGGTGATCGCTATTTTCCCGAATAGCAAAAAACCCTAGCTCAAAACCCTAGAACAAACCAGGAAGGCTTGGCCATGGCGTATCAACACCAATCACCTAATCACACAGGAGATAACGACGACGGCAAGAATCGCCGGCTCTATAACCCTTACCAAGACCTTCAGGTTCCAATCCAAACACTTTACAAGCTTCCGACTTCACCGGAGTTCCTTTTTCAGGAAGAATCTCTTGCTCAGCGTAGATCATGGGGAGAAAATTTAACCTACTACACTGGCATCGGTTATCTCTCTGGTGCTGTTGTCGGCGCCGGTAAAGGGTTTGCTGAGGGTGTGAAAGCTTCGGAACCAGGTGATACTATGAAGCTCAGGATCAATAGAATCCTGAATGGGTCAGGTCATACGGGCCGGAAGTTTGGAAATCGAGCTGGTGTTATCGGGTTGATTTATGCTGGGATGGAGAGCGGAATGGTGGCTATTAGGGATACGGATGATATCATCAACAGCGTGGTTGCAGGCTTGGGGACTGGTGCGTTCTACAGGGCTGCTTCGGGGCTGAGGTCGGCTGCCGTGGCTGGAGTTATTGGTGGCGTGGTTGTTGGCTTGGGGGTAACTGGAAAACAGGCGCTAAAACGATATGTTCCGATCTGAGATTTGTGCTGGTTTGCTTTTGGATTTATGACCTCAATCTTGGTAGCTGTTATTTGTTTCAAAAATTTTGAAAATACGTTGAGAAACTGTGTTCTCGTGCTTCCCAGTAATGTAACTTGGCATGAAAGTTGCATGCTTTCTAGATATATTTAACAATATTTTATTGAATATATATTCTGAAATTAGGTTTAGAAGAGATTTTCTCGTGAATAAAGCTGAAAAAACTGAATTTCGATATGGTTGTTTCATTACTTATTTTATGTCGATGTTGTGTTGACAGATTTATATAGATGATAGAATGTGTTTTTCTCCATGTCTCGATCTTTTTTCAAGTGCTACTGTATTGAAAGTGTGCTCGGTAGATACAATGCTTTTGATGGGAAGCTTCAGCCAATTGTTTTGGTGGTAGAAGAGTTTGTGTTTTTACTTTCTTATTCCGGATATGTTCTAGCATTTGGGGAATTAACTATGGGAAATTAATTGTGCTTCTCATGAATAAACGCTGTTAGTTATTAATTGCATATGTATGCATGTTAGTTGTGTAGTATATGTGGAAGGAATCGAGATACCAAGTAGCTGAATTTTCTCTATTGTTTTATGTGATTCTGGTTGTCTTGTTTCCAGCTCTTCGTACTGCCATATGATGGTTGGGTAATTGCGCAAGGGCTTTGAGTTGCATGCCTTTGATTAGCGAAGGATGGGACTGTGAAATGATTCTGAGTTCACCCTTTCTGATGGCAGTTTTTATCAATAATTGTTATTATGTGTTTGATTCCATTTGCTAGTGCTGCTAAGATTCTGTTAGGCTTAGCTATATACTAAATGGAAAGTATAAAAAAGATGAATGATTTTGATTCTCTGTAATCTGGAGGAGCTGATTGGCATATTGGAGAAAATAATACTATATCTTCTCACTGTACTAACTGCCACACTTCCCTATTTTAGATATATATTTTTGGTTGTCTTGTTTCCAGCCCTTTGTACTGCTACATGATGTTGGGCAATTGCACAAGGGCTTTGAGTTCCATGCCATTGACATGCAAAGGATGGGACTTTGAGATAGTTCTGAGTTTCACCCCTTCTGATGGCATGTTTTAATTAATGGTTGTTGTTAAGACTGCTAAGGTTGTGTTAGACTTGTGTTAAGAAGAAGAATAGTATTTTTTGTGGAGGAGCTGATTGACATTTTGGAGCTTAAAAATACTATCTTTTCTTACGGTATACTGAGTTCCATATTTCCCTACCCTCTATACGTTTTTGGTTGTCTCGTATCCAGCTCTTTGTACTGCCACATGATGTTTGGGTAATTGCGCAAGGGCTTTGAGTTCCATGCCATTAATATGTAAAGGATGGAACTTTGAAATGATACTGAGTTTCAGCCCTTCTGATGGCAGTTTTTATCAATGATTGTTGGCAAGTGCCTGAATTTTATGTGTTAGTGCTGCAATGTTGTGTTAGTCTTATATGATATCTGTATAAATTCTAATTGATACTTGTAAATTAAGAAAAAGAGTAGTTTTGATTCTCTGTTTCATGGAGGAGCTGGTTGACATTTTGGAGGGATGAAATACCATCTTGCATTTCACTGTGCTTCCATCTTGCCCTGTTGCCTATATGTTTTGGGTTCTCTTTGTACTGTCATATGATGTTTGGGTAATTGCGCAAGGGCTTTGAGTTCCATGGATTCGATAAGCAAAGGATGGGACTATGCAATGATTCTTTGTTTTCGCCCCCTCTGATGACAGGTCTTATCAATGGTTATTGTTTTGTGTCTGAATTTCATGTGCTAGTGCTGCTAAGATTGTGTTAGACCGAGATATATACCAAAATAGGATAAGACAGGAAGAATATGTTTGATACTGTTTTCTAGAAAGCTGATTGATATTTTGAAAAAAAAAACCCGTCTTTCCTTTCACTATATTTACTGTCATTTGCGTGTATATTTTGGCCTCTTCTTTCCAGCTAGTGGGGGACCTCCTGTTCCTTGGGTTTGTGTCTTTTGGTATTTGAGGATTTTTAATTACAAAACCACACCAAGTAGTTGCAACTCTTAAGTTGCCCAAACACTTCCTCACCCATACTTCATTTCCTCTCTTATCAGAGTCCCCTCCTCTAAGTCACAGAAGTCCTCAAGTTGATCAATGGTCACATCTGGTGATAAGCTTTCTGTGGTGATGTCATGTCCTCACAACCTTGGTTGTCACCTTCTCTGGCTGTGACAGTTCCCCACAAACTGTTCCTCTCCATGATATCACTATCCCATTCTTTATACAGTTCATTCAATCTCTCTCATGTAAAGGTCCCCGCCCCCCCCTCCCCCCCCAAAGTTCTAAAGGAAATGAGAGACGGTAATGATCTTTGGGTTGGAGTCCTTAGACCACTGTGCATTACCCTCTTAATTCTGTTGTGTAAGGACACATGTTGAGTAACATAATGTGGATCGCTAGAATCAGGCTCAACACAATGAAATACTGGGAGAAGAATATTTTGTGACTAAGAGCAGAAGTAGTTCTATCTATGGAACGTATGTTACGTGATATGTCTATGTGATGTTCTCTTTGATTTTGAATCTGATTGATATTCGATTAAAAAAAGTGAGTTCTTCTTTTCTTGTACTTTTACATAATAATCCATGTTTTGGTTTTGTTCTAGAGTGGAGTGGAGCCATGAGATATGTATGCCTTTGTTTTCTTTCCAGTCGATTGTGAAGTTGAAGCAGAACGTAGCAATTTCAATTTAATTTGGTTCTTAGTGTTATATTTGGATTGTGTCTTAATGCTGATTAAGCTGGAGTAAGTTTTGGCTTACAACCTAATTTGCTTTGTCGGAAATATATTTACTTGCTTTCAGAAATCATTAAGAATTGACAGGTCTAACCAGAAAGTAGGTTGAAAAGTTGTACGATATGGAATTACAATTAAGTGGATGCGTCATTTGATAATCTCAACCAAACACAATTCTACGAAAAAACATTGCTGCCGTGAATGTTCCTTTTTCTCTCTTTAAATGGAATGGTTCAGTGTTTTACTATTATAATATATTTAGTAGAATTTCACAATATATCTAGTAGAGAGGTTTGAAGATGGTAGAATATATACAAATTTTATCATTATTTCATATAAAGGTAGAGAATTAAAAGTGTAAATATTGTATAACATCTACTGAGCAGAAATTCAAATTTGCCCCTGAATTATGCCAGATGAAATACAGGGGTTATTGATCTGATCTTAAATCATATCTAAGACTGAGAATAAACAGTATTATTTTTTTGTTTTTTTATTCTCTTGGAAACTGAAATTCGAAAAGAAATCGTCTCTTTTTCTTTCACGACCTGTTTATTGCCGTGCTCTTTTCAGGCACTATTGACATACTAGGTAAAAAGACAAAACAGTTTATAGGCGCCCAGTATCTGTTATGGTTCAGAGCATCATCGACAAGTAGTAAAAATTTTAGAGTCGACAACGTTTGCTATTTCTTCATAACTAGAATCGATTAGTTTACACGTTCTAGAAAATATTTTAACTTACTGAGTACATGTCCCAGTTGGCTTTTACAAGGGTACATGTTGGGAAAGGTATGATAATGGTACAAGTCGCAAAGAGCCATAACCATGCAAAGCTATGGATTCTGAACTACCTGGGGCTTACTCAGGCAGATGATGTGTGCGTCACTGCTTAACGCGGACTCTCACTTGTAAAAGCTTACAATCATGCGTGCAGCAGCAGATTCCCTTGCTTCACGCGGAGTTTCACTGATGTCGCTTTTACTGGTAACTTTAGAATCTGCAGCTTTTACAGTGACCTTGGCAAGAAAACCATCTAAACAGGAGCAACCACTGACAATGATCAGCTCAACTTGGCAAGACATTTTGGAATTGGAGAGCTCAGTTAATTGAGCAGTTACTTTTGAAACTAAAAGTAAGATACATCTTAAGAGTGATAATACTTGTACCAAGCTCCTAGTGATGGAATGTTGACAATATGAAAGAAAAACGCTTAAGCTAGGAGGTTTAACCAAATCTAAGACGAGCCTTCTAGTGGAGGGGCTATACCATTTGGCAATTGATAACTACATTGCCTGTAATGCAGCCCCTTTATCGACTGAAAGATGGTCAAGGAGCAGTAGCTTCTCCCTATCGGAGCATCCCTCCCACTGTTTCCTACTGGCATATCCATTCCCGGGTGTATAAGGGTGTTAAGTCCAACACTGGTTGATGAAATGAATGGTGGTCTCCTTACAAGGTCATGATAATCATCCCCTCATAAATTATCATTCCCTCATAAGCGCTTTTGAGGTTGAGTTAAGCTCAAGATTTATTTATCCATAAAATCAAACAAATACGAAAAAAGTTGGATGGAAAATGGTTAAAATTTTAGAATAGACTTTTTCTAGGCTAGATCTCATCAAATGTCCAATATATCTTCATTGATATAAAACATAGAATGGGAAAATTTAAGATCTTACCCTCAAGTGGAGAGACTCGATATGTTGGCAATACCCAGTTATTGCTGCAGCACAATTCATCCAGTTGCTGCAGACATAGAATTGAAGCATAAATGCAACGCATATTGCAATTATGCAGCAATTGAAGCATATATGCATGCATGTTAAAATTATGCAGCAAGTAAAAATTAGAACAAAGAAGAAAAGACACTAATACTTTAGGGCAAATAATTCACAACAGAATGTGAAATTACATCACACGGCCTAAAATATTTCAACTACTAGCAAGGATATACAATTAACAAGAATGTGAAGTTCCTCGATAGACTGTAGGAAATGATTCATGGCAACTTGATTTACAATGGTCAAAGCAAATATTCAGATGGGATCTCGCCAAGGTATTTCTTAATGACGTCTTTTGGGAAGATAACATCATTTTAATTAGTTGTGTCCCGTAGAACTTCTTATGGATGTTTTTGACTACGAATTCATGAATCATGCTAATTCCCATTATCATGCAACAGAAGGTTAAGGGGCTGACACATGCAAATGCATCTTCTTTTTTTTTCTGGGGGTAGTAGAGGGGGAAATATGGGAGGGAATTACAGGGAGTGGAATGAACCCTCACTAACAAAGTGAGAATTTATGTAACCAACCTACTGAGATACTAAAATTCTCCTAAATGCATCTTATCATCTGCCACAGTGGTTGATTTTCTTTTAAGGAACTTGGACATAGCCAGACCTTGTCGAGCAAAGGTCAATTGAGGAGTTCTATCCTTCGATAAGGAAAAGGGAATTGAGAAGTTCAATTTAAATCATGAATAGGCAAGAGAAGAAGCTTAATAAGGATTTATACTTGGACATATTCACAGCAAAAGACCCCAAATCAGATTTTGAAGATCTAATCCTCCAGGAAATAAAAGCATGGTTACCTTCATGAGAACGTACCATGAAGGGTCAAAGTTTCAAAAATGACAATTCACAAAGTGATACTCTACCCTTACTAGAAGAGATGTGTCTTATTTAGACTGAGGGCATCCACCTATCTGTTTTTGTACCAAAAAGAATGTCACATTTCTATTATTAGAAACAACTTAACTTTTAAAATTTCCTTTTTACCATTAATTAAATGATTTATATTCACACAAATGTCTAAGGTTTGTTTTAGACCACAAATTTCAAAGTCTTCATATCTTTCTTGTACTTTGTGTCAAGTCAAAGAAAAATTAGGACGATACATGCTCATTGTAGAAGGTACATATGATACTAAGCAAACATATTCTGATAACTTTGTCATTTGTGGAGTGAAAATATCACTTCTAAAGTATTTGTAGAAGAATCACATTTATCTTTTGGGTTGTTGAGATGAGGGTTCCAGGGAACAGTCTCTCTACTTCTATGAGGTAGTGTTGAGGTCTATGTATATTCTACCCTTCCAGACCCCACTTGTGGGATTCCACTGGTATGTTGTTGTAATCACATTCATCTTTTCATGTGTTTGTAGACAACTAATTTAACCAAACACTATATTCGTAAATATTTTCCATCAATCTCGGATGGAGCAAAGATTCACTATTTTTTAGCTTTGGGGTATGATGGAATAAAGCAAAATGGCTTTTTAAGCTGTCTGCGCTTCTTTCAATTGTGAAGTAGCAGTTAGTCAATGCAACTTTCGACGCTTATCATGGGTCATCTGGAAACAGTCGCGCTATGTTTTTAAACATAGGGGTCAGGCTGCGTACACTCGACCCCCCCTTACCCCGCAACGGGCGGGAGCCTTTGAGGCATTGGAGTAATGTTCGTCGTACTATATTCATAAATAAACGTTAGACAAATATATTTCTTTCGGATGGCTTCTTGGCATAGATGGATGTGAATATATATATCAATTGACTTCCTCAGTGCCCTACATGTTTAGCAAAGTGACAGTTTCTTGCACTCTTAGTAACCTGCACATACATCAGTATTAAATTGGTGCTGTCCCTCATCAATAAAATCTTCATTAATCAAATATAGATAATTCCACTTGGCTTTCTCAATCTGCTGATCCTCTCAAGCTCATAGATACACTTCAATAAGCTACAGTCAAAAACTAGCACTGGATTGTGTCGGAGTGGTTGATTTGGAGGGGTTTATAGCCTTGGGGCAACCCTAGCCACACATGCATTGTTCATTTCATTTGGGAACCAAGACCCTAAATATAATTGGACCCAAGCATAAGGTTTGATCCTAGAATCTATGACATGATTTGGCTTAAGAAAATGATGGAGGAACTAAGGAGACCTATGATCTACCAATGATTCTAAACTGTGACCACAAAGCTTCCGTAAGCACCTTATAATTCAGTTCAACATGATAGAACAAAACATGTTGAAGCGGATATACATTTCATCAAAACGAAGTTTGAAGAATGAAGTGTGTGTTTTGCCATTTTTGCCAATACATATTTTTATTAAGAGGTATTATCTACATGCCAACTTGAGGAGTATTGATCTGTATTATCTGATCATGATCACGTGAGATCTAATTGGGTCAAATAAGCATAGGAAGGTTTCAGGTTCTTACGATTAGATCATACTATCACTCGTCTCTTGGGTCATGTAGAATTAAGGAATTTCTTTTCCTCTTTAATTGATTTTTTTCTCAAATAAATTGTATACTCTTCCGATGAATAATACAAACTATTCTGATACCAAAAATTACATTTACTGAAAATAATGTTTTCTTCGTTCAAGTCATAAGCTCGTGTACTGACAGATGAACTAGTTTAGCAAACACAGCTTGCCCAAAATTTTGCATATGAAACAATGAATTGATATCACGAAGTAACTAGTTGAAAGTTTTAACAAACCCATATGCTAACCCAAAATACAAAATTTTATACAAAGAATAAACAAATGCATGCAAGTCAAAATAAGTACTCTCTCTCTCTCTGAGTTCAATAAACCAAGCAAGTCCAATATGTTCCCCAATAATGACTTCCGATGTACATTGAAGGAGATCTTAGAAAATATCAAACATGAAAATTTCCAATCAACAGAGGACAAACAGAAGACATTTCAATGATTGGGAAATGAAAGAATAGCAGCCTTCCACAACAGAGTTTCATCTATTAATAGCTTATCAGGGGAAATGGATAAGATGGTATGGCAGAAGGATATCAAAGGGCTGTTCTTCTCTGTTTGTTCAGCATATAAGAACCTAAACTCATCGAACCTTCAGGAGGAAAGTTGGTCATGGAAGATGATTTGGAAAAGAAAGTGCCTTGTAAAGTTAAACTCTTTTACACGACTTTAGGCAAAGGAAGCAGAATTGACACATGAGAACCTGCACAAAAGAAGTTTTTACCTATGCTCTAGATGCTTCTTATGTGGGGAGCAAGCTAAGACAATCATCCATCTTTTTTTTTACAGTGCAAGTGGATAGATCAGCTATGGAAGATGTTCATCAACCTGAGAAAGATTAGGTAGGTGAATCCAAGGAGCATAAAAGGAGTTCTAAATTGCTGGAACGGTAATGGCGATGCACCAAAAAAGGAGCAGATATGGAAGATTGTCCTTAACATGTATTTCGTGGACAGTATGGGGAGAAAGAAATCAAAGATGTTTTGAGGACAAGCAGAGCAATTTGCAGAGGTTTAAAATGAATTGCTTAGCTCTTTATTACTTTTGGTGTAAAGAGGAACTGTTAGTTCAAACAGAAGATGATTTTGATGTTTTAGACTATTTGCAGGAAAAGCAACAAATAGGTGATCTAGTTGTAAGTTGTAATCCTTTTGAAGGGGGGCTATAAATTCTGATGAGTATACCTGTGGATATGGATTAACCAGTACCATTCTCAATAAGAAAAAAACACAAGACAGAAAATAAGAAAAGCGAAAAAAATAATGTCAAATTCGGATGCCTCATCTTACCTGACATTGGTTTTGTAATGTAAGAATAGCCTCAGACAATCTTTTTCCCTTGCTATATTGAACAGTACATTGGTCTTCAGCCAGTTGATTGGTACCGTCCCCAGCTCCTTCGCCTTTTACACACATGTCATTACAGCCATCTACGGGAGCTTCATTTTCACCTCCTGCATACAAATAAAGAAAGATATCATGCCACAGTTCCCAGTCCAATTGATTTATATTGACGCTATTCAACTTAAAAGTCTCTCAAAGGCTGACATAAAGTATGATAATGGTAATCAAAACATAGAATATTAGCAACAAATAATGTCACCTATCATAAGAGAAGGTGCCACAACAGTTTCAGCCCATTCTTTTTCTCAAATTCCAATTAAACCGAACACAGAAATGTCAGCTATACTTCTAATAAAAGATTTTCCTTTCATTATTTATCATTTCTTTAAATAATAAATGGGTCTCGATTTATCTCACAGAATTTGAAACATGCCAAAAAATGCAGCTTTTAGATCCATGTTGGATCTGTGCCTCTAAAAGGAACAGAGAAGGTGTTTGAATGAAGATAACTAGTTGAGGAACAATCAAATTTTCTTACCTCCTTGAAGAACATACTTCCACTGTTATCTATCTGACTCATGGCAGGAAAACAAGGGGGAAAAGAAACCCTTACCAAACTCCTAGGAACAATATGATCCTTGAAGAAGAGCAAAGAGGAAAAGAAATACGAGAGGGCAAGTTTCATGTCTGATTTAATCAAGTTGTTGATAGCAAGATCGATAGCAATCCAGAATATATGAAAGCAAAAAGATACTTCCTCCATTTCAAAAAGAATGACCTATTTTCCTTTTTCGTCCGTTTCAACAAGAATGATCCATTTTCTTCTTTTGGCAAAACTTTAATTTTAACTTTCCACGTGGCATATTTAAGTCTTCTTGTTCTCTTAAACTCCGTGCCAAGTCAAACTTGGTCATTTTATTTTTGAAACGGAGGGAGTAAAAGAAAAGAACTGATGATACATGAACCTTCAAATAGTATATATTACTTTGCATTCATTCTAACAGTCACACGTCAATCTACGTAAATGCCTTGAAGGCAACAAAAGAACTTCTTGTCATAAGAATTGACTTCCAGGAGAGAATCTAATATTTATTGAATCAGACGAAATACGCTAGAAACGGATAAAAGATCATACCATTTAATTCTTTCTGAATACTTTTATTACACAACGCAATCTCATCTTCCACAATGCGTAGCTGATAATGCTGAAAGTAAAATAGGAAGAAAGTGAATATCAAGATGGTAGTCAATGTCTCAAAATTTGATGGCACATTATAGCATAATCCACAGTTTTCTACCATTTCTATCACCATATCGAGAAAACTAAAAATGTGGACTTCCTTAAGCCTTCACATAGATGGTCTTCCATGTCCAATGCCGAGCATGAACAGGATCACCACCACCCCCATCATACACAGCACTCAGAAAAGGAAACAAATAAGAAACAGAAAAGTAGGAGTGAAACAGCTACCATCATGGTTTGTGAAATTGGCTTATTTCCAACAAAATACCTGGATCTTCCTGTAGATGGAAACTTCAAAGCAGTAGAAGTCTGGAATAAAGTCATTGAGAAAAAAATGAGAAAAGGTTGGCAACTTGGAAGATGGAATATCTTTCTATGGGAGGCAGATTGACATTAATCAACAGTGTTAGTTTATTTTGGCAGTATTCCCACCTACATGTCAATGTTTCCAATGCCATCCTAGGTGCAGAAACAACTAGACAAAATCAGAAGGTTCTTCCTATAAAAAGGGAACAATGAAGGCCAAAAGATCCATCTAGTGAAGTGGAAAAATGTGATTATGCCAAAGCAACAGGGAGGATTGGGAATTCGAGAGTTAGGAAGCGCAACAAGAGTCTGCTACTGAGTGGAGGAGGTATGCTCAAAACCAGCAAGCACATGGAAGGAGATAGTGACTAACAAATATGGGAGTTAAGACTAACGGAACATAAAACAGAATAGAGCTCCTTATGGGAGTTGGACATGGACGTACGATAACAACCTGAAAGATGAATTCATCAAGAAATGTCCTTCACGATTGGAAATGCAACACAGTAAAACTCTGGAAGGACAGGTGGCTCAACAATCAACCCCTCAGAAACCCCGTCCTAACCTCTACCACTTAACTTCTGATCCAGACTCTTCAGTTGCACAACACAGAACAGATGAAATATGGATCCCCAACTTCAGGAGAGAACATACAGGAGTGGGAACTAAATGAGATTACTGATTTATTTAAAGGACTTGAAGGAGTTCCAATGTCTCTTCAATTCCCAGATAACTTAATATGTGGTCGCTCCGACAAAGGAATCTACACTGTGAAGGAAGGATGTTGTAGGATGCTGCACATCAAATGGAATGATAGATCAATGGCTTCGGAAACTAAGTTGGAAGACTCAAATCCCAACAAAAGTCAAATACTTCTCATGGGCAACCCTCAAAGATGCTATCCTAACTCAGGACAACCAACTGGAGGAATTTTCAGTTGATTCCTCCAGTTGGTTAACAGACACCTCATGCATCATCACAACAGCCTTGAGTCAGTCAATCATTTGTTTCTACACTGTTCAGTGGCCACAGATCTATGGAAGATGTTCGTTTGACTTTGTGGTATCGATTGGACATCCCCTAGAATGTCAACGAAGCAATGTAAGGTGGGTGACAGTACCATCAAGAGACCTGCCAGATGATTCCAGCATGTACTTTTTGGTGCCTTTGGAAAGAAAGGGACCATGGATGTTTTAATGGCATCTCAACTACCAACAGTAGATTAAATTCATAATGCCTTTTGAAACTCCTTCGTTGGTCCATAGTGAGGGCACAATGGTCTAGAGACCATTTTTTTGCTTCCTGGTTTAGTAGAGGAAGTTTTCGTACTCAGGAATTTAACCATGATTCTTTTGTGTACTAACTCTGCATCCCCATGATGCCTTTTCAATACAACAGCTTACTTAATTATAAAGAAATGTGGGAGTGAAACAAGATCACCTGATTGATGTAAAGATGAAGGCAGCTTCCTATCGAAGGAAACAAATAACTTCCAAAATAAAATCTATTAAATGAAGAAAACATTCTTGAAAACAAGTAGGAAGTTCGTCAAAGAAAGTTGGGGGAAAATCATCAATAGGGAATAGGGTATAAGTCACTTGTCAGATCAACTAGTGCAAATTCTCTTTTAGGAGGTCCAGAAAATTAATACCCAAAGTTTCATTTGTAAATAAATTCTGATCCCACATCAATAGGATTTTTTCGAAAGTGAAATGAGCAGCCATATTTGTTAATCATGGAATGAAAGATTTCCAACATGTAAACGAGAAATGACATGCACCTAGGAAGACATAGGAAGAGTAGCAATATCAGAAGCAGGTACCAGTTTCTCTCTTTTCCAGCGAAGAAGAGCCAGGGCAGACTGTGATATTGCATATTCCTTTGAAGCCAAAATGGGTACTCCATCCTCAGAATGTTGGGAACCCAACTCAGACAGGCCTACAGCAGAGACTCCTTGCATAACTCTTTTTCTTTTCGCTTCAACAATCTTTTCATCATTGTAATGAGTATTCCACGACTTAATCATGGGTTGAGCCACGTTCCCCTGTCAACATACTTGAATATTGAATACTCACAACCATTTCCATCCATGCCCCAAAAATTTAGCTTATCATATATATTTTGTCATCCATAAAATTGACTCTGAAAGCATTGATGTGATAACAAAAACTTGCACGTAATTTCAAAGTTGTTACTCAGAAATTATTAGTTCCTCCATTTCCATTTGTATGTCTATTTTTGACTTGGCACGGAGTTTAAAAAAGTAAAGAGCACGATTGAATCTTGTAATTTAAACTAAATATACGTAGAATGTACCAAAATAGACTTTAATCTTGTACTCTTAAGCATGTCATGTGGAGAGTTAGAAATAAAGAATTGCCAAAAAGGGAAAGAGACATTCTTTTTTAAACGGACTAAAAACGAAAATAAGACAAACAAATTGAAACATAGGGAGTATTTCTTTTCCTTATCAAAAAAAAAAAAGTTATTACTCAGAAATTTGCACATAGACAAATCTTTTGATTTTAAGGTTGATACAGTATGTCCCATCCCAAATTAGTCATCCACACATATACTTGATGAGGACCACCAAGCCAATTGGATAAACAAGTCATTTATCACCATGTTTCATTGAAAAAGCTCATGATTCCAGCCGATTGCTGTACATCCCTTTGGAATTCCTTATAGTGTAGTGACTGTAGAGTTAGTTTTCACCTGATTTACTTCTTTCTCACAGGAGCTACCTCCGATGCGTACATCATATGCATGACCAGCTATCATTTCTACATTTAGATCTTGCAAGCCATTTGATAACCGCTCCCTGTGATGAGAATTCATTGTGGCAACAAAAAAGGAAATATGCTTAATATCCTCCTCTCAATTATTAGAAAGAACAAAAACTATCTTAAAAATGAGCTTAAGGCATAACACCAATTGTACTTAAAAGTATTTCATGGTATTTAACCATTTCAGGGGCGTAAAACCCATACTTTCAGGAATTCATTGTACCATTTTTTCAATGGTTTAAATGAGCTTGGAAAGGGATTGAGATTGTACAACCCATTTTTCACCCATCACGTTGCTATTTGTTATGGATATTATCAATATTTGACCCATTTTAAACAATTACCTAGCCCATTTTAAATTGGGTAGGTTGGATGGATACTTGATCTTTTATCTGCTTTGCCAGTACAACTCTAGACATACTTGAGGCGACAAGGATGACAAATTGTAAGCATATTACTACTCTTACAGATCCAAATGTCAAGCTTCTACCATGTCTAGACTCTCCATGCGAAGCTCATTGGATACAACTGTATCCCTCTTCATAGTATGAGCATAGAGGAAATCTTCTTGGGAGCACAGATGTTGATCAGACATGGGCTTTCCTAATAGACGCTCTATCTCTCCATCTTTGGATGTCATCTTCTAATTGTAAGCAATTTACTATCCTAAAAGAGCAAGAAACAAAGTAAGGTTGCGAGACCAGTGTTTAAGTTAAATATCAAGCCATGACAGTAGCGACTTGTGAGCTCATATGGATCAAACTACAAAATAATTGAAGTTTGGAGAAACCATTCTGATGGAGCTTGTTTGTGATAATCAAGCTGCACCATATCATTTCAAATCTAGTATTCAACTATTCATGAGAGGAATAAGCATAAAGAGGTTGATTGCCATGTTAGTACCCCAAGGATGTGACCTAGTGGTCCATGAAGCAGGTTGAGAACTATGAGGTCTTAGGTTCAAATTCCAGCAGAGTCAAAATCGCAAGGTGATTTCTCATCATCTATCCAAGCCCCAGTGGACCGAGTAACCTAGTACATGTGTTGGTGGAAGGTGACATGTATCCCATGGAATAAGCTGAGGTGCATGCAAGATGGTCGGACACCATAGTTATCAAAAAAAAACACTCTTAGTAGATATTGTCATGAGATTTGTAAAGTTCAATGACCAACTTACAAACATATTTACCAAATCTCTAGCAAGTTCTCAAGTTAGTTATACAACAAGTTCTCCATAAACAATGTGAGTGCACCTACTTGAAGGACATGGTTGGATATCCTTGTATCAACATAGTGTCTGAAACAGACCTCAACAGAGAAAACTCATTGTAATACATCTACATTACTTCAAAAGCATAAAGGTTCTTCGAAATGTTGATTCAACTTTTTATCCTTCATTAAAGGACTCTACAATAGACAAAACTGTCACTTATTATTATTCTCAAATAATTGTCATTTAGTTATCCTAATATTAGGACTATATGAGAAAGTGCTACAAAAAATTTGGATAAGACGCAAGGAATAAAAATACAAAAATTGAAATACTCTAAATCTTTAATTAGGAAAAGTCTAAATAAACATTTACTATGTGATACCAATTTAGGTGCAAACATTATAACACATTTTGGCTGTATTATAATTTCCTATATGCAAATAGATTCTGAAACAAATACTTAGTTGAAAACTATCATGCTGTCCACCACATTTAGATGGTTCCGTAGTTGTTAGTGTGAAAGTGAATTGGTGAGTTATCATGTTCCTCTTTAAGCACATTACGTTATTTTTTTTAAGTTTTGTACTTAATAAGATAACCTATGCACAACAAATTTATTCTTTTTATGCACATTATTCTTAATTAACGCAATACACATGTGCAAAGCACGTATACTTAACTAGTGTATATACACAAATAGAACTGCAAGATGTAAAAACCATGCATTCCCATAGGCTTTCTCCCGTGTTATATTTCTCACAGTTTTCCTATCGATAGGAGACCTCAACTTATAGGTTTTATGAAAGACTTAAATATATAGCTGCAAGCAACAATTAGAACTCCGAGTTACTAATCATCGTCAAATTAATTTATAACACAAAATAATCACTAAAACTAAAGCCTGAGCTGTAAATATTTAAGTCAAAAACCAAGATAGAAATATTCTCAAGATTGTGAAATACCCTCTGAGAAAGAGAAATCATAGGATAGTTTCTATCAGAAGGAAAACAGGTAAGCTCCATCTTGGAGCATATTAAATTGAGAAGTAACAAGCATTTTCGCTACAGAGACTAAAGGGCAATGTCTGATTGAACATTTTGCTATAAACAAAAGGGCAAAAAAATAACAAAAAGTAATCAGATGCAACTTCTACCTGGAATGCCAATTCGACAAAATCTCTTTGTAGGGAAGCAAGTGAAAATACTCAACAGCTTGAGCAACCGACCATTCACTAGGATTTTTCGTGATTAAAGGACCCTGCAAGCTACTCCAGAAGCAGATTCAGGGGAAAATCAGTGATCTGTCAACATTGGAGCAATATTTATAGTACTGAAAATAAAATTAAAGCTATATTCTTTTATACAATGCGAAATTTAGCTTTTCTAACAGATTATGAAATTATAAGGAGAGATCAATTCCTTACAAATTTCACTAATTAAAAAGCAGAATTTGATCCTTCATCCATGATATGCACTTACTTATCAGGCTAAGTAAGCACATTAATAGCTCAACATAAAGAAATTATATTCATAAATGAGAAAAATGATGTGATGGATACTATTGTAGAGTTCCAAGATAAAGGTGAATTAAAAAAAATGAATGTCTCGTATATTATTCTCATCCCTAAATGGGAGGGGGTTGAGAGCATGAAGGATTACAGACCCATTAGTCCAGTGGGAAGCATATATAAGATTATTTCTAAGGTGCTTTCCATTAGACTTAAGAAGGTGCTGGAGTAGATTGTTTCTAATTAGCAAAATGCTTTTGTGGAGGGAAGACATATTTTGGATACCGTGTTGGTGGCGAACGAAGCAGGGCCCATTTGGGGGTAGAGCTCCCAACAGGATTTTTTTCCATTCCCAGGGCTCGAACCCGAGACCTCTAGTTAAGGGTGAAGCAGTCCCACCACTGCATCACAACCCACGTTGGTGATGTTTATTCTAATTATAGAAGCTCCAAGCAAGATGATGGATAAAGTTGTTTTGGGGGGTTATTTTAAGGTTTTAATGTTGCAGTGGGGGTATAGGGTGTATCTGTGTATCACTAGTAGTTGATGGATGATACCATGGTTTTTGTGATGCTATTGAGACCCAACTGGATTATTTAGGACAAGTTCTCACTTGATTTCAGATAGTGTCTTGTCTAAAAATTAATTTGAGGAAGTATGAGATTATTCTTGTAGGGGAGGTGAATGAGATAGGATCGCGTGCTCAAGTATTGAATTGTAGAGTTAGGACTCTTACATATACCTTGGAGTATCATAAGGCGCTTCGTACAAGGATCATGAAATATGAAATCCGATTCTTCAAAGGGTCGAAAAGAGACTAGAGGGAAGGTAGAACAGATATTTGTCCAAAAGGCGGAAGGAAGTACTTATCAAGAGCACATTACTGAGCATCCCCACTTACTACATATCTTTGTTTCAGGCTCCAACTATGGTCTCTAAAAAGTTAGGAAAGATTCAGATGAGTTTTGGGGGATGCAATGGATGAGGGAAGAAAACTTCAATAGATGCAGAGAGACTGTCACATCTCCTAAAAAATGGGGAGGACTTGGAATTAAAGATTTAGAAGTCTTCAATATTAGGTTTATTGGGCAAATATTTATAGAGGTTCAGAGTGGAGGTACAAGCTTTGTGGAGGGGGTGATAGTTGATATATATGGGATCACGAAACGGGTTTGGAAAACTAGAGACGCCATTGCCTTTTGGGTGTGGTATGTGGAAGAATACAAGAAGGATGGGTATATTTTGTGGAAAGTACCTCATTCAAGGGTGGAGAGGAGAGGAAAGCTTATTTTTGGGGACATAGTTAGTGTGCGAATATTTTACTGAAAGATGAATTTCAGAGTCTGTACAGAATATCTTGTCAAAGAGATGCTACAATTCAACAAATTAGAGGGACCAGATGGAGACTTTTTTTTATTTTAACTGACCAGATGGAGACTTTTGGAACTCTTGATTTCGAAAGAATTTTCAAGATTAGCTAATGAATTAATTTCAAAGTAATTCAATGATTGTTAGCCTTATTGCATTGGCAAGTCAATCCGATGGATAATCTTGATGTTTGGTGGTGGGGCTAGGGAAACAATAGAGCATGCAACATGAAGTACTTTTATGAGAAACTATTATCTAGGGAGGAGGTTGAATTCCTCTATAATGAAATATGGGTTCCAAGGGTGCCGAGGAAAAACTCTGTCTTGATAGTGAGAATCCTAGAAAGCGAAAAGTAGTCTGCCTAAGTTGGTGTTACATGTGTGAGGAGGTGGGTCAAGACGTGGATCATATTTTACTTCGTTGCGGCTAACCATGAAACTATGGTGGGATATGCCTTAGGTTGTTTGGCACTCTGGGGGCAATGTTAAAACCGATGATGATTTAATCTTCAGCGAAAAGAGTTGCAAAAGGAGGAGGAGATGAAGGGCTCAAAGCTTGTTTGGATTAGCTTTTAGCTTTTGACTTATAAGCCAAAAGTTATAAGTTTTGGCTTATTTCATTTTCGCTTAAAACCAAGTGTTTATAAGCATTTTTTAATTTACCCAAACACTTCAAAAGTACTTAAAGCTATTTTGGCTTAAAAGCACTTAAAATAAGCCAATCCAAACAGGCTCTTAGAAAGTGGCTCCACTTGCATTAATATGGTGGTGTGAAGAGAGAGAAATAGGAGAGCTTTTGAAAGTGTAGGGTCGAGCTTCTTTCAGTTGAGGAGTAGTCTCCATTCCTTTATTTTCTTTTGGTGTATAAAAGAAATTCCATGTTGTGTAGACAATCCAATGGAGTTTGTAGAGAATCATATTCTATAGATCCTTTACCTTTTGGTATATCATTTGTACACACCTAGTTTGGCTATGATTATAAATGAAGATACTTTTACTTGATTGAAAAAAAATGCAAAACTGAATCTCCTACAGGCAAAATAAAATTTTCTAGATTATGCATCAACATTGGTAACAAATATAATTTCCTGAAGCATGGACTTGAATATGTAGAGAAATGAGCCAACCTTTCAATGACGTCACAAATAGGAATCATAAAATCTTCATTCACCAACTTAGTGGATTCTACAAGATATAATCGCGCAAATGCTTTTTCTTTATCTAAGGAATATACATGGTGGCTCTCTAGGATAGCCAGATCACTTCTGTTGATGCCTGTTTCAAACGCAAAAATTACATGACATTTAGTCATTCTACAAATATTACAGCATATGAACTGAAGTAATATGGTAATATTTCCAACATTGCATATAAATCTGACTTTGGGTTAGCAAAAAATATGAGGTTGCTTAAAGGATAGAATATTAATCAGTATACTAGTAGCAGAGTTAATTTACTTCAAAGAGATCAAAAGGCCGAAAACAGTGACTAATCATGGCTGATTCTAGTGGAATAAAAATAATTACAGATCAATTCAGCTAGCCATAGGAAAAAAAAAATCAAACCAAACTTAGGAGTACTTTTCAAACAAACAAAATAAATGTCAGGCAAAAGATTCCTAGAACTCAGAGATAGTGACCCATGGGGAGCAGTGACAGATCTAAAACACACAACCAATGGGTTCATGGCAACCCATTACCTTTTGCCCAGACCCCTATATATATTAAGAAATCCATCAATATCAAAAAGAAAAAGGATTGTGAATTAGTTATTGGTGTATATTAACTTGAGGTCTTTGTAGGTGGCAAAGCCGGAATTTCACTAAGCACGAAGAAGTCAAGGAGATTCAACATCTCCTGCATATACATAAAAAAAATAATTTGACCTTTAGTGCTAGTGGAACATTTCTTTTTTATAACATTGAACTGATAGATTGGAGCAACATGGACAATGAGGATTCATATAACCACCTCAACTTCCTTAGGATTATGTAGTTATTATAGTTAAAAGGAAAAAAAATGAAGTTATTATAGCCTTGTTTGGCAGGTGCATGAAACATCTTCTCACCACATGAACCAAAATTGACATCACTTGAATAGGTACTACAAACAAACCACAAGAACCAATTGCTTGGTACTCATAGGCAGCACAAACAAACCACAAGAACTGTTTCCATAGTATTGATAGAATAAACAAGAACCACAGAAAAATCAGTTCCAACCCAAACTGGTGGGAAGGAGAAAAATTACTTCCTAATGCAATTTTGAGAACCTAAAACTCTAGAATTTTGATTTCTCATTAAACATATACCTGTTGCTTCAGTGGCAGCGGAAAGGGCAAACTCTTGGAGCCATGATTCATCAGCATGCTGAAGACCAGTTGAAAATATATTAGCTCTTTTATTTTTCTTTATGCACTTTGAATCAGGAAGATCACTTGAAGAGACATCAAGATGTTTTTCAATAATGGACTGAACTGCACAGGTCATAGAACTATGCATGAGAAAGCAATTCTTCCTCCTTGAGTCAACTAAGAATACAGAGACTTTGGAAGTAGGCCATTTCTGTGAGACCGGAACAGCTTCTGCAGCATCCAGCATTGAAGATACATCACATGCCCTCATAATTGCCTTTTCAGTGAGTGAAAGTTGGCTTTCCAAATTGTCCATTTCTGTGTAATCTGATAGGTGCATTAATTTCATATATGTCATCAAACTTGGTTTCAGAACTACAGCCAATTGGCAAAATGATGCAAAATTAAGAAACTCCATTTCATGATCTTGATGTTGCTTCCTATAGTAGTAGTTGTAGAGCAACACAACAGCATCCACCTATCAACATCAGCAGCCAGTAGAAGAATCAATTAAGTAGCACATAACAAGCATACCATAGCGCTTGGATGAAGGTTCCCCGCTAACCAAAAAAAAGGCAACCTTCATTATTCAACTTCCATACCAAGCTTGAGTATGCTAGCTCACTAATCAATCTACATTCAGTCATAATGCAGCTCATCTCCACTAGAATCAGTTCTATAGTACTATTCGGGTTGTATCTTCTTACTCTTCAATTTTCACTATACATGTTACTTCATTTCCCCTGTTTATACTGGAATCATTGTCCTTTCAAAACCTTCTATCGAACCAAATTGTCGAAAACTTTACAGGGTCCATACGCATTCAAGTAAAGAACAGAAACCTCAAACCTCACACGGCGTTCTAATCGAGAACTCTTTTAATTTTACTCAGTGCCTTATCGGAAAAAGGGAATTCAATTGAAAAACAGAAGATAAAATTGTATAAACCAAAAGAAAACATATCAAAACGAATGAACAGTGGTTATGAGGCTGTGAGTACCTGTTTTGCCATGGATTTTTGCTGATCAAGCGTCGGAACTTCCTTTGATTTGCAAGAAGCACGACCTAACAAGGGCTCCACCATGGCTTCCAGCAAAGCCTGAACAACTTCTTCCGTTGGACACACCTCCATTTTTTCAGTCATCTGGTGCAAAACGGCAGTGACTGGAGAAGTGAATTTCGATCAAAAATGCAAAGGGCATGCAGGAAGCATGGGTTTTAACGCCTGAAATTATTCGGGGGAAATTGGGTTTTCCCAACGATTTTGATCATGGTGTTTTAGAAAAAGATCAAAAATATTCTAAATTTTGTTACATTTTGATTTAAAAATTATTTTTAAATTAATTACTTAAAAATATCTCTCTATTTAATTAAAATAAAAAAAATTAAAAATATTCTTGAGCTATTTATTTTTTATTTAAATTTTGATTCAAAAGTATCCCTCACTTAATACTTCAACTTTTGTTATTTGTTCCTGACCTTAAATTAAAGTAATGCTATCAATTTTCTCTCTCAAAAGTATGTATCGACGGTGATGTAGGGAGTCATACCAATGGTATTTGAAGTTTTCAATTTGATAATTATAATTTTTTAATAATACTATATTATTTCTTTTTGTCATATTTTTGTCATTATTATTCCTTTGTTCTCTCACTAACTAGCGTATATATGTTAGTTTTATCATAGTTAATTATTGTCATGTACTATTCATTGTTAGTCACACTTGATGTTCCCTTACCTTACATTTCATTTTGTCATATCTAGTCCTTTTGTTTATGGATTTTGAGCTGAGGGTTTTAGGAAATAGCTTCTCTACTTCTTGAGGTAGCAGTAAGGTCTGCGTACAATCTACCCTCCCCAGATCCACTTGTGGGATATCACTGGGTATGTTGTCGTTATTGTTGTTGTCATATTTTATGTGGCGCTCTTTTTTTTTATCTGTCTCAAAAAAAAATTATCTTACTCTAATTAGAAATAATTTAGCTTTAAAATTTCTTTTTTAACCTCAATGAAATGAATCTCAATCACACAATTTCTCATAATGATTTTAGACCACAAGTTTCAAAAGTCTTACTTTTTTTCTTAAATATTGTGTCAAGTTAAAGGGTGTCGCATAAAATAGAACGAATGGAGTATTGTCTTACCATATTGTTCAGTATAATTCAAACTTAATTTCATTAAAATGTGATACGATCTAACGGTAGGCATGATTTGTTCAGTTTCAACTTACATATAATATAGATCAGTGGATTTCGACTTTTCAAAAGCATCTTGATTGCAACATATTAACAATTTACCTAACAACAACGACATAACACAACATAATTCTACTCAAAAAAATAGTTTATAGGCAAACTTTAACCCTATTTTAAAAGTAGACAGATAGTTTGAATAGATCCTTGGGTCAATGAAAAATAATTCAAAAACGTTCAAAATTGAAAACAATTTAGGTTAAAGCACTACGCCGCAAAAAAATTATTTTTAACTGTTGCAATTTGATTGGTTGAATGACGGATCCAAAAATCATATTAGGACAGTAGGAGGAGACTCGGCGTATTTCCTATCGAGATGGGACTTCATGAAAGATATGTGTTAAGCCTTTTTTTGTTTACCTCAGTGATGGATGAACTAACACAATTTATCCGGGAGGAGGTTCTTTGGTGTATGCCATTTGCGACTCACACAGTACTAATTAATGAGACTCGGGATAAAGTTAATGATATGTTGAAGTTTTGGAGACACATTTTGTAATCTA
>JAOTQJ010000072.1:29796404-29813687 GCA_025642045.1 Solanum sejunctum | reverse complement strand
TTGACAAATTAGGCAACCAATTTTGAACAAGTTTGGTAGCCAATATTGTTGAAAAACTTGTGTGTGGGAGGAGTTTGAATCCCAATAGGACAGTAGGAGGAGACTCGGCGTATTTCCTATCGAGATGGGACTTTATGAAAGATATGTGTTAAGCCTTTTTTTGTTTACCTCAGTGATGGATGAACTAACACAATTTATTCGGGAGGAGGTTCTTTGGTGTATGCCATTTGCGAATCACACAGTACTAATTAATGAGACTCGGGATAAAGTTAATGATATGTTGAAGTTTTGGAGACACATTTTGTAATCTAAAGAGCACAAATTGAGTAGGACTAAAATAGAATATTTAGAGTGCAAATTCAATGTTGTAAGGGATAAAACAGAAATTGAAGTGAAACTTGCCACTTAATCTATTCCCAAAAGAGAAAGATTTAAATATCTTGGGTTCATCATCTAGAGTAGTGATGATATTGGTGATGATGTCATACATCGTATTGAGACGGCATTGATGAAGTGGAGGCTTGCCTCTGGAGTATTGTATGACAAGAAGATACTACCTAAACTTGAAGGTAACCGTCTTTGTTTTATAGGGTAGAATGTTGTCCAGTCAAAACCTCACATATCCAAATGGTACAGGTTGCAGGGATGAGAATATTAAGATGGATTTGTGAACATATAAGGGGGTGATAAGATTGGGAGTGGAGTACTCGGGAGAAGTTAAAGGTGACCTCTGTGGCAGACAAAATGAGGGAGCCGAGACAACGATGTTGTGGACATGTGCAGAGAAGAAGTATTGACATGCCTATTTGGAGGTGCGAGAGATTGAATTTAGGGGTTATACGAAGGGCAGAGGTACACCAAAAAAATATTTAAAATGGTGCAATTTGCAGGGATGAGGATGTTGAGATGGATTTGTGAACATATAAGGGGGGTGATAAGACTGGGAGTGGGATACTCGGGAGAAGTTAAAGGTGATCTCTGTGGCAGATAAAATGAGGGGGATGAAACTGCGATGTTGTGGATATATACAGAGTAGAAATATTGACACGCATATTAGGAGGTGTGATAGGTTGGATTCAGGGGTTATACAAAGGGGCAGAGGTACAATAAAAAATTATTGAAAAGAGATGATTATAAGATGTCTAATCTTGTGTTTTAATAGGTTAGTAAGAGGTGCGAGAGGTTGTATTTAGGGATTATACGAAGGAGAGAAGATACACCAAAAGAATATTGTGGATTAGTCGATCTTCCAAAAATAACCTATCTTGAGGTTGAGTATGTTTTTTTTTTTTTTTTTTGGTTTCCTACCAAAGATGGACAAATCGAACCTCCAACCTTTTGCTTAAAGGGCGAGGTGCTAAATCGCCACACCAACCCTTATAATTTGGTGTTGTTTGCAAACTTTGATTTAAAGTTGAGAGAAGAATTTTTGATCTTTAAATAAAATTGAAGGACTGAAATAATTTTCATCCATCAATTATCAATTACCACTAATCACGTGAAGAATATTTTAATCTCTAAATTATATGAATCATCACCAATATTTCTTTTCATTTAAAATTCATATCAGACAACATTATATTAGTTAGACATATATTAAGAAATAAAATTAAAAACAAGATGAAAAGGGACACTATTATAAACGAAATTTGTCCTCTGGGCGGGAGGAGCATTATAAGTAGGAATCTCGCTTCAACACTATTTGATCCCCCTCTGCGTTTTTCCTTGAATTCTTCTGATACGTAAAGAGAGAAAGAGAAGGAGATTGAGCGTTTGAGAGATGGGGAATCCGAAAGTGAAGTGGACGTCGGAGGAGGAAGATGCCCTAAAAGCCGGTGTGGCCAAGCACGGTACCGGAAGGTGGAAGAATATCCTCAGGGATTCTGAATTTGCTCCTGTTTTGATCAATCGCTCTAACATCGACCTCAAGGCTTGTATCTCACACGTTTCCTTGTTTTCATTTTTTGCCTATATCATCTTTACGTGTTAGTTAAAATGATCCTAGATTGGAAGATACAGAGATGGAGGATTAGGGTATAAGGTTAGCAGGTAGTCGAGCTTTGTCTAAATTCCTTATAACTATTATTATCATTACTCTATTACCTGTTTGTTCTTCAATTTCAGTAGTACCTGTTGTTTCCCTTGCTTCAATTGTCGCTATTTGTTCTCTTTTAATTTGTTTTCAACATGCTTAATTACTACTCTATTTGCTTTACATACATGATTTTTGATATGCTTTAATCGAGCCGAGGGTCTATAAGAAACACCCTATCTACCTTTATCGGATAGGGGTAAGATTGTGTACACATTATCCTTTGCAGACCCCACTTGTGAGAATTTATTGGGTATATTATTGTTGTTATCTTCGTGCGTGTTTTTTTTGTTCTCTTTTATTCTGGCTTGTCTTCTGAAACTAGTCTCTCTATCTATGAGGTAGTGGTTATTGTGGGATTTCACAAAGTATCTTGTTGTTGTTTTTATCTTTTGTTCCGGCTTAGTTTATTCTTGAAAGCTGAAAAGGAGGACTTGGGTTAATGTGTTTCCCTTGATACAATCATATAGATCCTGGATTTGAACTCCATGGGTTCATCATTTCTTAACATTGAACCTATTGAAAATTTAAAATTACAGGTTTAGACGTACTAATTATTGCAGTGTTAGTGATTTTACACATAGACTTACACCCCATCAATGAAAATACTGTCTAGACGAACCCAATGCTATAATGTTGTATCTGCCTCTGGGTACAATGTGTATAGTGGCTTCATAGTGATTTTGTCTCAATTATTTAGGAATATGCAGAGTAGTAGTATTTACCTATCATGGGACTGCTTCTAACTGGGTGAATTTTGGGCTATTGATTCATAATTTTTGGGTATTCAACTCCTTTCTTAATCATTAGGAGGTACAGTCAGATTGAAGCTTCATTTCCCCTGTTGTTCATAAAGTGATAGCTTAATTGCAACTAAAGATATAAGGTCTGCTAATAAAATGTTATCTCGCCTCCCCGCATCCCCTCCCTCTCTCCACCTCTCAAAATATTTGGATTTCATTGTTAGTGACCTCGATGTGCCCTTTACACAGAGCAATTTAGGGAGAACATAGAAAGGACCATAGACTTTTGAATGGCTTCTATGTTATGTTCTCTCTTTATTGGTAAAATGATGTTATATTCTCTCTTTAATGGTAAAAATGATTTGTCACATTCCTTTCTTTTGTTTGTCTCGAATTCAAGCTCAATTTCCTCATTGTGATTTTTTTTATTCACTAGTCATTACTTAAATTTCTTTTGTTGTTGTATTTGAGCCGAGGTTCTTTTAGAAATAGCCTCTCTACTTCCCCAAGTAGTGTTAAGGTCTGCGTCTACTCTACCCTTCCCAAACCCCTTGTGGGTATGTTGTTGTTGTTGTAGTCATTACTTAAATACATAGTACTTAATACTTTTCAATTTCATGGGGCCTGTTTTAAATCTAATATATTCACATCTTAAGCAGTTACCTTTTAATTCTAGTTTAGCCCAGTTTCCTCTAAACCAACATATGTCTAAACATCCATGTGTGTAAGACTACAAAGTGGGGATGGAGGGAGAATTTTTCAAAACATGGAACTCTTAGTTATGTTGGTGCCTTATGGCCAAACATCGCCTCTTTCCAAAATCAAATATTTGCTTGGACGATGTCCATATATCTAAAAATAAGAACCAGGAGTGTGTTACCTTTATACAAAAGGGAGCGAGCTTTGTTCTCTTCCAATCATTAAAATGCAATACATTGATCTAAATGAGTGTTTGAGATTGAAGGAATTCGATTGGAGAAAGGAGGGACCCTAGTTAGAAGATATGCAGCAAAATCTTTGCTCATGGAACTAAGATTATTAATCTCATTTGGAATTTCAGCTTTTGCCAATTTACATATCTGGTAGTCTCTCATCCAGAGTAGGACTATTTTAGAAAATTTTCAGACTCAACATGATAGTCATCTAATTCTCTTTTCCTTGAACAGGACAAATGGCGAAATATGTGTATTTACACTGCTGCACAAGGCTCTAAAGATAAATCTAGAGTTGCTCGTGCAAGACCAGTGTCAATAAATACGCTTGTGCCTTCCACTACTCAAAGTCTTCCGGCTATTACTTCAGGATTCGAGAATGAAGCCATTGATGATTCTCCCAAAAGCCCACAAGAAGGCTCGAATGCTCCGAGGTATGTACCCATTTTAGTTTCTTGTATTACTTGTATGCCTAATTACTTTATTTGTTGAATTTATCATGGCTAACTGTTTGCTTTTTGTATACTATTTAAAAAGTACCTCCAGGGAACAATTTTTTTAAAATAAGTTTGTTAGTATTGTTTTTCTTCTACTTTCTAGGTGAAGGGTGAACAAGGAATTAGTTATTATTTTGAAAGGAGATATGAAGGAAATTTCTTCTCCACTCCTCACCATCCTCACCTCCACAAGAAAATGAGTTTAAAATTTAGCAGATTTCTTATTAAAAGTGTACAGTTTTTGCTCATCCCAGTATCCTATTTGGACTGTAAATCCTCTCCCCATCATCCTTTGGGTGATGGGGTTTTGTGATATATGAAATAGTTACGTTCACTAAAAAAAGAAAAAGGAGAGAAAGGAAGATAGTTGAAAGGAAAGGGGAAAAAGCTGAAAATGTATTTGTTCTTTTATGACAGTACTGGTTGATCTTTCACTTCTAGAATTTAAAATCTATTTAGTAGGACTTCACAAACCTGTTGTACATCTGCTATTTGCGTTAGTTTCTTGTATTTGAAGAAGTGGGTGTCTGGATCATTTCTTTTGGGATATTCCTTGGTTTGATGAAGTTTATTCCATTTAGATTTGTTTACAACACAGTTATTCTTCTATTTCTTCCCCTGAGTTCTTTATTATGTAATGTCAAAATTGTAATGGTGTAAGTCAAGGTGGGGAGAAGCAAATATCTATTACTAAAATAAATTTGAGATTATCTACGTGCGCCATATTGAAGTCGAGAAGGTACATTGCATATTTTGGGCTTGGGAAGAATTGTTTGTAGACACTTGGAATTCCTAACGAGACCATGTGGATCTGCATGCACTTTGAACTTAAGAATGCTTAGGGTAGAAATCTTTCTCAACCTGCTTGTATGATTATTTTTGTAAGTAGACCATCGGCCCATCCACTAATCCATCCTTAGGCCAGTTGTCGAAATTCAAACTAATTTATGCAAGTTTGCTGGATTTCATTATATATTGATATCTCTGCCTTTCTTCCAGTTATAATGATATGATCTTTGAAGCTATATCATCCATGAAGGCTTCAAATGGATCTGATCTTGGGTCCATTGTGGGATTTATTGAGGTGAGCTTGATTAGCTTATTGTTATTGCACTAAAACTTTCTTGGGAAAGCCAGGCTTTATATGACTTCATTATCTTCCTGTTGACATGCTTGGTTTTGCTTCTTCTGCTTGTCAGTTGACATCATAATGATTTCAGACTTTAAGAGGTCATTGAATTAGTTAATGCATGTTGGCGTTCTGTATCAAATGCTTTAATTTCATAATCATCAATCTTTTTGCCATATAGACTTAGATTTCTCGAGTGATATATGGAGGCTATTTGCTTTAGCAAAGAATACCTTATAAAATTTGCAAAGAATACTTTATAAAAAATTAGCCAAGAATACTTGTGCCTAATTTTCTGATGAATCCTGGTTCTAGGTTTTGCCCTCTATTTGCCTTTAAGAGTTCTGTGACAGTTCATGTGAATTTTTCACTGTGTTCCATTTCTATTGGGGATTTGTGCTAGGCCCTTAAGGTTCATGTTATCTTTCTAAAAAAAACATTGAAATATGCCAAACCAGATGGCGTTTCCCCTTTTTCAGCTTTTTTCCTCTTTGCAATTAAATATGATTTTTTGACAAAATACAAATATGTCGATTTGTCTTTCTACCTCCATGAGGGAGTAGTAAGATTTGCATACACTCTACCCTCCCAAAACCCCACCTAGTGGGATTTCACTAGGTATTTTGTTGTTGTCGACTCGTCTTTCGGACATTAATCTGTGAGCTTATGCTTCTGTGTGTGATACACGTCCCTAAGAGGATAGCCAATTGGTTGGGGCATTAGAGTAATTACAATTACGACATTTGGTGTGAGCCTAGTTGCTTCAGCTTGGTTAGCAATTGTACCTTGCCAACTTTGCTCGTGGTGCTGGACAGATGCCTGGACACTAATGATAATAGTAAAAACGGCTTTGAACTGCACATATAGTTCTATTATCTTTTTCCTTATTGCAAGAAAAAGAAGATTTCTATGTATTACAAACACACATTTGATGTCCTTCTATAAGTTTAATATTAACACTTAACAACTCAAATAGATTTATGTGTTGATATGTCAAACTCTTGCATGCAATCCTTGGTCCTTTGCTTAAAAAGGAAAAACAAAAAGAGATGTGCCATATTGATCTTCTGGTAACTTTTAGTGAATTCCATTTTGATTACTATTGCATTTAAACTAAACAAAGGAAGTTGATTCTATTCTATTTTTGTTGCAGCAACGTCATGAAGTACCACCAAACTTTAGAAGGTTCTTGAGCTCCAAGTTGAGAAGACTTGTTTTGCAAGGAAAACTTGAAAAGGTAAATGATTTCTGGATTTCTTAAAGTAAGCTTCCGGGAGTATTTTCTTGACGGCTACATTAATGATCTCTTCATTGTCTACTGTCCATCTCATGTTGATGGATGACTTTACTTGTTTTACCATGCAATTTGAGGGACTTGGACAAATGTCGTTTAGTTGATGCATCTAATGTGCCGTTAGGATGATTACATCTTGAAATTGCTTTCAGTGTTATGTTATTTGGGGAGAATCTTCACCAATTATTGTATCAGCGTATAAATGATTATGAATCTAACTGCACATAGCTTAAAATAAGCAGCCATTGATTTATTAAGCCTGTACTGCAGCCTTCTGAAAAAATGAGGGCGAAACAGGTCATTTCCAAGTTCTGACTAGCAAAGTAGTTGCAGAGCCTTCGAGTAGAGTTCTGTTCTTTGCAGGTCATGGGTATATTACATATTATGTCCGGTTCTTTATGACAGAAAACAAAGATAGAAGGAAGCATAATTTTTTGGTACTTGAGGACAGGGATACCTTGCTACTCTTTTATCTGCTATAAGCATCAATTTAGCTCCAGCAACTAGAATTTTTGGCAACCCCTCAATCCTCACATCGTGAAAAAGAAAAGGGTAGGGGGGTGCAGGGGTGGGCTTACAAATATAGTCTTCACACTTTTGAAACCCAGAAAATCTTGCTTTGGAACACTTCTTGCATTTAGCTTTAGCATTCCTCTCTATTTGATGAAATGCAGGTCCAGAACTGCTATAAGATGAAAGATGCACCATTGGAAACCAGAATACCTACTCCAAAACAAAATGATGAAACCAAAATACCTACTCCAAAACAAAATGATGTCCGGTCATGGCCAGTTCCAAATTCAGCTGTAAAAGTTTCCTGTGGAACAACAGAAGAAGCTGCTAGGATTGCTGCTGACAAGATTGCTGATGCAGAAAATAAGCGTTGCTTGGAAATGGACGCAATCAGAGATTCAGAAATGAAGTCAAAAATGGCTGAGGAAGCAGAGTCAATGTTACAGCTTGTCAAGGAGATCTATGAACAATGTAAGTATTCTGGTTGTTACCTAACGTGCTAAATTAGGTACAGATGATTAGGTTTTTGATGGTTCAGTGTTTAAATGCATTTGTTCCCCAATCATTGGGTTGGATATGCTAATTGATCAGATGCTTCTTTTCTTCTTGCCTTCGTGATGTTGTCTCCAGGTTCACGAGGTGAAATTGTTCTCTTGGCTTGATCACTACGTGCAATGGTTTGTATATACTGCTCGATGAGATGCTGAGATGCTTTTCATTTTCTAATAGCAGTGGATTCCAAGCTTAAGGGTGCCAACCATTTTAATTTCCTTGAGAAAGTATACTTGAGAAACATTATGGAGCTTCAGAGATGACTATCGTCAATATCTTGTGTATCCTACCCATTTAAGTTCTTTAGTACAGGCTGTAGGTATAGCTCTTGCATTGAAATTTCATTAAATTCTGTTCATACATTTGCTTTTTAACTTTCCGCCTATGTTTTGGTGAGAGGAAACTATATGGATCAGAATTTTGTTACTAGCATTCATAATCAGCCAGCTCTGTGGAGATATTGTTTTTCAATGACTTGGCATACTAGTAAAATTCTTTCTTCTTTCCTCTTGTGCATCCCTGAAGGAACCCATACTCGACTAATTCCTGGAACCAAGTTTCCCGGGGATTTCGTGTGTTGGCGCCAACATGCTTTGGGTTTTACTTTCTAGGCTTTAAACAACTCCCCAAATGATTGACCAGGAAAAGAACTTTGGGCACTGGGTAAAGTGTTCTGCCTATAGGTAGAAGTGTTTGTCAACAAAGTGAATTAACTTCACTCCTGTTATTTCTTTTTTCAACCTACTATGAAATGCTTTTTATTTGAGTTGGACGTCTATCAAAAACTTCTCTACCTCATAAAGTAGGGGTAAGGTCCGTGTACACACTACCCTCCTCATACTCCCTTATTGGCAATACACATGGTGCATTGCTGTTGTTACTTTGAAACTGTGAAAGTGATGTATCCCCTGTTGAACACAATGAGCTACAAAACAGAAATGAAAAGCTCTTCAAATTTGCTTAGTATATAATAATTCTTGAGATGCTAAATAATCGTTAAAAGTCCTCTGCTTCAGCTGCGAAAATCAGCTACATCTTTCTTGCCAAGGAAAATTACTTCCAGTTCCGCAAGTACAAAAAGAAAAGAGAGAGATTCGTCAGATGAAAAGATGTGTGCATATCTTGCCCCGAAAAGATGTATGCATAAGGTAAAGATTGTTTTCAATAAACAAATATAGTAAGAAGCTTATGTGAAAACTTGATTGGCCAAAGAGATTAGTTGTAAAAGTACCATCCAATGGTAATGATATTTCATCATTGAACTTCAAACAAATATTTAAGGTTTATTTGGAGGTGAAAAACATTAAATTTTGCATGTTTCATTGGTCAAAATTAGTAAAAAGTATTATGAAAAGTTCCTTAAAAATAAGAAAAATACATTTTCTAATAAAAATAAGTCCACAAATGACATTCCACATTAATTAATTATATACTCGCACCTCCAACAAACTTTATCTTCACTGCGCTCCCCCACCCTTGTCTAGATTATATATTAGCTTCCATAATAATAAAAATCCCAACCATTTTCCATAGTACACTTATAATGAAAACAACTTAAAAATCTCAGGCAAACAAATCTCCCTTTTTCCCCAGAAAACTGTCTAATGCAACAATCCAGAATATTTCTGAAGGAGACATAACTGCTTTATTAATGACAACGTCAATCAAGCAAACAATGGATTTAAGAAGGTACAGAGATGATAGTTTACCCAGAAAAAGAGTTGAACTTGTACTTATCCATAGTTACAATAAAACAGGGAAGATGAGGAACTACAAAGTCCAATTGAGACAGAGAGCAAAATAGAGTTTTACATCAAGGAAAAATTACCAAACATGCTTCTCTGTCCCCCCAGTAGCGAACAGTTTTGCGAGCTTCAACTACAAGAGTACAAGCCCAAGCTCTGATGATCTTAAAACATGCTTTGTTCGATAATTGTAGAGATAGTAATGGAGTTTCCCATCACCAGGGCCAAATTTCAGTTCCTTCAAGAAAGTATCGTTCTGCATAACATCTAGGGCATTGAAAACATCAAAATCCTTCTGCTTTGCCACAATAAGGGCATCATTCATCAACTGAATCAATGGAGTCTTTGTAGAGACATTGTAATACGAATAAGCAGCCTTTAGAGTGCTGTGATTCTGGTTGCCAAGAATTGATGAAGGAAGTGTGTAGAAACTGCAGAAGTCGGTGATTTCATGAGTCTGAGGGCTTTCAACCAGATAACTGTCAATAACACCTTCCTTCGGCAGAAGCCAGTGTTCCACATCATTTTCATCGAAGTCAGGTGCAACCACAAACTGCTTCAAGTAATTCCTAAGCAATCGAATAACTGCAGGAACGTCATGGGGTTCCATCTTCCTGAACCCAGGTGTGACAGTCTGATCAGGTAACTTATAGAGCTTTATTGTACGACTCATTGTCATCCTTGCACCGAGCCGGGAAAACCCGACATCGATTAGCTTCTTTGGATTCAGAGATCTATGCCAATATTGACAGGTTGATACAGGTGTCGGAAGGACCACCCCAGCTGTATAAGCAGCTTGCCAAATATTCTCCAGATGAACCCTCCTTGTGACCTCTTTTATCATGACGGGAGCAAGTCTTTTTGATCTAAGCTTCTTATGAACACACAGAAAATTGATCTCTGCCATGGTCACAACAGCATCTCGGACGCGTATCCTTGCAGGTACCCCTGTAATAAAAGCAACCAACTTTTTTGAGGTCTTCACTCTGACTCCAATGTGCCAGCTCCTGTAGTAACCCGGAGGGCGAAGTGCCCATCTAAGAAATTCTTTTGAGTAATTGAACCTAAACATGTTTTCATCATCCTCCACATAGTTGTTTGTTAGGAGAACATAGACCTCATTGCACATCTCCTCCGAGTCCAAATCACAGGTGGTCCACTCATATGGACTTGGAAGGTTGTAAGGCTCCTGTTTAACTTCTGATAAGGGAGTTGGAGGTTCAATAGGGCCTTCAGGCAAGCTTGTATCCCCAAGATCCTTAAATTGTCCCACAGGTTGAGTCTCCCAAAACTTATGTCTCTTTGTGAGCGAGAGAGATTCTTGGACCTTTCGTGCCAATGAATCAACTGACACCTCATTACCATTCTCCGGAGCTAAATTATCATCAGAACTTTGGTTATGGTTTTCGGTTGGCCTACTGTTGTCAGCCATTTCACCAGCTTCAGTGTATTATGCTGTCATTACATCATAAATTCAAAACCCAGGGGAAAGGACTTAAAAAAAAAAAAAAAGCAACAAAATACAGTAGAGTGGTGAGAAGGATCTGGATATGTAACCAAGCATCAGAGGTATTAAAGGGGTTGCGACGGGTACTTTGACAGAATCAGTTAACAGCCTTCATTTGGCGAAGTCGGTGAAGACAAAGAAAGAACCAAACACTTAAAATCTTTTAGCTTTTTGATGTAAACAATTTAATAAATAAGATAGAAGTTGTTTTCATATTTTATCAGCTTTCTCTCATAGGATTGTTACCATAGAGACAGTTTTGCAGTAAAATGAGAGTTTCGGCAACTACTTTAATGTCGAATGAACAAAAACCCACTTGTCTTTATATATACAAGTAGCACTAATCAGCTCAAGTAGGCAACGCCCCTCAAAGATCTTATATATATGTAAAGACGTTTCCTTTCTTGGTAACTGTGGTGTCTAGGCCAGACTAATTCCATCGATAACCACACCTCCCCCGAGCAACAAATTCTAGATAACTCTGTTCGCCAAGACTAAGGGATTTCACTTAGTTACAACTAACAAGCAAGAAATAATAATGAAGAAACCACCATACACAGAGAATCCATCAGAATATCAAACTGATGGATGGACATATAACAACAGGAGCAGTATATCAGACAAAAATTGATGTCTCCAAGGAACTAAATATTAGAACAAGCAGTATTTTAACTCTTAAACGAGCTTGACCAGCTGGTTTACCAGCTAAATTACATGTTCTTTCAGAAACCAAATCAAACATCAGTTTCCACTATTGCATGACTTCATATTCACGCTAACACACACTTGATTCGAAATCTCTAAGAGCGTGGCAATACATAAGAATACAGTATCAAAGCAAGATCGAAAACTCTACAATTTCAAAATCAAAACCAATCAACATCTTCCCCATATAATAAGTAATTAATTTTCCGAGAATGGATAGAATCAAAGAATCAAACCTAGCAGCGTCTTCAAATTCCGTCCGGTGAGGGAGATCTAGGTTTTCGGAGCCTTAGTGAGTTACCTGCCGGCGCACCGGAGAAAGCAAAGAATATGAAATGGTCGAAATTGGAAGCAACGAAGCTAACGATGAGAATAAGAAATGGTCGAAATGGGAGACGGGCCTTATTTTCCTTATGGGCTTTTTTTTCATCATTCTCCTTTGGGCTATATTTACACAAATGACCACTTTTAACCCACCCATTTAATTTGCTCCTATTTTAAAAGTTGTGCAAATATAACACTTGAAATTAATTATTTCCAACTTTCTAATGAACAAAATGTCAAGTTTAAAATTATAGATTTTGAAGGTTTGCACATGGGTAAGTGAGAGTAAAAAAATTCAAGATTGTTCATTTTCAAGACCATTCAATATAATTTCTTGCGAAACATTAGACAATAGCTTAGTGTTGATTATTTTTAGACCATGATAATATGTTTTCTCATAAGATCTTCAATTTGCTCAATTTAGTTAATGTAATTTAAACAGTTCTTTTGTAGCCTTATTTTACTCTTTCCATGTCTCACTATATAAGATTACAATGGATATATTATTGTTGTAATCTAAAGGACAAGTCTGGCCTGCTAAAACTCTTGTTATGTGCAGGATCTGGAGAAAGACTTAACTACAAGGTTACTTTATCAGTTACTCAAAGGTTCACCTTTTATTATTATAATTTAAAAGGTTTATAAATTACGACTGAAATAAAAATAAGATTATTCATTAAATATTTTCCCATAAAGAGACAATGGGCAAAAGAATTCTTTCTGTTTTTTCCCCCTTTTTTAAGGAGGAGATAATGGGGAGGTCCCATAAAGAATACTTTTTTAGTTCCAAGCTCAACAAGTTTGGACATGTAAATAGTACACAAAAGTATACAAAAAGAGAGAAGAGACATCATAGGGGTCAGGCTGCGTATATTCGACCCTCTCTTACTCTGCAATGAGCGGAAGTTTTTGAGGCATTGAGGTAATGTTGTTGTTGTAACTTTACCCAACATAAGTGGGATTGTCATTTCAGAAATATAGTTTGCCAAGTACTTTCTTGAGCAAGTGAAATTCCAAGATTTCAAATATACAGTCAATACTATATAGTGTTAATCAATTATGGAGTACAATTTTATGATGTCTTTAGTATTAACCATTTGCAATCATTGTTAACTATTTCAAATTTATCGTACATAGTACAATGAAATTAACCAAGAGACAGACACGCTTGCTTAATATCGAAGCAATAACCATTGAACCTTTTGGGTGTTTTCGGTATAAAAAAAAATATTTTTGTCAGAAAAGAAATAAAGAAAAGTGATCCCAAAAATATAATTTGAATAAAATACTATAACTCATTTGAGATTCAAAATTTGATAGTCTATCCCAATTTCAACCAGGGTTTGACTTTCAATGCCGACTCCAACTTGAGACTTAGTATTCAATCTTGACTTCGGGCTCAACTCACACTCCCAACCTCGATTCGAGACTCGATTCTTGATTCCAATTTGGGTTTGGACTCTCGACCTTGATCCCACTCTTGACTCAAGACTCGAGTTGGGAGTTGGATGGTGAGGTTGAAGAGGGTTTTAAATTTTTTTTTAATTTTTAAAAAAGAAATTATTTTCCTAAAGTTTGAGAATAATAAGATTCTCTGAAAAAATAATTTTGAACCAAATATGAAAATTTAAAAAATATTTTTCTTCGTATTAAACACACTTTTTCTATTTAATTATTGCCTTAAATCTCTTATCTGGAAACAGTCGCGCTATATTTTTAAACATAGGAATCAGACTGCGTACATTCGACCCCTCCTTATTCCGCAATGGACGGAAGCATTTGAGGTATTGGGGTAATGTTCGTTCTTCATCGTCATTGCCTTGAATCTCTTGAGATGAATAAGAAAAAGATGAAAAACCTGATATATTTTATATATAATAATAAGTCAAAAATACATAAATTGGTTAGAGCACATACAATAGGATATAATCATGTTACAATTTTGGAGCCAAACGAACACGAATTTCGAGGTCACATCATCTTCGTCCAAACCTTATTCTCGCCTAATCCATTTAAGTATTGACCAAATAGTACAAATTTAGTTATATTGCTAACTTATTATTAATTTTTATTAATCTAGTCAAAAATTCATTATTTTTTGGCTTTAGATATAATAGAATAAAATAAAATGGTTCTTTAAACTGTCTGTGTTTTTTTCAATTGTGAAGTAGCAGTTAGTTAATGCAACTTTCGACGCTCATCGTGGGTCATTCGAAAATAGTCGTGCTATATTTTTAAACATAGGGGTCAGGCTATGTACATTCGAACCCCCTTAATCCGCAATGGACGGAAGCCTTTGAGTCATTGGAATAATATTATTATTGTTGTTGTTGCTAACTTATTATTAAACATTTTTTTACAATAATCAATTATTTTTAGTTACATCTGAAAACAAGCATGCTACTTAGAAATAGTTCAACTTAGTCCAGATAAGCTCTTAATGACTTGTGTGATTGGGATTTTCTATCTATTCATTTTTTTTCAAAAATAGACTGCTCAGCAGTTACATTACTATTTAAAGTATATTTTGTGTGCGTAGATTGAATTTGTCAAATAGTCAAATAAATATTTTTTTAATTTATTTTAGATTATATGATTCAAATTTTTATTAAAAAATTATATTTATTAAATATGAAGTACTATTATATATAAATTGAAATGAATAGAGTAACAGATATCATTTCATGAAGTTTCTAACCTGCTAAGATAATCTAAAAAGCAACATAACAACTGATCTATTTATTTAAATTGAATTGATATGTAAAAAATTATTATACTATTGACGTGTATAATATAAATTATTATTTAAATATCCTATATATATAATATCTAACATTAGGTAACTTAAAGTCAAATGAATAGCATAATTCCCTTCTTTTAATTTCATTTTAATTGACTTCTAAGCTCTAATTAAAACACAATCAAGTTCATACACACACACTAATGATTTCATTTTTAAAAAGCGAAAGCTAGCTATATTAATCTAAAGCCTTACTATTTACTCTTTTTTATTTTAATTTATTTGTTTTATTTTTCAACCCAATTTGTTTAAAAGATTTTTTTTTTCTTTTTCTAATAAGTTTTTATTTTCATATCTAAGATAATAAAATTAAATAATATTTTGATGCACCTCATATCATTAGTTTAAGATTGTATTTTTTAAAATTTTATATTAAGTTAAAATTAGATAAAATAAATTAAACGGAGAAGTATTATTTATTTTTTATTCCTCACAATGCGTTTCTTCCTTTTAGTTTTTTTATTCCCTTTGTTTACTTTTATTTGTTACTGTTTTATTTTTTAAGGTCAATTTGACTAAACTTGAAGTTAATTTTAAATAATTAAATTTAATATTTAATATATAAAATTCAGAAGATCAAAAACTATTCAAAATATACTATAAATTATAATTATTCTTATATTAATATGATAAAAAAATATATTTTAAAATATTAATAAAAATTCGAAGTAAAAAGCTACAGGAGGGAGTATTTATTATGTTTTATATCTTGTCCACAAGGAAATAAAAGACAGAATTTGGATGTGATATTCTATGGTCAACTCGATGAAATGTGGCATGTGATTTTTGTCCTTTTTTTCATTTATGTATTTATTAATTTTTTAAAATATTCTTGGCGGCTATTGATTATTAGTCGCATAGAGGACAAAAATTGAAGAGAGGGAAGAACTTTCGGTGATATTTCATAAATGATACTTCATATATTTATATATATGAAAGAATTATAAAGACGTAGAAAGTACAAAGATTTTCCTTAGTATTATTTATTTATATAATATAAAAGGATTATAAAAACGTATAAAGTATGAAGATTTTTATATTGTTATACTCTATCATGCTGTAGAATTATATAAGTTTGATTTTTCATGTTTCTAATTTTAACTTTCATACTTAATAATGTTTAGCTTTTATCATATTATTTATTTACATATAAAAGATTTCTAATTTTAACTTTCCTAAATAATTGTGCAACTTAATAATGCTAAATTTTTTATCATATTATTATTTACGTATAAAAAATTAGTATCTTGTTGCAAGTTCAAATCTAGCATAAATGATAAAATCAATATAAAATGCTCTTTCAATTATATTTATGCGATATTATTTTTCTAGTTTGTTTTAAATAAATTAATATTTTATAAATTAAAACAATATTATCTTATAATTTAAGTTTTTTCAAAATTGAAAGTGTTTTTAATTTTTTTTAAAATTAATGTATGTGGTGATAAGATAAGAAATGACATTATTCAAGAGAAGTTGGGGATGATCCTTGCGGCAGATAAGATTAGAAAAATGAGACTGCGGCATGCACAGAAAAAAATACTGACATTCCTATTAATAAATGCGAGAGATTGAATTTAAAATTTATGCAAAATAATAAAAATAAATCAAAAAAATATTATAAAAAAATAATTAAATAAGATATAATATAACTTATCTCAAATGAGAGATGACCTTAAATTAAAAAAAAAAAAAGAAGTAAAAATGGACTATTAAGTCAGAAAGTTAACTGTGTTAGACAGAAAAATAGTTTACCGCTTACCGCTATTCTACTGTTTAGGAAAAGTCAAAGCATGCCTTTAATAATGTAAGAAACCATAATATCAAAAAAGGGACACTCAAAAGATTTATTCACAAATATAAAAAGATCAAAGGCAACTTCCACTTCCAGAAAAATCAAACCAAATTTCGACAAAATCAATACCCTCTTTCTTCCTCCCAAAACCCCCAAAAATCCCCCTCGTATTCATAAAAAATGGAGAATTTTAGATCTATGTCAACAAGAGAAGGGAAGATGCAAATAGAAAATTACTATGGTCCAACAACCATGCAAGATTTGAGGAGTTTTAGTACTAATTCTTATTATTCCTATGGGGATAACAGAGAAGTGAAGATCAAGAAGAGCAAAAGCAGAGTGTCAGCATCATCTTCTTCAAGAAATTGGGCTTTTAATGATCCTGAATTACAGAGGAAAAAAAGAGTTCTTGGATATAAATCTTATGCTGTGGAGGGTAAATTGAAAGGTTCTTTCAGAAAAAGTTTTAGGTGGATCAAGAATACTTGTAATCATGTAGTACATGGAATATGGTGAAACAAAATCATCCTTATTCAAGAAAAACCATTTGATCTGTTATAAATTGTATCATTGAAGTGATAAAGTGGAGGTGGTTGGGGAAGGGGGGGGGGGCGGGGGCGGGGGTCTTGATCCTTTTTTTTTTCCCCTTTTTGTT
>JAOTQJ010000072.1:29773314-29796304 GCA_025642045.1 Solanum sejunctum | reverse complement strand
TTGTTAGATGGTTGTAATCTTGCAAAAATTATCAATGTTATATAGTTATATATATACACGCATCTTGATCTTCTATTGAGAATTGTGATTTTGTGATCTTTATTTTGAGATTCTTAGGAAACGATGTTTCTTATCTTTGCGAGATACATTTTATCCTCTTTAAATTTTATTTGTAAAATTTCATTGATATATTATTATTGTTGTTTAGTTTGTATGTAATACAACACTTTGAATGTTGAAGGTGCAATTGTTAAAATGAAAAATGGAATCTTTAACCTTCTAAATTGATGAAATTCTTTTTTTTGGAATTTTTGTCTTTAGCACAGACACTATTGAGGGGAAAAAGGGCAAAAAGATCTTGAAGATTGTGCATTTAGTATTAGGAAGTTTCACTTAATTCAACAATCTACACTTGTTTTGTGTCTTTTCCAATTAGGCATGCCTTGTTTTTAGCTTTTCCTACCTGTCATAAAAGATGATTAATAGTTGATTTATAAAGTATATGCAAGTTTTGAAAATCAGTTCAAATGCTACTAATGAAGAAGAACATAGTATATGATTCTTTTCCATTTATCTAAATTATGATTTAACACAGTTAACCAACCAATGTTGTTGCTGATGGAAGATGATCCAAAAACATACTAGTGAGAGTTCATAAAAATAGAGTTCAGAAAGAATAGAGTATATGTAGATTTTATTATTACCTCGTGAAAATGCATAGATTGCTTCTAAAAGATTCTCGGCTCAAGCGCATCAAATCCAAGTAAAAGAAGAAAATAAAATAGAAATTATGGTGGTCAATATAAAAGAAAAGGAATAATGATAAGAAAATAGAGTGATAATTGAACTGTAATAAATAACATACATATGATAGAACTATAAGAGTATGACTTGTCCTATGACACACACTAAACCTCTGTAAGACATAATAATATTCTATTTCTACTAGCTTTTTATTTTAATATGCAATTTTTATTTTTTTATATTTAAAATTATATTCTCAATGATATAAAACTCATCATGTTCCATCTAATTACCTGCTATGGATAATATGCTGTCTATAAAATCCCATGAATTGATCACTGACTAGCACATAAAGAAAGGACAGCTTTTTCTTTTTTGCTTTCTTTTACTTTATAGATCACTTTTTCTTTCTATTGGACAAAAAAGTGAATATCAAGATATTTCCTTCCAAAACAAAGAATCTGCTAAAAGAAATTGAACATACCTAATATTTTTTATTTCTTGAAAATATCATAAATAAAAATAAAAGTAAATAAATAAATATTTACATTGAGTTAAAAAAAATTCTTTTTCAAGGAGATACAAGTCCATTTACATAGATCCAACAATAACTTTTGACTCATTTCCAACGCTCCCACTATACCACGTAGCTTAAGCTTTAAATTAGTTGAAGAGTCTAAAATTCTGTCAAAGAACACCTCCACTCAACATGAAATTAATCTTTTATGAGTTGCAAAGAATAATGACAACTCTCTCCACTTTGTGCACATTAACACCCAACAACTTGCAATCCAGTTTAATGCATAATAGCAAAAAGATGAGTGTAATTCCAATACAGTAAGTCTCAAGTGAGTATTTAGTTTCCAACCATACAAAAATACATTCACAATTCACAACATAACACCACCAAAAATGCTATGAACTCTTATAAAGGGGATAGAGAAGGGGAGAAGAGAAAAACCAAAGAAAGTGCCAAATATACAGAAGCAGCATAAACCAAGATGACCAGAGGGATCTCACATTAGTTACAATTTTAAGCATTTCCTGATGGCAACTCGTGCGAAATCCCCAAAGTTGGTGGCAATTCTTTTGCCAAGATTTACAGTAACCAGATAACTGAGATAAAGCAGCAAAGCTAGTAATGCAGCCTCTCATCATTTTTGACACTTAGGCCCTCTATTCCTTTAAGGGCGGCCTCAAAGTTCTTGTCCATTCTACTGGAGGAGCTGCGCTTCTGATCTGATGACACGATTGGTGAAGTTCTCTGAGCAACACTGGAAGTTTTACGGAGATGTCCTGGACTTGCATCTTTTTTCTGGGAGTGAGAGGGATCGGGTTCAACAACAGTGTTCACTGGATCACGACTGCTAGAGACAACTGGACGCCTTGTTGATCCACTAGTCCGGAAAAAACTTGAACTAGATACCTGCAACAAGAGTTCTGTCAAAATTCCTTTGTTCCATTGGTTGCCAACAGAACAACAAACCATGAGTATATTTTTTATTGCATTCTGCAAGCTGTTCGTTCGTGCTAAATCATGTTTCTATCACGTGGAGTGAATTTATATTTTCAGCTTAGCATTTATGTTGCAGAAAGAAAATGTCGAAGGATGGAAAATTTTGTGATGTTCGACAAGGAGCAAGTGCAATACTTTGATGAGAAATAAACACAAATAAAAAGCAACAAAATAAGGGGAAAAAAAGGAGGGCAAAAATTCATGATACCCCCTACCCAGTAAGTTGAAATGGCACAAAATTATACCATCTATGGTCTAATAAGATCAAAATGCACTCATAATCTTGAGCCAATTTGTGTTCTAGTAAAGCATAATTTGTTTGATATAGTACTACAACTTTAAACAAATCAAACATAAACAAGGAGATAATTGTAAAACAACAAGAGTGACAGAGCAAGAGGAATCACCTCTTTACCCACGGATAAATCAGTGGCAACTGTCCCTTTTTGCTTAGCTAAGCTTCCAGAGTTGAATTGCAGACCCGCGTTCCTATTACGAGCAAGATTTCCTGAAGACCAACCAGTAGGCCGACCTTCTTCACCACCTGCATAATATGCGCAGCATGTTATTTGTAGGCATCCTTTTCACTGGTTGAATAAGAATGTATTATGTATATATATCATGTAATTGTGACCCTGCTTTAATTACATTTCGTTTGAGCCGACTGTCTATCAAAAACCACCTCTTTACCTCACAAAGATAGGGTTAAGGTATGCCTAGATCCTACCCTCCCCAAACACCCACTAGTGAAATTGCACGGGTTATGTTGTTGTTTGTAGGCCCCAATAAATAGCAAACTAGCAGATTGAGGTAGTACACTTTCCTTAACAAACCCGACACAGTCAAAATAGCTAACATGATGAAGTAATGAAAAGATTAATTTTATCTATTTCATTAAAGGGTAAAGATAACATTTATAAGGAAGATATGAGTGATAAAATGCTTTGCACAATAAGTAGTAAACAGACAGAAACTAATACAAGCTCTATGTTGCAAGTAATGTCCAGTTTTATAGTAAATCTATCATCAGCGAACGGCCAAACCATTATATACACATAATAGTTCCAAAATGTACTGATTGAGTATAATTTCCTTTCATGCTTCAAGTAAAGATCACATAAGACCCACCTGATTGCCTCTCAGCATTAGCAAGAGCATGAGGCATCCCGGAACTTGGTCCAGCAGTACCACCCTGTGCCAAAATTATCATTTCATTTAATATCCTGAGGCCAACTAACACATAATCTGATCAACCTAAATCACTTACAAGAGCACGAGAGGGAGGATTGGCAAGCTGCGACTGCTGATATTTCAAAATGGTCCAGTCAAATACATAATCAAACTGAAAACCTGAAAGGGAGAAAAAAAAAAGAGGAGAAAGCAAAACTGAATAGATGCTCTTAAAACAAAGTGTTAACTGAAAACCATCCATTGTCTATACAGCAAGTATCATTGCATGAAAAGAAAGAAATGATAATACCTTCCCGAATGAAAAGATCACGGAAAATTCTCTTGAGATAAGCATAATCCGGTTTATCCTCAAATCGCAGTGATCGACAGTAGTGAAAATATGATGCAAACTCTGTAGGATAGCCACGACACAATGTCTGGAAAGGAAAATGTGTCAGTATCATCATTAAAAATCATATCGCTAGCAATAAGAAAAATGTTGGAACATAAAATGCCTCTATTGATGTTGAAACTTTCTTCTCACTGATCCTCTCATATTTCTGTTTCTTTGTGCCTGCTTTCAGCCCCTGCCAAGGAAGACTACACATATTGAAATCAGTAAGTAGAAGTATCATGCAAGAAGAACGAAAGACAAACAAAAAAAGAGAATTACAGGAGTAGATTCTACCTTCCTCTTAAGAAGTACATTAGGACATAACCCAGTGATTCCAAATCATCCCTTCGGCTTTGTTCTATAAGTTTGAAAGCAACAAAGAATCAAGGATGTCTTCAATAATAAATACAATCCACAAACACGGAAGTGTAAAAGTTTAAAAAGCCAAAATCTTACCAATGCCAAGGTGAGTATTCATGCTTGCATATCTGGCAGTTCCAGTTAAATTTTTGTTTTCTCTGTATTTGAAATTAGAAGAATAAAATAAAATTGCCCATTCATTATCTAGAGATATATCATTTCCTTAGCTAATGATTAAATGAGAAAAGCATCCAAAAGAACTTACAGTAATGGAACTCAAGCAAAAAGCAAAAACTACAACTTTGACAAGCTCAAAATACAATTTACTCACCTCAATACAAACCAACAGAAAAACTCTGCTCTCACTACTTAACTTTCAGTAAAGAGTATGTCTTTTGAGTAAATGATGAAAACACTCCCAAAACAATTAGACATGGTGGCAATAGATTGATGGTACCTTCACCAATAACATATATATATATATATATAGAGAGAGAGAGAGAGAGAGAGGAATTGATGGGGAAACTTAGGAAAATGAGCTATAACAATAGGAGAATTAACCAACTTGCGGCAATTCCAAACTAGTTGGGACTTGGGGTCGACAATATCATGATTTCACTATCTTTATGCTATGACCACCTAACTGTAGTTGGCAACAAAAGAGGTGATTTAGAATAAACTATAGAGGTACCGTGTCATAATATTTTTTTAAAAATTAATCTTCTTGTTTAAATAAGTAGACTGGTGTAATTAGTAGGAAGATTTTGTTTTATTTCCTAGCTTAATTATAGGAAGATTTTATCACTAGCTTGATTTTAGCATTAATTGGTTATTTTCTTCCTAGCTTAGCCCTAGGCTTGATTGTATCATTGCTATTTGATGTAAATACTACTAAAAAACAAGAAGACTTTCTTCTTCTAAAAATTTACATGGTATCAGAAGCAATTCTTGTTTCACCCAATGTTGGACCTTTATACTATCTTGTCCACACTCTAGTTGGCAAGCTAGGGTGTAAGAAGGTGTTGAAATGTCTCATATTGTCAAATTTGTCTCCTCATATAGTTTTGGACAATCCTCGCCTCTTGAGCCAGTTTTTGGATTGAGTTAGACCAAAGGTCTATTTTCTTATCATGTGACTGGTCAACGGGACATGGCAACCTCTAGAAATTTAGAAAATAAATGTAAGCAATTAACGGAGGGTAAAACAGGAGAAAGATCCACCCCAGAAAATGATGTATACTTCTTTGTTTTTATAATCTATAAATGATAAATACTTTCCAAAGGAACTTTAATAATTAGGCTAAAAAAATGATGTTAACATCATGTCAATCAAGATATCAATACCATTATAAATCTCTGACGTATTTAAAAGTTTTTGTGACTAATCTATTAAAATTCTGATAACAATTTGTGATAGGCCAGCGATACTAACACTTGGAAATAATCCAGGTAAACCACATCAAATTTGTCAATATCAAGAAAGCTACGAGATGCATATCCAGCTTGTAATTTTGGATTCTGTTGGTGTTTGACTAGAATAGTATGCTATGTTTTAGAAAAAGAAAAAATAATGATACTGAAATTCTGTCTTTTCTTTCAACTCCCTCAATCCTCAAACCAAATATACTTGTTTTACTTTTCTTTTTGGGATATCTCTCGTCCATTTTCTTAAATGCAAATTGTTAATTAATTTTACATGCCAAAAGAAGTTTCTGCAGACAAATATTTCACTCTTCCCAGTACACCGTCATCATCTACTTTGCTCTATTACAACATAAAAGTCAAACTCCAGTCCCAATAACTCTTTAAAGATATTAAACAACACATATCATGAACTCTTCTCATAATAAGTGTCCCATGCCAAAAGAAATCATCTTTTCTGTCCCTTGATAGAAAATGCAGCAAAAGACCACATAGAGCTTATCAATCCAGAGAATATAGGCATCATCTTATCTTCTATTGAAAAAGTTTAAAGGAGCTTACTATATGATTAATTAAAAATCAAAAAATTTGTTTTTTTTTGTGGGGGTGGGGTGGGGTGGGGGAGCTTACCTATATGGAATGTGCTGATGGGTGGTGGAGTCCCTAAACTTCTTAGCCAGTCCAAAATCAATGATATAGACCTATATGTAACCAATGGTAGTAATGAATCAGTAAGTACCATACCAGAAATAGGTGAATTAAATAGCAATCAATAGCTTTGATCCCAATACCTGATTTGCACGTCTTCCTAATCCCATCAAGAAGTTGTCTGGTTTTATATCTCGATGAAGAAAAGATTTGGCATGAACAAATTCGAGCCGATTTATCTAGAAGTTGAATACAAGTGAAAACATGTTTTAAATAGTTAATGAAATAAACAAGTACAAAAATTCACACCTACCATCTGGTCGGCAAGCATAAGAACAGTCTTTAGGGACAGCTTCCTACTGCAGAAATTGAAGAGATCTTCAAGACTGGGTCCCAGTAAATCCATCACAAGGACATTATAATCTCCTTCAACTCCAAACCATTTTAAATTGGGGATTCCAGCTATCAATGTCAACAAAGAGTTCCAATTGATGAGGACAGGATATAAACATTATGTAGTAAAGAAGCAATACTAGCCAACAATAAGATGAGAAATTACTTCCTCCTTGTAGTATTTTATACAGTTTTGATTCATATAGTAGTTGAGGATGCTTTGTCTTCGTATTTTCCTGAGCAACAGATACAGCAGAAGTATTTATAACAAACTAAAAAAATTCCACCAGTGATGGACGATAAACAACTTAATCTATCAAGAAATCAGAAGTCATAGACCACATGTCAGCTTAAGTGCCAAAATGGAAAAAAGAGAAATCAATGCCATGAGTATCAACAAGTTAAAGCAGAACTTCAGTACCAAATCTCCACAAAATTTAAGCAGGGAAGCTGTCATAATATCTACAAAATCGACAGGCAAATAAAAGACACAAATTAGACAGAAGGAAAAAATCTATATTAGCCACCAAAAGCCGTCATGAGGAATATGTCTAGTATATTCTTTGCAAATTTATACACATTCATGTATTAGTGGTCTTGTTATTAGTTGGTAACCCTAAGGGGTCGTTTGGTTGGGAACAAGTTATCCCGGGATAAGTTATTCCACCATGTACATGGCATAACTTACCCCATCACTAAGGCAAATGGCGGAATAGCTCCAATTCAAACATGGAATAAGATAATCCAACATTTTATCTTGGAATTATTATACCTTATACCTTACACCAAACGATACCTAAATGTTCAGATTGTCAGTGGTCTTGTTATTAGGGGAGTTGAAATTCAGCACATTAGCCAGATTGTAATGGTAAAGTCAGATGTCACCTCAAATTACAACCCTAAAAATTTCTCTCTCTTACCCAACCACATTTGTCATGGTGATATTTCTTATAAGCAGAGAGCCGGTTTCATGAACTTGCTATTAATACAAAATGTTGTGTTTTGGTTTTCGGAGTTTATACTCATTTTGTTGCTGGAAATTAGTGTCAAACTAGTCTAAAATCATTGTGATATATAGCACTCCTATTGTTCTAGACGCTTTAGGTAATGTACATGTTTCCATTTGTAGCCAAACATCCTCTGATCAACAACACCACATATCCAGTGTAGTACAACAAATGAGGTCTCGGGAGGGTAACACAGATTTTGTGAGATAGAAAGGTTGTTTCTGGTAAACCTTCGATTCAAAAGAAAAGTTTTCGAAGTAGAATTGTAAGGAAAAAATGAAACTAAAATAGCAAGATACAAAGCCAACGCAGCAACAATTAGTAATACACATTGAAGAATAAAAGACTATGAAACTACTAAATAGGCTTAACTAATCGACAAACACTTAAAGTTGTCCGCATATTTCACTTAGACACCTTAAATAAAACTTAAACCTATTGAACATCTACACTACAAAAATTTGCACCTATTAACTATTTTTTGATGACATAGCAACGTGTGTATAGTACACACAAGAGAGGTGCGTGAAAGGATATTATTTAGCCAAAAGAAGAATTTCTCTCTACTTCTTTTCAACCGCCGCTCCAACCACCATTTCACCATCTTAATCATCGATGCCACCAACATCCATGACTCCTTCCTCTTCTTTCTAGATTTATAGACATTCTTCTTCTCCACACCACCTTATTTTTTCACCAAATCTGTTGTCAAAATCCACAAGTCTACCATTGTCAACATCTTTCTTCTTCCTTAGTATTTCAACACCAACCACAACTTTCAAATTGCCACCTTAGATTATCCCTTGAAACAAATGAAATCGCCATTGCCATTATACATCTCTCTCCCTTCTCCATCTCTTTGGTCAAAATCAACCCAAATGTAAATCAAATCTAAATCTAAAAGCAAAAGAAATGAAAAAAATTGAGAAGAAGATGAAGTGGGGATGCCCTTTCATTGACATGTACTGTTAAGCAAAGGGCATGGCATAAAGATTAAAAAAAGTAAAAGTAACAAGTAATGAATGGCCAATCGTCTCCCCATTTTGAGGTTCATTATATCCGGCGAATCTACATTTTTCCCGGCAAGACTAGTACAAATTTGAAATTATTTTCTTTGAAATTGTTAAAGAACCTAAAGAACTCACAAACACAAGAAGAAAAATTTATCAATGAGTCTAAATTATGTTTGAGGAAGAGAATGTGATCGGAGGGAAATGGCAGTTCCGTGTGTGGTGTTTCACGGTGGCGGAGGGTTCTGACAAAAGAAGAAAAGGGGAAGGAGGAGGTTTTTCGTTCTTTTTCTAAAAACATAATTTTTCTTTTATTTCTCTTTCTAATTTATTTTCTAATTGTTATTCTGGGCCAAATATCACGTCTTCATTTAATTAGTCACTATGCCACGTCATACGCAAGTGTATGACACACTCTCTCATTTTAGGAGATCGTTAAGAAACTGTTTGATAGGTATACTTTTTACCTAATGCGAGTGTTCAATTGGAACAAGTCTAAGAAAAAGTATTCAAGTGAAATATGTGACCAATTGTAAGTGTTTGTCCATAGTTTAAACCTACTCAATACTACTAATAATAAGGAGAAGAGGTCTCACATTGACTACCTACTAAACTCTTCCTAATCAGTAACCTCCAAATCTTACTATCTAGGGCCATATTCTCAATAAGCTGAGGTTATATCATGTACAATCTAATCATCTCCCCTGAGTTCTTTTTTGGCCAGCAACTCACACCTCCTCACTGTTGCATCCGCGCACCTCATCTTTACATGTCCGAACCATCTCAGTCTTGCTTTTCCCATCTTTTTTGCTATAGAGGTCACTCTCGCCTTATATATCTCTCCTAATACGCCCACACATCCATCTGATCATCCTAAGCTACTTTCATCTTCTGAAGGTGAGTATTCTTGACTGGCCAGCACTCGACCTCATACAACAATGACCCACTGTTCATCTACTACAACAACAACATACCTAGTGGAACCCCACAAGTAAGGTCTGGGGAAGGTAGAATATACGCAGACCTTACCACTACCTCATAGAGGTAGAGAGGTTGTTTCCTGGCCACTGATCATCTACTAAAACTCGAAAAGGAGTTGCTATTAGTATGAAAATTACATTCAAGGCTCTGCAGATGCTTGATCTAAATGCAAATAAGGAAAAACTTTCATTACTTCCTACTAAAAGATAATGAGAAAGACTCCAACTTTAAACTAACAGCAGCTCAAATTCCTTACTTATACATTCAGGAAGCAACTACATACAGAATTATACCAAATTAGGAAAAGCAAATTAAAAAAAAATCAAACTTACCAGCTTAATTGCAACCTCTTCATTGGTCTGAACATTAGTCCCTAAACATGACAACCAAAATTAATCAGAAAATTGAAAAAAAAAATCTAAAAGAGCAAAATTGAAGAATGTGGGGTTGCAGAATATACCAAGGTAGATCTCACCAAACGAACCGCTTCCGATTTTCCGTCCAAGACGAAACTTATTACCAACACGAGGCTCCATGATTGGAGACTCTAAGATTAATTATAAAAAAATAAAATAAAATTGAAGGATACCCAATTATAAATGGGAAATCCTGAATCCAGAAAAGGGATCTAAGAAGCTAAAAAGGAAAATTAATTAATTAGGTCTATGAAACGAGCAAGATGATCCATAAAGAAATACTATTACTGGATAAAACAAAAAGATTTAATATTTGCAGATTTTAGGTTTTTTTGTCCTTCTGCCTCGTGGCGAACAAACATGATGAACCTTCTTTACATATTACTGCTTCAATTTTGCTTATGATCCAATTTCAATTCAATCCACCATTTCTCTCTCTCTCCCTCCCTCCCCTCTCTCTCCCTCTCTCTCTCAACTCAACTGTGGTGATGAACTTTGTCAAATCTGTTTGGTCTTGAAAAATATCCCATTTCTTTCAATCAATTAATTACTAATACTATTATCTTACGTTGGTAGTTACCCATATTATTATTTTATAATATATTATATTATTGTTTTAGTTTAAAACGTAATTGATTTATTTTTTTTAGTTTATTTCAAAATAAATTATCTATTTCCAATTTTAATCAATTTTTAATTTTAACTTTATATGTGACATATTAAAAATCATAAGATTAAATGATATTTTAATATATTTAATATAATTTTAATTTAGGATCATAAGATTAAAAAGTCTTTTTATTTTTTTAAATTATGTGCCAAGTCAAGATTGAAAAGTCTTTTTATTTTTTTAAATTCTTTGCCAAGTCAAAATAGATCTTTTTCTTAAAATGAAGGGAGTATATATCGTATTATATTGTTATTTAAATAAATATAATAGCTGACAGATTATATCGTTTTTATTGATATTTAGTGTCACACATTTCAATATAAGTAGAGCTATTATGAAAAGGTTAGATAAAAGATAAAATGAATGTATTAAATAACGAACAAATCTTATGCACTAAAGTTCCTGCTATGCGCTGAGTCCAGTCTGCTTCTACTTTTATGGAAGAAAATATTATGATAACATCGTGATCACATCAAATTGATCGTTACATAAAATGAGACTTTTCTTTGTTATCTAACACAGATTTAAACGATATGACATTATAAAATTTTTGTAAAAATCAAAATAAATACTGCATTTAAACTAACAATACAATACAATAATACATATAATACAATGGATAACGATCATCCAAACAAGATATTAGGAGGTGTTTGATAAAAAGGAAATTATTTGCTAACAATATTTTCTTAAAAATAAGTGAGTTTTTTAAATTTATTTTTCGTGTTTGATATAAAAAAAATTATTATAAGAATAATTATATATGAGATCTTCACCTAAATAAGTAGATAAATATACTAATTACTTTTTTAGGCGGTATACAAAAATTGAACCTATTCATCCACATATTATACATAATTAATTAGTTTTAGCTTAATCAATTAAATGCCCAACTATTTAGGTCAAATTTTCTTTTATTTCACGCCCACATTGAACGGTTCATCAAAATTTACCTAAAGTTTTCCTCTTTCTATTTAATGGACAAATCAATATTTTTTCTTAACAATATTGAATTGTTAATTGTCTCTTCAAATGGTCATTTGGTATTTAAAATGACATTACAATAGAATATGTTATAACAAGTTAACAACCATCCAAACAACTTGTTAAGGAGTTATGATGAAAATGAAAACATTTAGCAAACACCAAACATAATATATGCTTTACAATATTATAACTACTAAATCATAGTCCCAACTAATTGTTATTATGGATCATTTGATTTCATTATATTCTATCATTATCTAATTAGTCAACACCAATTCCAATATATCATACTGTATTTTATGTATATGTCTCCTCTTTTAGTCACTTGAAAGGTAAAATGGAATTATAAAATAGATTTGGCAGTAGCCAACTAATCACCAGAGTAAATGGATTAGGTAGTTTGGTCTTGAATTAGTATCTGGCTCAATTAGTCATGTAAATTTGTTAGCAGGGCAAATTTGGTGCACTAAAGCTCCCGTTATGTGCAGGATCCGAGAAAGGGTTTGAACACAAAGAGTCATGCAAACTTGTTAGCAGGGCAAGCTCGGTGCACTAAAACTCCCATCATATTCAGGGTCCGGGGAAGGACCCAACCACAAAGGGTCATGTAAACTTGTTATCAATCTCATTATTGTTGGCATTGAAACCAAGAGAAATGTGTGTTAGATATTTCTCATAACTTTACAAGGATGTATAAGTATTGTACACTGCAGTGTTCACAGAAAGTATTTCCTAGCTAATGAATGACCACTATACTTGTGAAGAGAAAAAAAGAATTTTACAAATAAATCAGAAAGGGCCAGGGGAAAAAATTGGAAATGGCCAACCTCCATTTCTGTTGGTGAAAGAAATGGGGAGAAAGGAAGAAAAGAAGACAAGCAATGCACAGTTATGCTGGTGTTAACTCTATCTGTGACTGCTTTTTCTGCAGTCTTCCTTTCAAATTCCTAATTTTGGCATCTACTCTGGCTGTGAAACCGATCTTCGTCTTCTGTCTTGCTTTAGTTTGCTGTCTCTTCCACATACGTTCATCTTGAATGTCTTTCTTATAATACTTGATTTCTTGAATAACGTGATGATCCCTCGGATGGAACGCTCTTTGGAAAGCTATGTGGGCAAGGTAAGGCAAAATGCAGGCTAAAGTTACTAGGAGGGTGGTACACCAAAAGATTGGAGCAGGACCTAAGCTTTCCTGCAGGATTCTGAAGGAATATTTAGCATAATCTGGGAATATCTCACCATAGAGGACAACAGACAGGTACCAAACTGCAATGCTCCCCCAGATAAAGACATGTTGTATCCACGTAAAATGACACATTGTGAGGGCGATTTGGCAGTTGACAGCCCAGATGACACAGGTAAACATTGAAGTACCAAGAATAGCTAAGTCAGCAGGCTGTCCATTGGAGTGGAATGCTTGATCATAGAAGAACAAAACGTTGAGGAAGAAAATCACGAGGGAGGTGTAGATACCGTTGCTAAGCCACCCAAGTATTCTATACCAGTCAAAGAACAAGTTTTTGGGTCCTTGCTGGTACAGTGCAGGAAACTGCAGAGGATATTAAAGGTTTACTAGATTGATAGGTAGGAACTCCAAGAAGTTATTGCCCGAAGACTCACTTACCTGCAAGCAAACTTCAGACGACACATCCTGCTCGAATACTCCAAGTGCAATTACAGGCAATGAGGTAAGAAGCACATTGAATAGAATCATATACATATCATTATATACTGACTGTCCGGAAAAGCCAGCGTACACCTCAAAGTAAAAGAGTGTGAGGCCAAAAGCTATGTTTTTATAGAAGAAGTAGCATATCTGCATGCAGAAGATCATGGTTCAGATTAGACGAAATATGTAAAGGGTCCAAGTTCATGTATTTCATGTTCTGTGCACAAATGACACAGAAATGCATCAATTACCATCTGAGCAATTCGTTTGTAGCACCAATGCCCGTGTACAACAAGAAGTCTCTCCAAGAACCGAAACTGTGCGACAGCAAAGTCACTAGCCATCACTGCCTGCAAGAAGCTGATAACCATTTAAGCGGAGTTACAGCAAGAGGATATACTCGCCAAGGGGAAAATATGACCTTGTTTCATTCCTCAAGATTGATGCAAGAGATCGTTCGTTAGTGTATGCATATTATAGTCCCAAGAAGAATGTAAAGTTGTTTTTAATAGATTAACATGGAAAAAAACCCAGTATACGCATTACCAACCTGCATTCCTTCTGCACCGCTAATGCCAACACCAATGTCTGCTTCTTGAATCATCCCAACATCATTTGCACCGTCACCAATTCCTAGGGTGATTTTTCCAGTTCCCTGCTTCACTAACCTTGTTACCTGAGAAGTATGAGTAGATTCACTTATGGAAGAAAGAATAGTCGGCATAGATTTGAAAAAGCAAATCAAGTTTGAGATTATCTTACCAAAGCCTTCTGCTTAGGAGAGACACGGCAGCAAATGACTGAAGCACAATCAACAGCTAAATTCAAAAATTGATGCTTCGTATCATCCTCCAATGCATAAGATAGCGTTTTCCCATCAATAATCAAAGCAAATGCTGCATGAGGATCCTTTTCAAGTTTGACCATCTGGGAAGCATTTGTAATTTGCTTCAAAATGTTCTCCTTTGTGGCCTGATCAGCAACAAATAAATGGAAAGCTGTCACAAATGATACTAATAAATTTCCATTATTTGATTCCAGCAAACCTACCTGTTTAGAATCTTGGGCCACTGAGTCTGCATCCACTGATGTTACGCATATCTGTTTCATCCCTTGTCGAAGCAAACTACATGCGTACCCTATGTTTATGGCTGTTTCCATTTTATCACCAGTCAGAACCCATATCTTGAGACCAGCTTGCGCCAGTTTATCTATGCACTGAGGAACCTGGTGATAGCATATGTTAAAAGGATAGTGAAGGGAAATATATATACTTTCATTTTCTAGTTCTAGTAATAGAAGGAACATACTCCCTTCTGTAGTTTGTCCTCCACAGCCGTAGCACCAACGAGGATCAAATCCTTTTCCATCATATCAGATACACGTTCAAGAACGACATCTCTATCCCCTCCAATGGAAGTTTTTGCTTTAGTAAACTCTTCATTCCAAGTCGAGTACTCTGCCTCGTCCAGTTTCTTGTAGGCAAGCACAAGAGTACGCAACCCCGCTTCCCCATATTCGTTCAAATGCTTAGTCAGAGCTTCCTCAAACTTCCTTCCATTCTTTGCTAATCTATCATAGATGATGCTGCATATCCAAATAGACAATATTTAATTTAACATTTAAACAAGACAGGTAGCAATAGGGTACTTTGATAAACTTAACAAATAGCACAAACAAGGGAAATTCATCCTTTATAATATTTCCTACTTCACGCAGAGTCGCAGACAACAAGGCATTCACATTGACAGTATGTATTATAGCAGAGATGCGGGAGCTAAAATTGAGAATTCAAAAGAGTAATGAAAGAAAAACCTGTCTGCTCCTTTACACAAGAGAAGAATCTGTCCAGTTTCATCCCGAATAATAACAGACATTCGCTTCCTCTTGCTGGTGAAGTCCAAAAGATTAAGAATTTTGTATTCCCTGGAGTAAGCGGAACAAAATGTAAGTATACAACAAGGGTAAGGCAATCTTAGGACAAACTTTTGGAGGTTCGAAACTTGATCTTACTTTTCAATTGGATCTTCAAAAGAAGGGTATCTTTCTCTTAAAAAAACACTTGCTTGAGTTCTTTTGAAAAACTCAAAACCAAATTCCCTAGCCGCAACAAGAAATGATACTTCATCTGGAGACTCAGATTCATAATTTAAGCCTCCAGTCTCTTCATTTTGTTCGGGAATAGCAGCATGACAAATTGCAAGTATCCTATAGAAAAGCAAGATGACATCTGTATTTGGCTCTTTCATCCAACATCCCTTCATAAGGCGGCTATCCTCAAAGCTGAAACCCTTTATTGCAGGTTTGAGATTTCTTTCATCTGTAGAAGTGACGACTGTCTCTAATTGGACTCCCCCATTACCACCATCAGCTGTATGTGAAGATTCAAGATCTTGCCCACCCAGGTCCTCAGCCAACTGCTTTGCAGCTGCAAGTTCTACATCACTAGCACGTGTTCCATACTGAATTCCAGCAATAGAGCATTTCAGGAAGTCCATTTGGTTGCACGTTAAAGTGCCAGTTTTGTCCGAGAGGATTGTATCAACCTGCCCCAGCTCCTCATTTAAATTTGAAGTACGAGCTTGAGCAGGAGTTCCTGTCTCCTCATCATACATACTGATATCCTGGTTTATGAATGATGCCTGTAGGACTTTCACTACTTCAATGGAGACGTAGAGGGATATGGGAATTAAATAACCATACAAGATAAGTGCAGTAAGCAAATGCAGAAGGCCAGACAACTCAGGCTCGCTTAGATCAGTTGAATTATTGTTTTTGTCAAAAGGTTGCAGATACCACCATTTTGGCATGTCGAATTTTACATTTAATGCAAAGCCAATGGAACTAACACATGATATCAAGAGAAGGAGGCCGAAAAGGAGGTAAATGATCTTATCCATCTGTAGTTCAACACTGCTCCTCTTTGAAGGGGACTTCGTAGAATTCTGCATAACTTTGCTATCGTGACCAGTGAAAATTACAACTCCATAGACATAACCAGTATTCCTGAGCTTTGAATCCCGGAGAAGAATCTGACTAGGATCAAGAGGATAAACCTGACGATCATATTCAAGGTTGCCAACAAAAGTGTAAAGACTAGGATTGGGATCTTCACATTTTATGGTCGCACTGAATTCCTTGAAAACCTCATCATCATCCAAGGGTAAGGTAACCTCCAAAGCTCTTCTTACCTTCAAGTTTGTCTCTCCATCCAAGTTCATAGTTTCCACGTAACAAATTCCATCTTCGTAACTAGATGATAAAAGAAGTAAATCACATGGAAAAAATTGATCCTTTTTCACTTTCAGGACATCTCCAACGCGGAGTTTCATCCATTGCTTATCTACAAACACACCATCTGTCGAATGTACACTAGCTTTCCTATGATTTACGTTCATATCTTGTAGGAATCGCTTTGAATCTTCCAATCCTTCCTTTGCCATACTCAAACCAACAACGAATACCAAAGGAGCCACCGTACTAAATGGATCAAATGGCGAAAGATCTGTTGTAAGTGTTAGGATTGCACAACCGAGAAAATACAAGTTAGCAACTCGCCTAAATTGCTCGAATAAGGCCTTGGGTAGGAAGGTGATGACATTGTACTTTGTAGTGGATATAAAATTTGTGCAATACTTGAAAGGTTTCTTTTCATGGATTTCGGGTTTGTTGCAATGCACTACTCTTGAAGAACCAGGTCCTAACTCATGAGGACCTTCTTCCTCAGAAGTAGGTGGCCGTTTACGACAACCAAATGAATAAATACTACTCCTGCGGATTTTTGCCCTTATCCTACCTCCAGCCATTCTTTATCACCACATGAGAAAGATTCAACACACACAGCTACAGGTTGCTTTCAACAACATGATTAAACAGCCCAAGCATCATGCTTAACTCTGATGCAACATCATAGCAAGATGAATTTAAGCCACAACTCAACTTAAACAATGTCGAGATTTACTTAACCTGAAAACATTCAAAACAACAACTGCATTATTTTGGCATTTTGAGCTCATAGATCAATAATATCAATATCAAACAAGCTAGAAATAAAAAATTCTGAGAGCTGAAAATCTATAAACCAAATATTTCACAGAAAAAGCATGCTCCCCACATATTTTTTTTATGACAACAGAATCCGCAACTAACATTCTTTGGATGCCCACATGTAAACCCCATGCAATAACTCGCAAATTACAAATCCCATGTTGTTTCTCAGGCAAGCATGCCCCCACATTGAAAGAGAATACAGTAAAAATTATGAAAAATGACAAAATATTCAGCTATGTTACAGGTATTTTATAACATAAACAAATAAGACAGAATCACAGCATGAGATTTGAGGGAAATATATTATGGATTTTTTATTTTTATTATTATTATTTTTTTGTAATGTGCCCCGTCATTCGGGAACAAAAACAGAAAGGTGGAGGAATAAAAGATTTACCTGAAGCATGAAAATTGCAAAAAGAAAAAAAGAAGAGAAATGGAGAGAGGAAGAAAGAACATGAGAATGCAGACAAAAGTTTTTACGTAGAATTAGGAATGACAAGAAATTCAACTCCTCTCTCCTTCCTAAAGTCTCCAACAAATGCCAGTATTTTACGGGGCCTCTCTTTTTTTCTTTCACTTCTTTTTTTCTTTCCTTTTTAATAATCAAGTTTGTACACGCCTTAATTAGTTTCAAAAGCTATGTACTATCTTTCATCAATATAGATATCAAATAACTTAGTTCGTTGATACTTTGACAGATAAAAAAGAAGTCACCTAGTGTATTTGATGAACTCCTCGTGATTATCAATCAACTTCATTGACTACTAAATCACACCCTTACATATTTTTTGAAAGAAATTTCGCACATAATGTTCTATTCCTAGTTTAAAAGCATGACTAATCAGAACGTAAGACCAAACCAGAAGTTCTTTTCTTTTTTTTTTTCATTTTCATGGCTCAAACTTAAAATTACTAAAAAAGAAGTGAGAGATCATATTCAATTCTGCGTAACCTCTTGGTTGTTTTCTTATTATCATTTGTTACTTTTTAAAATTTCTTTTGGGTAGGTGAAAATTCTTCAAAATAACACCTTTTTAGCCAACAAAACACCAAAGGAAATATGTAAGTTTTTACGAATCTCTCCTTATAACTTGTCCGACAATTTCATATTTATCATTCACATGCTTAGTGCAGTTCCATCTATACCCATGTTTGATTCGAAATATGTTTCGTTTTTGAAGAAATTTTTAAACAGTAGACCCTTATGGTCCACCCCTTCTTCAAACCTTGCACATACCAAGAGCTTAATCAATCAGCTTCCTTCTTTAATAATTTGTTAAATTTTGAGCAAGGTAAAAGGAAAAAGGATCAAAGAAGCAGAAATTCATATGTTGAACCAAAATGCATAGTCTGGCCTCCGCTTACAAGACAATACAGTCAACAGAAGATAAAAAATGGTATAAAATGAACGGACTCTAAGAATACGCAACCACCATCTGAAGTAAAAATTACTACATATATATAATCATAAAGAATTATGTCAAAAAATAATTGCTCTCTCCAAACTTAAAGAAAATGTTCATCTGAGAAGTGATCTTGTCAAATGTTCGCGCGCTGTTGCCAATGCTTGAGTTATTGTCTGAAAATTGTAACACACATCAAGATAAAAGAAATACTCAGTATAAACAAAGTGTAAGCTAGCAACATTTGATGTGGTTCCTGTTAAGTACTTAAAGCACCAGCTAGTAAAGAATCAAGAGATAATGAACATGTCAAATAATTAAGTTGTTTAAATCCTCAAAAAACCAGTCCAGACATTGGATAATTTACTGTTTTGGGACGGAGGGAGTAAAATCTAACAAGAAAATGAACTTACTATGAACAATACCTATAAACAGTTGTTTTTTCTTTACAGCTAAACAACGCGCAGGAGCATTTTGGGACAATCCAGGAGAGTTCTACAACAAACCTTGTCTAGAGAACACCTACTGCAAAATGATTCTAGCTGAGCATAAGAGTATGAGATATCTTAAAACATTGCCACACTAGAAAATCTGTCTCGCCCCTTTAAAGTTTCAGCCTAAGCAGCATTATAGATCTAGAAGGGCTTGATTTTCAGACCTTGCAAGGGATTGCTAGATTGCTCTTATTTTATCTGTCCTATAACCCATAAAATTTTGACGGAAGTTTATATGAAGTCAAGGAAAGATATGAGATTCTACATAAGTACACATAGACATGATTAAAGTATGATTCAGCAATAGAAAAAATTATTTTTTCTTACTTGTTCAGACAAGGGTGCTCCATCATCCATGTTATGACTGGAAACTTTTCCAGCAATGATATTACCATCAGTTTCAAGTATCATCCTGCAAGCATATGTACCAAGCACCAAAAAGTTGAGAAAAAATGTTGATTGTAAATGTTGTAAGAGAAGCCAACAATGCAAAGCGGTTAATAGGATGAATATCTACTTGAAACTTAATAGAAACACTAGATGTTAATAATCTACCTTGTACAAGCAAGATATCTAGACCCAATGGTGGAACCACATGCATTCCAGGGGTATCCCTTTGCCGAAAATTACACTGCATAACTACGTAAATTTTTTGAATTTATGTATATACATTATATGTTGAGTCCCCATATTTTCATGCGTGTTTACTTCTTTATATATTGATAATCCTAAGTGAAAATCCTGGCTTCACCACTATCTAAGATCAAGTAGAAGTATCCTCTAACAAGAGAGCTAGATCAGAATAAAAATACTTATGAATTTGTTATATTTTTTTCTTTGATAGCTGCAAAGTTCCTGTGCCAGTGGCGGTTCGTAACTAGAAAATTGTTATCCATCTATTTTGACAATAAAAACCCAGTACAAGAGTAACTACCATGGTGTCTCCTTTGAAAAGTTTGAACACATATTTGCACAGAGGATTCTCTTCTAACTTCATTAACTCCAAAGCTAAATTCATATTTGCATTTACTTTTTCACTACACGCAACTCCCAAATCATTACACCGATTATCTCTGGTTTTTATATTCTTTTGGCTTGAACCAGTTATTTAATATTCCACTTTGAATTGAAAAATAAGTTCAATTAAAAATTCACACATGTAGAGTTTGCCACAATTCCTAGCAACTATTAAAATGTAACTATTGTTTAATATTGGAAAGAATAACGTGAGAATTTCTTTAGCAGCAGCAGAACACTAATCAAAGAAGGAGAAGGAACAGTAGTAACATGCTAGACTACAACTACTAAAGAACCACTGACTTACCCTCCATCCACAATCTCATCAAGGCATAGCAGAATAAGATCTAAGTTCTCAAGTGCCTCCCTCTGCTCAACGTTGTTCCTGAAACAATTGCACATTGGATTAGGCAGAAAAAATGTGCACAGAAAGATCTCTATCCCGAAATCAAGAAGTTTTAGAGTGTCACTAAACATACCTTAGAAGAAGCGTAACTGCATCAAAGAAACCCTGAAGAACAGTGGCTAGCACTAGTTCATTTTCATCATCACCTCCAGTGACAAAGAAGTGCAGGTCTTGCACAAACTTATAAACAATAATGTTGTTCTCAAACATTGTTATTTCAGCTGTAGATCAGAACTCAAAAGGTAAGCCCAAGCAACTTAAGCACATTAAAAATCAAACCTTTCATGGTAGTTAGAAGACAACAAATAGAAAAATCACCAAAAAGTAGTTAAATCGCCTTCAGGCTTTTTATACAGGAAAGTATGTAGTTGCAAAAAGAAAAATAGTAATAGTTCTAAAATGATTGGCCCTATTAGTTGTTGTGAGTCACGAGCATGTAACTTGTTTTGAATTTCACCATATTTATGCAACAGTATAGCAAAAAAACATGCCAAAAAAAGTTCAGACATAAGGATCATTCAAGCAGGAATGGATCCCAATACCTTCAGTCCGAGCATTTGTCTTTTGAGTCTTGGTGAAAATAGACTTCTCGAAAGCAATCTTAGCGCTGTTTGTCGGCCAGTCATCAGAGTAGTATTTAACAGCTACACGCTTTCCTTCCGAATCCAAAAGAAGTATGTTCTTCACCACAGGACAAGAATCCTATACAATCCAACAGTCACCATTTTGTCATGAGTAAACCATATACTCACATCAGGCAAAAAAACTCAATTAGTTCGTCCAAAAAATCTCATTTAACTTTTTTGGCAACTTCTCAGTTCTAACTTTTCATATGACCTGTTTACGACAAGATCAAACGCGCATTTTGGTACATCTTGGTAAGATCACATGATTCAAAACTATTCTTTGCTTTCTTAAACTCGGTGGAAAGCCAAACCCAGACAAATAAATTGAAACAGAGTGAGTATCTAACCAAACAGGTACTTCAACACACGCTTCCTCAATATTCTAATTCCAAAATCAAACGGCGATATGACTAACATATGAACATCTGCACCGAATGAGATCTAATTTGTAAAAATCTACAGACAACGACGAACAAACGATGGTTAACATCAAGGAAAACCCAATAATGATTGCATCGCAACCATTGATACGAAAACTCGAAAGCCAAATCACTAAAACACAAGATTATACAGATCACTAGACAACTAAGCATTGAAAAATCAAATCTTGCAAAAAAATGTAAACTTTGTTGAAGAATTCTAATTTTAGGAGTACAATAGAACAAGAGTATATACGTACATGATTTAGAAGGAATCCGGCCATTGATGAAAGATCGATTCACCACCAGAAATTCTTTCTGTTGATTTGCAGTTGAAGGAGTAACTCTTTCCGTCAGATTTGGAAACTATTGGGGGGTTTAGTATAAATATTTTTGGTGAAGGCTAAAATTGGGCCGTTAATGAAGGATGAGAGTAATGGACCTTTTGAGAGTTCAACCAAGCCCAGACCATATGATTCCCATCCTTGGGGGTATTTACACTTTGGGCCTGTCTTTAATATTTGCTCCTCATAACAAAAATAATTTTTTTTGGAATGATTACGGTGTAAGGTCGTTTGGCCAAAATAATTATCAAAAAATAATCATTCATTGTATAGGCATCTATACTTAATATATATTTTATGTATAGTCAAACTATATTCAGTTTTTTAGTGTATTATAATATACACTAAGTATATAGCTTATGTATAAACATATATTGTATAGTCAGAGTATACTTTTTATGACTTTTGATAAATTATATTATATAGTCATATATATTTTCTTTGATTATGGGCTATTTTTTTAAGTAAATAAAAGAAGACTATGTTTGTTATAATTTAATTAGCTCATTGTATATATTTGAAACGAAAAACTGAGCTTGTTACCCCTTTTAAATCAAATTATTTACATTCATATAGCCTTTCTTTTTTATACTCCACTACTATAAAAATTTTGACCCCCTAATATTAGAATTCGCATGCTGATATCATGCCGAAGTCAACACCTGCTTGTATGATATACCAATAGGGTATATATATACATCAACAGAGTATCACAGATAATTAAACTCAGTCTTATATTATACCAATATAGTATGAAATATGGATAGAGTATCTAATGAATATATTTTCTACTAATTTATAGTTTAATAATTTATTTATTTATTTTTTTAAAAAAAATCAT
>JAOTQJ010000072.1:29750674-29764334 GCA_025642045.1 Solanum sejunctum | reverse complement strand
GTTCAAAAATCATTAAAAATAAAATAAAGCTCGGTGATTAATTTGACACCGTGGAGGGTAAAAATTGGGTGTCAACACAAACGTTGTACATGAATTGTATAATAAAATATATAAACCCATACAAAAACTGTGAATTATACAAACGTTGTGTGAGTTATACAAAAGGTGCACGAATATACAAACACTGTTATAACTATAATTACAAAATATAATTACCCCTATTATAATTATAAAATATAATTAATGTATTTTGAGTGAATATATATAAAAATTCCTCAAAAGAATTTTGAAGAAAAAGACAAGAAAAAAACCCCTTCGTATACGAAAGGGAGATGGGAGAAAAGATCAAAGGTCAAAATATTATTCAAAGGTCACGTAGAATAAATAACCTTGAATTCATGACTTTTAAATTTCCTCCAAATATTCCAATTTATTTGGAATGTTATATATCTCTATTTTATAAACTTATTATAAGTTTTCATTAAGAATATTGAGGCGAAGAAAAAGAAAAATCGAAGCTAAATTAGAAATCAACTTCATCAACTACATTAATTATAAAATTTCCAATGACAGATTCTACAGTTATTCTTGAAGAACTTCTGTTAGTTTTTGATTAATCTCTGTCATTTTTTGCTTTTTGTATGAATTTTATCAAAACCAAATTTAATTTCTTTTCATTATAATTATAATTTTCACAGATGGAAGGTACTAGATTTTGCAACTCTTAGGCAAAGTTCTGTTTCTTTTTTTGTCACTGGAAAGAGAGAGACGCCAATTTCGCGCTGGGCACGAGCTCGGGCGAAGGCTTCAAAGGTACAATATAACAGTCATTCTATATAATAATATTTTAATATTATTATATGATCATTCTTTAGATTCATCATTCTTTTCACATATTATACAATGGAAAGATGGCGAACGACTAAGGCGTCAAATAAGTGAGTTGACCAACATATGAACAGGCTAGATCGTTGATAATTTTTGTTTGAATCAAATAAACAAATTGATCAGTTGGGCTAAATGTATATATAATGAGTCATAACTCAATTTGTTCAACTCGTGAAAATCTTTTACTAATTTATATGTTTGTTCTTTTATAATTTGTTTGTGTAGGTTGGAAAGGGCTTGTCAAAGAATGAGAAAGCTCAAAAATTATATATCAAGAACTGGTTAGAAGCTGTAAGTGAAATATGTCCTCTTATAATGCACAAAATTAATTTAATAATTATTATTTGTAATTAACAAACTTAATTCATATTTAATTCGTTGCAATTATGTTTATAAAGTTTCGAAATCTTTATAAACGAATTTATCATTGTTACTTTTCTTGACAATTTTTTTTAATGCAAATTCAGATAGACCCACACCATAGATATGGTCTCAACCTAAATTGTTATCATGAGGTTTGGTGCGACAGTCAAAGTTCACAGCCATTTTTCTACTGGTATGTATTATATAGTCTATTTAACTTTTTTAAAAAAACCTAAAATTGCTTGTAGCTAATTTTTCTTTTAAAAAAATTGTTGCTAAACCATAGTATTAAATAAAATTAATGATGAAATTTTGTTTGTTTGTTTCCATCAATCTCGGATGGATTCAAAGATTGACTATTTTTTGGCTTTGGAGTATGATGAAATAAAGCAAAATGACTCTTTAAACTGTCTGCGTTTTTTTCATTTGTGAAGTAGCAGTTAGTCAATGCAACTTTCGACGATCTTCATGTTCATCTAGAAACAACCGCTTTATGTTTTTAAACATAGGGGTTAGATTGCGTACATTCGACCCTCCTCACCTTGCAACGAGCGAGAGTCTTTTGAGGCACTGGGGTATGTTGATGATGAATGATGAATTTTTTATTTAGCTACATAATTTGTTTATTGCTACTATTTTGTAGTAGCTACATCCTATTTGTTCAAACTCTCAAAAAATGTTACCGTATTCGTATTGAATCCTTCAAAAATATACTATTTTTGAAAGATTTATCACATAAATAATTTTGAAGAGTCCAAACAACATATGCAACAATCAAATAAAAATTGGTGATACTTTTGCAAGCTCAAGCATATAATAGCAGCTACTTATATTTTATTTATTTATTTTATTTGTGCACTACAAAATTTATAGGCTAGATATGGGTGATGGAAAAGAAGTTATTGTCGAAAAATGTTCAAGGAGTGATCTACAGTCCCAATGCATCAAGTATCTTGGACCAGTAAGCATTTTATTGCCAATTTTAAAATTGAATCGCTCGGAGAACGTTATTAGATATTTTTTTACTGTTATGATGAAATATTATTATCAAGAACAGATAAAATATAACATTAAAAAAATATCAACTTAGTAGTTCAATATATAATAAAATATTTTTGTAGAGAATGATTGTTGATAAAGATCATGTATTTATTATTAACTTATAATATTGTTATTTATGTAGAAAGAGAGGGAACTATATGAAGTAATTGTGAAGAATGGAAAGCTTATTTATAAGAAAAGTGGTGTTTGTGTTGACACAGTTGAGGGTACTAAATGGATGTTTGTGCTCAGTACCTCAAGGATCTTATATGTTGGTCAAAAAGAAAAACACCATTTTCACCACTCCAGTTTCCTAGCTGGTGGTGCTTCTCTTTCATCTGGAAGGTTGGTTGTCTCGGACGGGAAACTTGAGGTACTTTATGATTTTTAAATTTTAGAACGATCACCTCAAATATTAATAATTGGATATTAAATTGAATATTTTATACATAGTTCATGAATTACTTATAACATAAATATACATTGATTGAGAAAAAACGTATTAAGGTTTCTAGCTCAGAATCTGATTGCACTATAATAAAAATAATTTTTACTAGCTATAAATAAACGCATTAACAATGAGTACTAATACCTTTATCGACATTAATTAATTGTCATTAGATCTAATGTGGTTATAGACTTTAGCGACAATTAAAAGAGTACTAAAATGTAATTATGACTTAGTAATTGTGTCGAAAAAAACACATGCAGCGTCAATTAAGCTATTATCATCTATAATTGCCATTAAAAGTTCTTTTTGATGTCGTGCCAATATTGTGGGAGTAAGGGGTGGTGATGACAAAAATAAAAAATTATTTTTGATATGGTAGCGATATCGTATACTCATTGTCTTTTGCCATCATCGCTCCTTACTCCTACCCCATTTGTTGAAAAGTGTACTTTCTTTGACAACTAAAGCTTTGAAATAAGATGGTCACATACTTTAATATTATATCAAAGTAAGATAGATGTACCATGAAAAAGAATCAGACTCGCATGTGAGGGACGTGTTGAGAATCATAACTTAAGCTTTTAAATGAGATGATTGCACACTTTAATACCATTCATATCCCATAATATTTACCTGGACTATATATAAATATTTTTAAACACTTATTTCTTATTAAATATCTTTAATGAAAAATCTTTTTCTTTATTCGTGTAATTAATATTGACAGGCAATATGGGCATACAGTGGTCACTATAGACCAACAGAAGAGCATTTAGAGGAGGTAACAAGTTTTCTTGAGGACCAACATCTAGACCTCACCAATGTTAAGGTCAAAAAATTCATTATAAATTAATTTAGTTGATCTGCAAATAATATGAATTAATTAAGGTGAGAAATTAATTAATCAACTAATTATATTTTTCTTTTCTTTGTCATGAATCCAGAAGTACGCAATAGATGATGATATAGCACCGGACAAGTCAAAACTCTCAAATGAATCAAAAGGTAATGGCATCAAATAGAAAAGAAAATGTTTTTGAGATTTTCAAATCAATTATATCTCTCGAGTTGTATGAGGAAAAAGCTTCCTATACGTTTATGCAAGCACCTTCATGTAACTATGGTAGATTATTTTTCATCCTCGTAAACTCTGTTATTCAGTATGTTCAAGTTATATTCAAGAAAAAAATATATTTTATTTCAAATATCGTTATTTAATTTTCTTATGGAATCATGTCTTTTTTCATTAAATTCATGCGTGTTTTGGATATGTCCATGAAATTTAATTTGCATTCAAGATTCAAATTCAAATCAAGTTCACCTCAATCTTTGTTTGGTCACATGAATATTTAAAATTGAAATGAAATTGTGAAGGAGTTAGATAAATACACCGAAGTGCCTTCAAGGAAACAACTATGTGTAAATGTTCCTTAAAGGGAACAAGTAATCACGTGGGTAGTTAATAGTTTGTTACAGTTAGTTAACAATTAGTTGGAGTCACATATAATTAGTTAGAGACAAGTAGTATTAATTAGTTGCTAATTGGTTAGCTGTATATATACACTCACAAGTGTACCTAACATTCTCTCTGTTATCTCATCAGCACAACGCTAATAAATGTCACCAGGAAAAAGACCTGATATAAAGAGGGAGAAACATCAGCTGATCCAGAAAACGATTTGAGAAAAAAAATATTTTAAAAAATTGCCCATTGGACAACATTTTAAGTAAAATAACTAATAAAATGGAATAGTAAATATGAAGAGGAACACACTATCTTCTTTCATTTCTTTTTGCGCATTAATAACCGGTGGAGACGTGAAAATTAAGTCATAAAATAAAAATGTATAAAATGTTATTGTTACTTCCTATATTCACTTTTGCTTGTTACTATTTCACTTTTTGAAATCAACTTGAATAAATTTTAAAATTAAATAGAAGTAGCTAAATTTAATATTTAAAAATAAATTTTAAATAAGTAAAAACTATACAAAAATGCTATAAATTGCAATTCTTCTCATATTAATATGATGAAAAAATACATCTAAAAATATTGGTTATATTTCATATAATTTGATCTCGATAAGTGAAATAGTGATAAGTAAAAATGAACGCAGGGAAAAGTTCGGAAATTTTTTTTTTAAGCCACTTCAATAATGATCGAGAAAAACTCAAAATTATTTTCTTTAATAGATGATTAAAAAATATTCATGTCACATAGTCTAAAGATATTCGATTTTGATGTCATAATTAAGTCATATATATAGTGTATAAAAACTTGCAAGTTTATTTACTTTCAAATTATTGTGTCTGAAATTTTATATGGTTGAATTTCATGCACCCGCAATTGTAATTTAATTGTTTTATCTAAAGTTTATATTTAATTTCAGATAAACATCTAGAATTAGAATTTATAATTATATAAGAATAGATTAGCATCCAAAAAAAAAAAGAAGATGGAGATTAAATAACGACATCCAAATAAGCTATTCATGAAATTTTTACAATTGAAACATGCAGATAGTTTAGGGTCACTTGCGCTTTTGTCCCTAATCTATGTCGCCCCTCATTACAAATACTTTTTTGGTGGAACAATAAATTTATATTTTCACATCATAGCATTTCATAAGTTATGCCTCACACGATTTTTGTTATGAAAGAAAATATATCCCTCTAAACAAAAGTTCAATTGCTAAAAGATATTTTATCTGTTTATTTTTAATTATCATTATTTTATTTTTCGAGATTAATTTGATTAAATTTTAAAATTAAATTGAAGTAGATAAATTTAATATTTAAAATATAAATTAAACGGTTGAAAAATATTATAAAATATAATTCTTCTCATATTAATATAATAAAAAATATATTTTAAAATATTGATCAAAATTCATATAGTCTAATTTCAATAAATAAAATATTCACAAGCAAAAATGAACGAATGAAGTAAAAATAATAAAAATCAGCCCATTGAGAAGACAATCCACTCGATTTCATATTCCTTCTCATATTTTTTAAATTTCATATATAATTAAATTACGTCAAATCAAACATAGGGAATAATAATTTATGGAATTAGGACATCGTGTGGCGGGGGGACTTGCTTGAATTATTAATTGTACTTTTACATTAAATTATTAATTGTACTTTTACATAATAATCTTATTTTCCGGAAATTCCTTTCACTTTCCCACTAATATTTTGTCGCGTTTCAGTTTAAACTAAGGTCGGAAAGAGCAAAAGTCACCCCAAACGACGTCGTTCTTCTTTCCACAAACTATCCGTTACAGCTTTTTCCTTTTTTTTTCCTCATCAGTTTCGAATTTCAAAATTCAAAACCCAAGAAAATTCTCAGCTGTAGTAATTAAAGCTCAGCAATCCCTTCAAATTCTCAAATCCCAATTTATATCTTGAAGTTTTCAGACAGCGCTTTATAAAATTGTCCCATTTGCTCCTCTGTCTGTTCTGTTTTATCAACCTGCATGAACTGTACAAAGTTCACTATTTTTTTTTTCAAGAAACAAGAAAACATGGGTGGTTCAGGGAAGTGGATTAAATCGTTAATCGGTCTAAAAAAGAATCAATCAAATGATTCTGTAAGTTGAATTGTTTAATACTCTGTGTTTCTGTTTTTTTTATTGGTTGTTGTTAATTTGAATTGTTTTTGAAGGAGAAGGGTGGTGGAAAGAATAGAAAGTGGAAGCTATGGAGGAGTGCATCTGGTGGAATAGCTATGGGTTTGTCAAAAGGTGTAAAAGGGGGTGGGAATTTGGGAGATTCAGATGGATCTGAATCTTCTTTTCTATCTGACAGTGCTTTAGCTGCTGCAATGGCTACTGTGATCAGAGCTCCACACAAGGATTTTGTGATTGTGAAACAAGAATGGGCTGCTATTCGAATTCAGGCTGCGTTTAGGGGTTTTCTGGTAATTCCAAGTTTTTCATTTTTCTCAATAATGATGTTTGTACAGTTTTTATTGGAGGAATTCGTTAAGATTCTGTTGAGATCTGTGCTGGAAGAAATTTGAATGACTTGGGACCCAAAAGCTGTTAACTTTTTGTATCTTCTTGAAAGTGTTCTGTTTTTTATGCTTGGTTATGATTTTACATGGGAGCATATGGAGATCACGAATAAGGATTGAAGTTTAGTAGGTAGTTAAGCGTTGTCTTACTTTTTGATGGAATTAGGCTTGGTGGTAGTCTAGAGCACTGTGTTTGTTGTGGTATTAGCCTACTCATGCTATTGATGTCTGTTACTGTTTGTTTGTCCATTGTGTTTTGATTAAGCACCAATTTGTTGTTGTCAATGTTCATTTTTTAGATGTTCTGTACTATTTAACTACTTGAACCCTCTCTTCCTCGGGTAAGGTTTGAGTACACTAATGTGTATGTTGTTGTTGCTCGGTATGTTATGCTTAGATATGAACATGGAAGAAATTGAAGTACTTGCATTCAGAAAAAAATTGCATGTTGATTGGATGAGTGTATAATTTGGAGCTAACTGTCTGATTGGATGTTGAGTGGCAAAAAATAGGCCTATATCACCTTAAATCCTTATGAAGCGGTAATATTAGCGTTGGATCAGGATTGAAGCATAGTTGTGTATGATATTTTTGCTATATATGTAGAGATAGGAGATGTTGCCGCGTTATGTCCTTAAATGGTTTTCCTCCCGCTTCATCTTTTGCAAATGATACATATAGCTAATGAGAAATTTTTGGTGTAATGATGAAAAGGCAAGGCGTGCGTTACGGGCACTGAAAGCAGTGGTTAGGATACAAGCTATATTTCGTGGGCGACGGGTGAGAATGCAAGCTGCTATAACCCTCAAGTATATGCAGTCTCTTTTCCGAGTGCAGGCTCGAGTTAGATCCCAATGCAATCAAACATCCATTGATGGAGATGCTACAAAAGGGTCTCTTGTTGATAGCCAAGCTAATCCAATTAAGCAAGCTGAGGTATGTAGTTTCTCTCCTGACGTGTTCTTTTAGCTGTTATAGCAAAATGATGTTATAGAAAACGTATGTTTCATAGGTTCCCCAAAAACGTGAAATGTTGTTATAGAGAAGTATTATTGTCGCTTGAAACTGTCTAATTTTTCGCTTTCTCAGAGTGGATGGTGTGATAGCCCTGGTACAGTGGATGAAGTGAGGTTTAAGTTAAAAATGAGACAAATAGGAGCAATCAAGAGGGAGAGGGCCATTGCATATGCCCAACAGGTATTATATTTACTTTCAAAAACATGTCGTATGACACAAAATATCCCTATTTCAGTAACTCAACTGATGATCTATTTCAGAAACTGAGAACAAACGCCAACCCGAATTCAAGAACAAGGAAAGTTGAAACCCCGAACAAGATAAAGGCTAATAGGGATTCAGCTTGGTTAGAACGTTGGATGGCGAATAAGCCTTGGGAAAAAAACAGATTGGTGGAAGAATCCCATACTGATGCATCGGGGATGACCCCGAATTCTAAGAAGCATGAAGATTATGATTCTGGATCTTTCACTGAGCGTAGTTCGGTGAACATTAGACGGAACAACATGTCTACCAGGATATCTATAAGAGGACCAATTAGTTGTCAACTTCTCAATTCATCTTCCGAGCCTTATACTGATTACTATCGGTATGATGATAGTACTTCTCATTCTTCCATGTCAACTTCTGAAACTCTCGGATCAAATCAGACTCCTCCAGAAGAGGGACATAGCAAGAAAGCTAACTACATGAATCTCACGAAGTCTATTAAGGCAAAGGCTAAGCAGAGGAATTCAAGTTATTTGTCTCAGACTAGTATGCAAAGGAATTCAACTGATAGCTTACAAGTCCCTAGGAAGTCAAGTCCACTTTCGAGGGTGAAAGCAAGGAGAAGTGCTGATTGTGATCTTTATTCAGTTGATCTGTGCAAGGATCTTTACCCTCCCTCAAATGCATTTTGATCATCTAAATGGGAAGACGAAGGCGATTGGTGTTTGTTTGTCTGTGAATTTTCTTTGTCCATTTAGCTCAACAACTTGTTGTCTTGAGGAGTTTCTTTTGTTTTACAGAAATTTAGACTTGAGCCAATACATAATGCATTAGATGATATTTGTTCTAGAAAGTTGATTTACGAGTTGTTTTCTTAGATATCACTCAACTAGTAGTTATTGTCTGAGAAAATGAGTTTTTTGTATTATAATTAGTGTGCCATTTGTAGATTGTTTCTGTTTGTTTTTGGACAACTTATTTGTTGCCTTCACATATTGGATGGATAGTGTTTTTTTACATGGTATCGAAGTCTGTTTATACTGTAGAATTACATCATTTAGAACTGAAATATCACTAGAGGAAAAACACTGCAATAAAAGAGACACTTAAATGCAACAGGTCTTTTTACTGACAATTAAGTTAATGTTATTGTATTCTGAGTCGCTATAATTTTTAGCGAGTGATGGTTATAGAAATACTAATATTTATTATTGCTACTAAATGTAAAATAGCGACAATTATATTTTATTGCTACTAAATTCTTTATTTGTTGTAGTGCCAGCTTCAATTTACGTGATACTATTTTCTTTTGCTAATTATGAATGACAATTATAAGGTACAAAATATGAAAGTGAATGAAAAATTACTGCAGCCCTTATTTTGGGCTTGCTTAAAGATTGGATCACATGCATACATCAATTTGGATCATGAAGAAAGAAATGATGACATGCTATGTAATATAATAGGGGAATTTTTCTAATAAGAGAAGAAATGATAAAGAATCTCATGTTGAAGAGGAGCATTTGGCGTAACTCGTGTAATTTTTGTTATGTGATCAAAAGATATTGAGTTCGATCTGTGAAAATAATGTAGCAGTAAACAATAACAACATACCCAGTAAAATCCTACAAGTGAGGTTTGGGAAAGGTAGATTGTACGCAGGCCTTATCGTTACCTCATAGAAGTAGCAGTAAAGTTGCATAGTGAAATTTAGATTGCTCTTTACTATATAGAGCAATTGATCTCGAGCCGTGAAAACAGTCTTTTGCAAAACTATAAGAAATAGATTGCATGTAATAGAACTTTATTATCTGACGTTTTATCAACAAAAGCTTAGAATATCGAACTATCCTGAATATCTGAACTTGAAATATAAGTCATGCATATGAGGATTTGGAACTTATTATTTCTGTTATAAGATTCCTCTTACGATGGAAATAAGCGATAGTAAGAGTCAAATTAGTACTACTTGCTCGGGTTTGGAATTTAACTATTTCAGACCGTTTAGACATGATTTTAATTATGATCTAAAATTAGATTAACTTAAAATTAAAAAATATTATTTAAAAACTTAATTTGATTTTTTAAAATTGTGTGTTTTCTAATAAGTAATAAGATGAAACTCTACTACTTCATAGCTAAATTGCTATCTCAAAGATTCTACCTAGGCATATGTATCCAGTGTTTTGTCTGCTGCAAGAACTGTAGCCTCAGATTTATTAATTTAAATTTGAGTTATATACATCATCAACGTAATAATAATAATAATAATAATAATAATAATAATAATAATAATAATAATAATATATTCAATGTAATATAAAAATCATGAATTTAAGAAAGATAAAGTGTACATAAATTTTATTTTTATTTATAGAAAATAGATAAATTATATTAGATAGACCCTTGGCTCAAGAAAAAACACAACAAATATAACATAACATTTACGAAAATATAAATGATATCAACAATATTCGGACAATAAAAAAAAACAAAACATAAGAAGCAACAAGTTGCAATTGAAAACAAAGAAAACAAGAAGCAATTGCTTAGATGATAAGGAAGCAACAACTAGTTAATAGTTAATACTGGTCTTTTACGCTCTCTAGTCTAAATATATTTTGCATTGTAATTTAATTAATTATAGGTGTTACAAAAGATATTGTATTGACTAATGTCTACTTAAACTGAAACACATTAAATTTGAAAAGACAGAGTGTGTGAAAGTGACAAGTACCAAAAAGCTATGATTTAGTAGAGATAAGACAAGAATATTGATAGGAATTTCCTTATTAATAAGCTAGGATAAGAAACAAAATTGAAGCAAAGGATGTGTCCCCTGATAGTTCAACTAATAAAGCAAACAAACACCTTGTGCCATTAATTGTTGCATGTGCAAACTATATACAAATTCAAGATTGAATAATTTTATATAGTATTTTAATAGGTTCATATGAATAATCTTGTATCTTTAGATTAAGATTCAAAGTTATCCTCGAGTTTTTATATGGAGCACTAATAGTTTCTTATGTTTGAAATATTGGTGTACTTTTGGTCCTCTCTCAAACTTTTGCGTATTTTTTAACCTTGATTTTATCCATAATTTTATGTATAGAATGTTCGATCCCCAACCTTTGTGCTAAAAAAGAACTCTTGGACCAGTGAACCAATTTGTCATTTTGAGAATGAGTTCCTTTAACTAATATTTAATATATTCGTTTAAAATTATACAAGTAAAATAGTGAATTTAGTCGAATGACCATGAATTCCCTTAACAAAAAATTATGAATAAATTCGCCCCTGCTTGAAATTATTATTCCTACTAAAAAGATGATTCAAACATTTCACACATACAAATTACAAACAAAATTAATGTTTAAAAATAGGCAAAATTTTGGAAAAGGACCAAAAATGCATCAATATTTCAAATTTGAGGAACTATTAGTGAGCTTTTTTGAACTCATCATTTTGAACCCAAAACTAAGGTACTCTTTTGAACTTTTTCTAAGTCATCATTTTCAACGATGGTTATTGAAAATCTATGCATTTAATGTGGCTTCTCTTGGTGGTCGATACATTCCAAAATTGCCTACATGATCTACTGCCATTTAACCAAACTGGTTACTCCTTTTAGAAATCTACTCATGTTATAGGTTATCCCCCTCCTAACTTAGGTTTAGAGGTGGAATCCAATTTATTTTTTTAAAAAAAAATAATAATTGTTTGTTATATTTTGTTTTATAGTGGGTGATACATATTTTTAGGTTAAGTATAAGATATGTGTATGCTTCATTATTTTTAGACTTAATTTATTTATGCAATCGATATGTGCATGCTTCATTGTTTTTAGACTTTAATCTATTTATACAATCATACTGAATATGTTATCCACCTTTTGTGTGATCATTTTAGACAACTAGTTCATGTTTTGATCCCCAAGCATCGAGTTTCAGAAATCAATTCATTTGATTAATTTGGATTTGTGCGATAGAAAGTTTATTGACAGGTGTAATTTAAAGTTCCCTAAAAAATGTCGCTTTCAAATTTGGTATTTGAGATCTTTGATTCACGATGAAGAATCTTTATCATTCTACGTACCTTTACCCCTTGGTGGTGGACTATGCGATCCTACTATGAAATCCATTATAATTCTTTCTCCCTTTATAGTGATGACAAGTGAGAATTCTTATGGTATGAATTATACAAAAGCTATTATAACTATAGTTATGATTATTTAAACTATAATTATGAAGTATAATTAAAATATTTTTGAGTGATTATATGTGAAAATTTCTCTAAAACGAACCATACGACTAACTAAAATGCGCTTGTAGTGGACCATAAAACCAAATATTGGGCCAAAATTGTTATGAAATTCCAATTATTTAACTTCCATGCTAGTCAAACATGACCAGGAAGCATATTTTATACTATATAATACTCATTAAAATTATAAAGTTAAGCTGTCACATATAATTTGACTAATTCTGAAATGCTCCTTCTACTTTGACGCAAATTTTTTTAGCTCTCCATAAGTTGTCACATTAATCTAGAAGGAATGATTTGATAAGGAGATGCTATTAATTTGTCCAATTAAGAGAAAATAGGATTAAGCAAGAGACATGAAATTATTTAAAGTCAAATATATTTTTAGAAGTGAAATTTACTTATTAAAAACAAAAAACAAAAAAAACAACACCAGACCTCCTACCTTATTTTCTACAAAGCAAGGGAAAATACGATTTTTGGTTCCCATGTAATTGCATTGTTTCTATTTTAGTTCCTTTAATATTCGATTACTATTTATTTGACCTTCAATTAAGTAATTTATGTGTTTTTAAAGTAAAAAATCAAATAAAATCAAACTAATTTTATTTGAATTTTTTTTTTAGTTTTACATATTTAAAAAATTGATAATATTTGATTTATTAAAAATATTAAAGAAATAATTGGATCAAATTGATATATTATATATACAACTTTTCTAATTATATATACATAATATAATATATTATTTTTATCAATAATTTTACATATCCTATATATGTTTTCATCAAAATTTATTTATAATTTAAGGAGGCAATAAAATCAACTTGTGGGCATGATCCAATTGTTGACTCTTCTGATTTTGATTTTATTTTCTCCATTACAAGTGAAGACTCAATTTGAAAGAAATTTTCTATATTACGGTAGATGATTCCTTTTCTTAAATAGTATTGACATAGATCATGAGTGGATTCACGTGTTGGATTTTAGATGATCGAGCATTCATTGGTTCCGAATAAATCTTTATTTATTCATATAAAAAATATGCAAAAATGATATAAATATAAGATTAAACACTCACTAAACAAGAAGTTCTGTGGGTATTGTGGTTCTTTGGGCATTGCTAAAGTTTAGGGTGAGTTGTAAGATGCGGGTTCAGATCCCACTTTCCAGGAATCCTAGATCCACCACTGACATAGATAAAATAAACTTTTAATGAATGACATAAATGAGTCTTTTCTCAAAGTTTAATGGTAAGATTAAAAGACATTTTGATATATTTGACATACTTTTAATTTATAATTAGAAAATTGAACAATCTTCGTTATTGTTGACACCCAATTTTTACCCTCCACGGTGTCAAATTAATTGTCGAGTCTTATTTTTTGTTTTAACTATTTTAT
>JAOTQJ010000072.1:29722433-29736644 GCA_025642045.1 Solanum sejunctum | reverse complement strand
GATGAGCGTCGAAAGTTGCATTGACTAACTGCTACTTCACAATTGAAAGAAGCGCAAACAGTTTAAAAAACCATTTTGCTTTATTCCATCATACCCCAAAGCCAAAAAATAGTGAATTTTTGGATAATTTGATTAAATATAAAAAAATTAAAAAAATATATTTTTATAAATTTTACAATCTAAAATAAGTTATAAGTATTTGTATAGAAAATTGAAAGATAAATTAATTTTAAATATAAAAAGATAGCAAGTTCCAATTAAGTAATTGTGTGGCCAAAATTGTTCTTCTTTTTTTCATATTAGTTGTTGTAGTCTTCTTTTATATATTCTTTAAAAAATCATTAATAAGAATTAGTTTTTATTAATTACCCTTATCCTTTTCAATATAATTAATATTTTTTTCTTTAAAATAAATTAATTTTAAAGGTAATGAAAATATAATAATTAATTTCATCTTGGTTTAATAAATTGACAAGTATTTTGGGTTTGATATTTTTAATAATGAGTAAATATTTTCCTAATCTTTGATGGTCAAAATACTGAATTGAAAAGTTAATTTAGAGCCAAGCTACTTGTAGATACTAAGGGGACCATTGTTCTTTTTCAGAAAATTTTTCTGTTCCTATTAATTTTTAAATGTCTAGTAAATTTTTTTTCTTATTTTCTCAACATAAATCTCTAATTTCTACAATTGTTAATTATTCTTGTTCATATATTAATTAAGAATATATGTCAGCCAATAAATCAAAGTTTTTATTAGCAATTGTAGTAGTGTTTGGTTCTGAGGAATTTTCCTCTTTTTTTTTTTTTCCATTTTCCTCCTCTATAACAAGTTTAAAAACAAAAAGAACAAAAATTCATAAAAAATTATTAGTAAATTTGGAAAAAAAATCATATGATTTTCCACAGTAGATGTAATGTTTCTTCCATGAGGTGTCAACATTAGATCAGTGGCGGAGCCACGGGTTCATTCGAACCCCTTCAACGAATAATTATATTATTTATATATAGTTAAAATTATTTTTTTATTTATATATAGTAAATGTCAAACTCTCTTCAATTAGTTTATATTTTTTTTTTCAAATTTTAAACCCGTTAATTGAAGTACTAGGTCCATCACTTCATCCTACAAAATTTCCTAGTCAATTTGACCACATTATTATGCTAACTAATTAGAAAATAAACAAATCCGTCTGATTTATTTTAAATGATATTATTCACTTAATTTTCTTCGAAAAGAATAACATTTTCTTTATTAATTAAAAAATTCTTCAACTTTAATCCTTTTATAGTATTATCGAATATTATTAGCCACATAAATATTTAATATATATCAAAAATAATTACTACTTTTAATTTTATTTTTAAATAATTATGCTCGGTCAAACATCATCAAATAAAAATAGATAGTACGTGGACAATTTTAGTCTAAGGGACAAGTCCTTTTATATATATGTCGAATTTTTGGTGTTGAAAGTCGTAAAAGGATAAAGGTGATGATAAGTGCAGATAATTTATGTATCTTTTGAAATCGTATACATTACTATATTATATTGGGTTGACTCCTCATAAAAAAAGTACTATTTTATACAATTCAGAAAAAAGTTAAATGGAATTTGTACCTTTGATTTTAAGTCCTTTGAAAATCTTAGTGCAGAGATACGTACAACTAAGTATTATTCGAACCAAATGCATTCGCCCAATACATAAACATTCTCTTAAACTTTGTTTCAGCTGACGTCTATATCCTACAATTTTAAATATAAACAAGTAGGTAATTAAACTTGTACAAAGTTGAATAAGTAAACACACGCATTTTACATTACAATTCAAGTGAGATACACTTGAACCAATTTGTTGGACGCGAGATAGAATACATTTATCTACTCATTCAACTCTATGCAAATTTTAAGTATCTATTTATACATATCCAAAGTTAAAAAATATAAATATCAGTTAATACTAAGTTAAAAGACACATCTACATAATGTCTACTAAATTCAGTTGAACTGTACTTTAGATAACATGTTCCATCCATCCACCATCATTTGTAATTTTGTATGCACTTCATCATACCAAGAAAAAAAGATCCCCAGGCAACACATGTTATAAAGTGACTACTAATTGCTAGATTAAAAAAGAACAAGAAATCATATACTAGAACCTAAATTAGACAAACATGAACATTTTATAAAAGTGTGTAGTAGCAAAATAATAAAACAAGAGATTTGGTCCTGTAATGAGCCATTACATAAAATTCCATCAGATAAATTTTAGAAGTGAATTATACATGTAATATAAGAGTTCATCATTTATCTTTTCAACACAACCAAAAAAGGCACTATACGTCCCTATGGTGAAACCTGACCAAATAATATTTGCTAACGTCGAAAGTATGAATGACCCAAAAGTATAAAAGGGGAGAACATTTAAGAGAAAGTCCTAAGTAGGGCCTTTGTCTTAGGCCTCTCAAATCTAACCAATATTTGAGGCCACGGAAACGCTTAAATTCTTTCCCGGTTTCTCACAGTACAACAGTAGCAGCAACATATCTAGTGTAGTCCCATGGTTCAAACAAGTCGACATGTTTGAATTGTGGGACTACACTTCAAACATGTCTCCCAACTCCCAACTGATGAAAAATGAATAATAAGAAGCTTGAAATAAACAAAGATGACAATCACCTCCATTATAAACAGACAACAGCTTTCCACTATATTTCATCTGGCTAATTTTTTTTTCCAGTTTACAAGGTGAAAAGAAGGATTCCAGTCTGCCTAACAGCACAAATTTCCCCAATAAAACCAACCTAAAACACAATTTTGTGGTACCAAGCAAAAAAGTATGGCACTTTTACAACATGCTGGCCTTTTAAATAAACAGCGGAAGCATTAGCTTCGCAGGACACAAATCAAAAGGTTGAAATGGAATAAGCAAAAACCAAATGAATAATTGAGGCATCACAATTATGGGCCATGTAAATTTTGCAATATGGCCTGAACAATGTCATCTAAAGATGTACAAACAATACTGAAACACTGGCCTCTTCTTTCATTGTTCCACTTCTAATGCAGAAGAAATCCACTCTGATGCAGCCATATTAACATCTGTTTCCACATGCATCACAAGAGAGACTGGAGTGACTGACACCTGAAAGAGCAGAAGAAGACCCACTGGTCAAGAGCGTCTGAAATAGTGGTTCTACCACAGTGATGGATTTTAATAGTCTAAGGTCAGGTCCGAAACATATAAGTTCTGATATTGCATATGCCGCTACAAGAGCAGAGAACAATAAAACACTCCGAGCACAGAACACTCTTGACTATGATTTCTCATCCTTTAGAGTTTGGAACAGAAAACCCCAGTGTCATGTAGAACAAAGAAAACACTATCCAGGATAAGTGAAAATGAACTTACAAATCCGTTTTCGAGAGCTCTAAAATCTAAATCCTCGTCGGCGTCTTCTTGTTTCTTGTCAAGCAACTGCAGTGCAAATAACCAACAAAGCAGATAAGAGAACAAATCAAACCTAGTTGGTACCACATTTGAGAAAAGACAAGGATTGATCAGGTAAAGAGAGATTGGCAAAGATGTGTCTAAGGTTGCAGAAGGAATGCTGGTGTATTTGGCCGTATAAACCACAATTTAGCAGCATTTCAAGAATCAACAATAGAACTATAGAAGCATGTTATATCATCAAAGTGATAAACAGTTGCCATATATGTAGAAAAGAGAATTAGTAGAGCAACTAAATACTACACAGCGAGAAAAGGAAAAATCATTCTTACCTCCAATCTAAAGTACTTGGCTTTCCTGTCCGGATCAGATTTCCCTGCAACACCAACAGATTCAACAACCTCTATTTTTTTTCTCTGAGTAGCTAATTTGCGAGCAGCACCCTGAGCAAAAATAAGAAGGCAGAGGTTTGATGATATCCAAGAGAGAAGGAAAGACATGAGGACTGGGACAATCAACATGCCACTAATCATTTTCCAAATGCACATCACCCTTCTCAATCAATTACTGCCTGTTATTGTCAAGAAGTATCTGAAAATACTACTCAGCTACTTGAAGTTGGTTTGAATAGCTTGGCCTTTCACTTAAGCACTTGGGATCCTATATTTATTATTTTTTTACTGTTCTAAGTATTGATTTTCTGTTGTTTTTTTTTGGGTGGACAAACTGTACAGCTAAATAGATTATTAAAAACAGTGGATAGAGACTTACTTGATTGGTTGATACTTCTACACTCATTCATGATAATTCAACTCTATGCAAATTTCTTTAGATGAAGAACAGAGGATAATTTAATTCATAATCTTCTATAATGTAACACAACCATGTGTAATTTGAACATTACTTGTTTAGCTCTATAGATGCTCTGCTCCAAAGATTCATAAGATTACTATCATGAACTTGATTTAACCACCATGCAGTTATTAGGCTACTACATTATATAAAGGTGCAGTTATGCCAAATACAGTATCATTTACTCACTGCTGCAGAAGCATCTCGACCTAATTGCGCGAGCTGCATCCCAAGGCTTTGCTGATTTGAAAGAAAACGTCCAGCAGCAAGATTTCTGGTGGATGATTTAGCTTGCCAGCAAAGCTTAGCGTTCCAGAGACTTTGCTTGGTCAATTTGAATCCCTGTCAAGTAGAGGTTAATGATATATCTGTTGCTTGAAATCTCAACAATAGGTGAACTGATGAAGAAATAGAAATGTGCTTCTGGCAGCTATTGCAGAAGGTATGACAGTCATAAGTCCATGCATGACCAATAGCAGGGCATTTACTTATCTGTATTACTTTGGAAAAGGGTAACTATATCTGTATTACTATCCTGTAATGCTATGGTCAGTCAACAACATCATAAATCAACAAATGTTTCTTTTCTTAATAGTTCCCGATTTGAAAGAATATGTTTGATTTCATTTCCCTTTCTGGAAACTGAAGTTGGTGCAAGTATGAATGCTTTGGGGCTAACCCACTATCGGAAGACATAGGTGTGATACATTAGGCAACAATTTTATATGGCTTGTCTATGGGAAATTAGGTGGCGTATCACAGTTTAAACTATATTTTTATGTGGAATCTTCAGATTTCATTAACAGACAATAAAATTGAAAACGTAGACATTTTTATTATGTTATAGCTTACCCCTAAAGAATCTCTAACCACCAAAGATTCCCCTCAAAACCAAAACTCATTGCTATTATTATTAAAATAGATTTCAAACAAGTTATACAAATTTGAGATTCCTGCCATGAGAAATGTCAAGGCATCCTTCCAACTACAGTGGATTTTATTCGTTTTTTCCCCCAAAGGAGGCACAGTTAAGATAGAGGATTATTGAACAGACCTTGTTTGTTAGAGGAGATTTCGGAACACCAATATGCAACAAGCAATCTTTAGGAAATGCTCCTTTTTCTATATCTCTGATAGCTGCGTTTATCAATGGTAAACAAACACCCACAGCGTCCTTGAAATCACTTTCTTGACTCTCATCATTCCTCCTAAAGTAGATTATTGAACAAACTATTAATTAAGAATATGAAGAATGAAAAAACATCAGTTGATCAAAATAGAAACTTAAGTACCAGTCAAGTGATATCGATATAGATGGAACACTGTTAAACAATGCCTCCCTAGCACCAGCTACAACACCTGAGTAAAACCTGGACAGTGCAGTACAGTAATAAGTAATACACATAATCACAGATGCCCAAGGCGGCAAAAAACAACAGAAATACAAGTGCAAGAAACCTGAAATCACAGTTTGACTAACTTAATGACTAAAGAGTTTCAGGAATATATACACACTAAATTAGATTTACTCACAAAGACTATGGTACTTACATTTGATGGCCACAACTTGAACCCCTGTTGATTCCACTTATTACCTAAACATCCAAGGAGGAAGAGATAATAGACAGACTCAGCATGTCGGCAATACTAAATCCATTTTTTTTCCAAAATGATACAGAACAAAAAGGGTGCCTAAGAATACCAGGACTGGCTTCGACCAGGAAAAGAGTGCTCCAGACAAGGCTAATGACACACAATCTACGGGAGTCCCTGAGAGCATATTGAATAAAAGAAACATAATACCATTGAGCTAAAACTTGGTATAGAGTTCTAAACATACAAATATATTTGCCAAACTCTTCAACAAAAAAGAACCATAACAACCCTACAGTAATTGTGCGTTCATACCAGATACTTCATAAGCAGTAGCACCGTGAACCTCAGTTGGAGTAACTGCAACGGTTTCTTTAAGTGTAAAAGAGTGGCCTGCCACCGATTTATCTCTACAATAGCATATATGATTTAATCACAACAAAGGAACCTTCAAGATCATTCAAAATCACAGATAAGTTGCTTTTTAGCTCAAACCAGAAGGCATTCACAAAGCTGACTCAATGGTCCACATTCAAACATCACCACAACCTCATTTGAACACATGCTAAAGAACTTCAAAATCACATAAGCAATAACACCTTGAATAACTTCCGCGGTTTCTTTCATAAAAAAAAAGAGTGTGACCCGCCATTGATTTACCTCTACCGTAACCAATATGCTTCAACTACAAAACCAAAAACCTCCAAAATCATTCAAAATCTTGGATATGTTGCTTTTTCAGCTCAAACTAAAAGGCTGTGGCAAAGCTGACTCAAGGGTCCAAAACTCAAACTTCTACATAATATATCAGTTGAAAACACACAAAATTAACCACAACCAAAATCATAAACAAAATTTAACTGGCGTTGAGGGGTAATGTATAAACAAAATTTGGGTATGAATTTGGAAAAATATAAAAAGTGCAAGTAGAGAAACTCACGATTGGGGAGCGCAGACGTTAACATTACAAAGGCCTTGACGAACAAGAGCATCAACAAGACAAGTAAGACCAGGAGATTCAATCCCATCAGCGTTAGTAACCAATACAACTGGCTTTGTACTCTCAGCGTCATCATCAGCAACACCGGAAACCGAGTCGGAATACGACGGCTGAGTTGATGGGTCATCATCTTTAGGCTTCGATTGCTGATCTTTATCATTTTGGTCACCACCCTTTCTGTTAAGAAGAACTTCCTGAAGATTTGACACCAATCCCGGTGGCAAGAAGTTGTTCTTCACCGCAGAAGTCGTCATTTTGGAGAACCAAAAAACAAAAGCGGATAATTGTTTGATGATGAAAAGAAGACCCCTTTTATGTAAAATTCAAAACCCTAGAACCAACTTTCAACAATGGATATACCTGTCCCAATGGAGTTTTTTTTAGAGAGAGAAAGAGAGAAAATGGCTTGTTTCTCCAATAGGGTACCGTGAGGAAGGAAAAGACTCAAGGAACAAACAAATCTCCTTCTCATTAGTAACGCGTTGCCTACACGTACTAATTAAGAGCACATCTTTTTGGTTGAAGTTTAAATTTTACACTTCCCTTACAAAGATATATATAATAAATAATGTACTAGTCCATATTTTATTGTCGGTACTAATAAATTTGAGAAATAATAGTAAAATCAATATGTAACATTTTATAAGTGAGGCGTAGAGAGATAGAGCATAAATTTCCTTTTTCAAAAAATTATATTATTTATATATAATTAAAATAATTTTTTATGTACATACAATAAATATTAAATTATTTTTAATTTGTTCGTGTGTCTACTTTTTAGATTGTGAATCTTTTTTGTAAATATCCTACCTCCACCACTGATGAACCTCTTTACACAAAGAACATGAATTGTATAGAAAAAGATATACCTCAAAATGTATTGTCAATGTATTGAACCTATAATCTCAATTAATTTTATTTAATTTCCTAAAAAAATTGAAATTAACTTTTAAATTAAGGCTATTCATTAACATAGAAAGTTTTAAAACTTTGGAGAATATCTAGCACTAAATAATATACTTGATTTTAGAAAATTAAATAATATTTTTATTTATGTGATTCTTGACATAATTAAATCTCCATAGTTGCTCTATTGTAGCTATTTAGATTGCAATACCACAAAACACATTCAAAGCAAGAATCTTAAATTGTAACATTATGAAATGTATCATATGCAAAAATAATTATTGTAGATTAATGATTCTTACACAAGTGATTTTTTTATTTTTTTAAATTAAACAAGAAAATCGATACATGAACACTCATATTTCATCTACTTACTTACACATGTTATCATCTTGGTATTTGAAAAATCAATAGTGATATTTTTTTAAAAATATTCAATTAAACTTATCTCATCTTATTTAAATTAGTAAGAATTGAATGAAATAAAAAGTCTTCTTAATACTTATTTTTAATCAAATTTTCTTGTTGACTCATTTAATGTAGTAGTAATACTTTTTATTTTACACTAGTAAAAAGCTAAAGACAAAACTTTTTTCGATTTATATTTTGATTATCAAAAGTTAAATTATATAAATTTTTAATTAATACTTAAAGCTTTTTTATCATATTAAATAAAAAATTTATAATTTATGATATTTTTATATAATTTTTAAATAATTAAATTTAAATTATTACAGTGCTATATGTTTTTGAAGCGAAAATATGCACGATTTTATGGTGGGCGGCAATGATTTTTGAAATAGAGGACGTGCCGACACGCAGTATGAAAGAGCGTGAATTGGCACGGAAATAATGTACATACATAGACAATGTATAAGGTATTATCAACGTGGCCTCCTGCAATTGCGAAATTCTAATTTATGGGGCCCCACTTTTGGATTAATGATGTATTAGCCTTTCATTAATTTACTGTAATGACATTGTCTATAATCTCAACTTTCTTAATTTATTAATCAACAACAAAAACAGTATTAATAAATTTATGATTTAAGTCCCTACTTAATTTCAACGTTGTCTTAAATTGCTCGGTCAAATAAAGTTAATTTGACCCCCATAATTATCAAAAGTTTGTTGTTTTGAATAATCAAAACTCCATTAGTACGTTTTGAGTTGAATCAGTATAATTATTTCAATAATAAAGGAAAGGAATAATTTGGATAAGAAAAAGCTAAATGGTTTTTTACTGTCAAAATAAATAGCAGTAATATTAGCCTATATTGGCTACAAGTTTAATAATGGAATTATATTTATACGTGAAGAGTATTTGTCCACGAGAGACCTTGCAATTGCTATTAATAAACCCTCATTAGCAAATCACACAGGAGAAGTAACCTGTGCTGGGTGATCTCGACTCAGAAGATAAATTCTTTGCTTTCATTGACACAGGATTTTGAACTTGAAACCTCTGCCAAATCACTGGCCACTCCGAAGGACAGAGTATTGTTTTGGACTTAAGAAAAAAGAGATCAAAAGCTAAGCATCAACATGGAGTGGATGACAAAAATAGAATAAAATTTGTATAAATACATTTATGGACCCCTTTATGTGTTTCTTATACACAAAGTACGTGTCATTATACAACTCAACAATTTTTTGGGGCTGTTTGGACATACAAATTTTAATATTTTTCTTTGAAAAATTATGTTGTTATACATAAAAAGATATATGCCCTAAATGGAACAATAATAAAAAGATTTTTAAAAAATCGATATTTTTCAAATAAAATATATATGCACAAATATCACTTGAATTTTCAAATACCTCAACTTGAAAAATGTATCTACTAAAGAATAGCTAAACTATGTTGAATTATATAATACCCCTCAATCACGTACAACAAATCTCACTAGTAGAGTGTGGACAGGATAAAATATACGCAGATCTTATCACTATTTCATAGATATAGAAAAGTTATTTCCAAAAGACTCTCAGCGCAAATATATCAATCTACCCCTCAATCACCTGCCTATGATTTTCTCAGACATTTAAGTGTGCTTCACATTGTAAAATTCCCAAAGCCATATCCATCAAAGGAAACTACTGTTATATACCAATTTCTCATATTTGGGAAGAGAGAGGACATGGTGTATTTTAAAAGGACCATTCATTTGTATGAAAATAGATCTTACAACAATGCCCCTTTATTAGTTAAAAGATAGCTTTCCTTGTCCTTTGGATCTCACCGTTACTACTACTACTACTACTATTCTTCTGCTTTTATTACTCAACGTCGGAGTAGTACATTTGAAATTAAATACTCAGACCCACCATTTCATTTCATTTCAAATGTCAAAGTTGATTTGTTCTTTAAGCTGTAAAGTAACTACTTTCTATCTGGCATTTGGCAATCAGATCTTTACAAGGGCAAAAGGCTCTTCATATTCCTTATTTGCTCAATCAACCAGTTTTTGGGTGCTTTTTTCTAAAAAAATTTTACATGTTCTTTGGTCAATACATCTCATTTTCGCTCCTATTCTCGTAACTACCATCATCACCACCCAAAACCTACCTACCACCTCTCATAGTATCTATCTAAATCATAAAAAAAACTTTTCCTTCAATACGAAAACATCCTTTATTACGTAAATATTTTTTTCTCTAATTAATTGTGATGGAGTATAAGAAAGTGTGATTTAATTAGTTTTAGGTAACTCATGAATTTATTAATCCAATTCAGAGACATTGAAAGATAAAATCTGACGGACCCAAAAACCGAAGAGAAAAGAGTGGTTAACGTGGACAAATGTCGAAAACAAATTTAGGCTTTGACGGATCCATGAAACCATCTACTGTAAGTAATTATTTAAACCAACTTCCAACTACCAACCATGGTAAGCCTGCCACAAAGGCCACATCGATTTGTTTCCTTCTACCTTATTCTTTATTATACACCTATACTTTTCAAAAGTGAAACTATTCACTTTCAAGTGGTGTATTACACTTGCTGTCACATCAGTATCATGTTAGCACCACATCATCACCACGTCAGGAGTGATAATTTTTTTTATATCTTTTTTGTTTTCTTTTCTTTAATCATTAGCTTTTCTTTTATTAATTATATTTTATAATAGTAACTCCTAATTAATTATTAAAAATATGTAATAATTACATCTTCATTTAAATTGTAAAGAAGAACTTTCAGCCATGACCATTGCAAAGAAGAACTTTCAGCCATGATCAGCTTACTTGATAACTTCACCAACTCCTTTCTTTACTCTTATCCCTTTTGGGGATGGGAGGCCGGTTATGGGACAAGGCATTGGAGACCATACCAGTTATGATATCATAAAAGTGCTTAAACCATCAGCTTGTCAACTATCTTTGTGAGCAATTGCAATAATAATAAAAGTAAAAATGAAAACAAAGTATGATGTAAGTATAACAATAACAATAACAATAATACTAATTACATGAGAATCTCTAGTCGAGAGAAATGATTCTGAAGTATGGAGTACTTAAACACAAACGAAAAAATTAAAGACATATCAAACGATTGTCTTGTCGCAAGGCTTTGCTTACCAATTCAAATTAAAGACCATTTACATTGTTTCGACAAATACCAGAGAGATTTTCCAAAAAAAATGTGAAAGGAGGCATACATGTAAAAGCCTTTCAAAAGGGTTAACAAAGAAAACATTAGTTTTGAACCTAACAGATTTACCACATCATGGTGGATATATTGCGTAATGCAACAAGCTTACCAGCAAAGACTGCTTTTATGTTTACTGTTGCAATTTCACTTTCAATGCCTCAATCACTGCAGAGAAGTCCTGGTCACTCAGTCCATGAGATTTTGCAACCTTGTAGAGTTCATTAGTTGCTGCAGCAATTGGAATGGGTTGTGAAACAGATTCTGCTAATCCCAGAGCTAGACGAAGGTCCTGAGATAAGCATATTTTTTGGTTAGAAGACGAAGCTTAGTTTGCATACACTAGGCATTCCTGGAAGGTTTGAGAAAACCTTTTGCTGATGCTTCAGAGGGAATGCTGTTGGATACGAAGATTTGACCATTGAAGGACCTTTAACGGCATACATTGGAGCACTAATAGCACCCTGTGAGATCACCTGTGTACAAACCATGGAGCAAAAATTAGCAACAGATATTAGACATATTTCAAGGTGCAATGCACCATGTGATAAATCTTATGGTAGGAAATCTCTTGAAAAAATCAGTATTCAGAGGACAAAGTTCTCCTTGCATATGAGGCAAAATTTAAGGCGGCAAGTCTTCACCCTACAAAAAAAATTTGTGGGTACTTGAAACTGAAATGAAGACAAGCTGATTTCACATCAAGCAAGTCTGTTAGAGATTCATCTTATGCATTTTCTCATTTTATTTTTCATTGCGCACTATTATCTATTTTGAATCTTTTTCACACCATGCGATGTCCGGAAACATGGTCATGGACATGACTTCCCCACGCCCCACCCCTCCCCCCATTTTTCTTTTTGTATTTACTACTGGCCAAATCGTATCCTAATAAAGGAAAGTTCTCAACAACTTTATGTGGAATTCCGTTCTTCCTTAGAAATCCAAAAAGATAAATTTTTAGGATGTTATCAACATTTACCATCCTACAGGAATCCTAAAGAGCACAGACAGGTTTCTAGTTTATATTAGCTGCTTACCTTCTCAAGAAAATTGTTATATTGTTCACTTCATTAGACAAGTTATTTGTGACTAAGCAAAGAACAGAAAATCATGCAAGATAATTTAGAAATCGTTAAGAAGGCGAAGAAAACTTGGAGTGCAAATTCAGCATTGAGAGGGAGGAAGAAAACTCTGAGGTGAGGCTTGCCACTCAACCTATCCCCAGGAGGGATAAGTTTAAGTATCTGGGGTCCATCATCCAGAGTAGTGGCGATATCGATGATGATGTCACACAACGTATTGGGGCAGCATGGACTAAATGGAGGCTGGCCTCTGGAGTATTGTGTGACAAAAAGATACCACTCAAACTTAAAGGTCAGTTCTACAGAGTAGTGGTTAGACCAGCGCTGCTGTATGGGGCGGAGCGTTGGCCGATTAAAAAATTCATGTTCAGAAGAGATATGTCGCAGAGATGAGGATGCTGAGATGGATGTGCGGTCACACCAGAAGTGACAAGGTTAGGAATGAAGTTATTCGGGAGAAACTGGAGGTGGCCCCGGTGGAGGAAAAAATGAGGGAAGTGAGACTGCGATGGTTCGGACATGTGCAGAGAAGGAGTATCGATGCTCCTGTTCGGAGGTGTGAGAGTTGGCTGTGGGAGCTACTCGGAGGGGTAGAGGTAGACCAAAGAAGTACTGGAGGGAGATGATCAGACAGGACATGGCGGCACTCGACCTCACTGAGGGCATGACCCTAGATAGAAATAAGTGGAGGTCGCGAATTAGAGTAACACACTAAGTTCTTCTTCTTCTTCTTCCTATTCCTCCCCTTCGGTACCTTCCTCTTAGTATTATTAGCGTTTGTATTATTTTTACTATTACTATTCCTTTTTCTCTTCATTATCTTGCATATAAGTGTTAGTTTATCATAGTTACTTACTGTCATGTGCTATGAATTGTTAGTCGCACTTGCTGTTCTCTTACCTTACATTTCATTTTGTCATATCTAGTCTTTCTACTTATGGGTTTTGAGTTGAGGGTTTTAGAAAACAGCCTCTCTACTTCTATGAAGTAGCAGTAAGGTTTGCGTATAATCTTCCCTCCCCAGACCCACTTACGGGATATCACTGGGCATGTTGTTGTTGTTGTTTAAGAAGGCGAAGTGATACAAGAAGCATATTCACAACGGACCAACCTCAACAATAAGCTATTTGTTTTATCAGGAAATACCTCAACTAATACACTTGGATCAAGTCCAACTTTCTCACTAAGAACTAATCCTTCAGAAAATGAGGCCATCATACTGCAAATTTTTAGTGAAAGAAAAGTTGACGTTAGTTTTAGTTAGATCAAACAAAAATAGGAAGAGATGAAAATGGATTCAAAATCAGCACCTTCCCATAACCATATTGACAACAAGTTTCATTGCAGCTCCATTACCAACTTCACCAAGGTAAAATCTTGACTGAGATAAAGGGGGGAAAAATATTAAAAGGTGAAAAGAGTTGCAACACACTCAGTGAAGAGGCAGAATGAGACCTTCCCCATAATATCCAATAGTGGAGCAACTTTTTCATAGAGCACGCTGTCACCTGAAAAGTTTGCATCCGTGGTTTTAATTTAATTCTTTTTCTTTGATGGTCTCAAGAAATTAACAGCTTTTGTCGAAATTAGAGATATACATGCATTTTTCCATCAATCTCGGATGGAGCCAAAGATTGACTATTTTTTGGCTTTGGAGTATGATGGAATAA
>JAOTQJ010000072.1:29706015-29719081 GCA_025642045.1 Solanum sejunctum | reverse complement strand
TGTGATTCATTTTGTTTATTTGGGGAAAAGATTTATTGCGCTTCCGTTTTGTGTGTCGTCGTTGTTTCCCCTACATACAGTACTGAAAAATCGCAAATATTTAACGTTTTGCATAATAGACTCAATACAATGTAGCCCTCAAAAATCAACTCAAAAAACTCATGTTATCCAACATATTGCCATTCAATCTTATATCACTGCTTTAGATATCTACAAGTCCTAAAGACTTTACAATTTTTCTAGCTATAGAAAGAGGCATTTGTTTAAGATTATACAAAACAGGGAAGAGTACAGTATGCTTAACAATATAGATCAATATAATTTGTGCAAACTCCAGAATCGCATATAAATAAAAATATAAAAAGAGAAGGAACCAAAAGTCGTCCTCCTCCCTTTTCTACATCAACTAGAATCACAGTAGAGCCAGAAGTAGCAGGCAGCACAGCGGATAGACAACTTAAATCACAATTTTAGGCTATAAGAGAGCACTCCTCATGTACAGTTTACATGGTAAAACAATTTAGTTTGTAGTGAAAATTGGAGGAAAACGGAGAATGTACCTTTGGGAGCAGAAGTTTGAGAAGAGAAGGCCTTGACTGAAACAAAAAAGCGCGGTTTGATTGGGAAAAGGGAGAAGGATTTGCAATTTAGGTAAGTGGATAGCCGGGGACAAAATGTGGAGCACATCGCCATGGCTTCCGTGAGGAAGTGGATAGGAAAATGTTGGAATTGGAAACTGCAATTGGGTTTAACCATAAGTGCCTTTTGCCATTCTCCCTTCTATTATTAGCTACACTTGTCATTTAGCGAGTTTCGAGGCCTCACTAAATTTGCCTAATAGTACGACTAGGAAAGTTTAATATTCGCAAGTCCCGTATATGTTGAGTTTCTTTCTTTTAGCGAACTCAATTACCTCATTTTTCGGTAGAATCGTTTGTGATTTACGATTGACTGACGTCGTATAAAATTTTAGTAAATATTTTTTTTAGTTGTGCAAGTGAAATTCACATGAAAAGTATAATCAATCAAAATATTCAATTCATTTAAGTAATTTACATATCAACCAATCTAAAATAAAATTAATAGCAAATTTGAGATTCTATTTATATCAACGACTTTCTTTTTCACACTCACAACCTTCCTTCACCCTCATTTGTTACTTCTCAAGTTTAATTTTTTATCACCCTCTTAGCTTGAGCGGACAATTTCACAGTAACCCCATATTGGCCTATTCCAAATACTGGATTAATTATTATCACTATTTACAAATAGCGTCACCTCCAAACCGATTACCAAGCGGCCCTAACCAAATAATAATTTTTGGCTTTATTTTAAAATCGCTATTTGATCATGAAAATTTCAATTTCTAACTTTAATTTCCAGTAGAAAAACTCCTCCAAACATGAGAAAAGTGCTTCACTATCTCTACATAAATTTCAAGTAGAAAGAAAAATATTTGGCTAATCTGGTACACAACTAATTCACCAACTAGCCAATCGCCCCCAACCTTATCTTCCAAATTTCACAGTACTACAAAGTTTGTAACTTCCTCCCTTACCTTAACAGAAAGGGTAAATTGATTTAAGCCAACAGACTCTGTGTGGTTACAGTTCACGCAAATCAGTAATGCTAATACAACCTACAGATAGTTTACTCAAAAAATAAGCAGATTAAATCTAACTGTATCGTCAACCACAAAGAAAACAAACCCAGCAGCAATAATTTTACATCGTAGTCGAACCAATTGCAATATTAGACTAGTCAGGAAGGTCTCAATTCCTGTAGGGATGAAACCTTCCACCTGCAGCACCACCATTGCCATATGCTTTAGCACCGCCAGTGCTGCCCCCAGTGTCATAACCTTTAGCATTGAAAGATGCAGAGCCTCTAGCCCCACCAAACCAGCTACCATCATCACCGCTTGCATATCCTCTACCGCCAGCATATCCAGCAGCACCACCATAGCTACCAGGAGCACTATAGCCAGTGCCTCCGTATCCAGCTGCCCCATACATAGGTCCACTATACCCAAATCCATAACCATATCCACCATATCCAGAGAAATATCCTGCACCACTTCCACCATAACTTCCTCCAATGTTTCCATAGCCACCATAGCCGCCGCCGCCGCCGCCGCCGCTGCCACCACCATAGCTGCCATAGCCACCATAACCTCTACCATATCCACCACCATACCCTCCTTCAGAACCACCAAAGCTATTATACGATCTCGAACCACTGCCACCACGATGCTGCCTGCTCTCATTTGCATGCTCAGCACCAACTCTTTTTGGCTCAGCCCTCTTAATTTCAACCTGAAAAATATCAAAATGTCAAAGAGCTGTATACATTTCATTTCACATAAGCACTAGAGAGAGAGACACACAATCATAATTAGCACCAAGTCTGCATAACTTACTTGTTTGCCATGGATTTCGTGCATACGGCCATTGCTTAAGACTTTTTCAACGGCATTTTCACTATCAAAAGTCACGAAGCCAAAGCCTCGGGATCGACCACTCTCACGGTCCAGCATGATTTGGTGCTCCAGAACATGACCATATGAAGAAAAATATTCCTTCAACTCATCTAAAATGAATCACTGGATTAAAACACCTCTTTTAGATCATAAATAATAAGAACTCTTCTTTAGTTATACCTTCGGTTAAAGATACTGGAAGACCACCAACAAAAATTTTCTTTGTTTTTGGAGCTCCTTTAACTTGCATGTCCTCCCTAGGTACTGTCCTCTTCACTTCCACCTGATACACAAATTGTATTGTGTTTACTAAATGCATAAGCTTAAATAAAAGAGGATAAGAAACCAAAGAAAACATGACAGAACAAGATACTCCCATGCATAAATCCTACCGTTCTACCATCTATGACGTGTTCTTCCTCTAAAACCTTATTTGCAGCTTCTGGGTCGGCAAATGTTACAAATCCGAATCCCCGTGGCCTTCCAGAGACCTTATCCATCATTATTACACAATCTGTTATCTCTCCAAACCTGCTGAAATATTTCCTAAAAGATTCTGGAAAAAATAAAATGTACAAAATAAGTAAAGAGCTGAGAATAGGAATAAGAGTACAAAATAAACAAACAGGATACATACACATAAACTAACATAAACCATTTGGAAGTGTATTCACACAACAATAAAATCATTTGTCTATTAAAAAATATCAAGATTCATCCAACGCAGACAAAGACAACAGATGAATAAGAAGGGAGACAATTAACCTGAAAATTGTTCCAAGAAAGATTGAACAAAGCAGAATTTTCAGGTCAAACAAGAATACGACTCAAAGGTTGCAGCTTTTTCTACTTTCTATTGAGGTCTATCCTATACCCATGTGAAGAAGAGGTGTAGATTCCCCGGTAAGCAGGTGTGAGTGGTTGGATATAGTGGGTACAAGGAGGGGTAGAGGTATACCAAAAAGCGGTCATTAGACAGGGCATGGTGCAACTTCAACTTACCGAAGACATGCCTTTAGATAAGAGGGTGTCGAGGCCAATAATTAGGTTAAAAGGTTAGTTGGACTGATGTCTTGTTTTTCAACGGGCTCAGGGTTGCTGGTATTTTTCGTAGTGGTAGCCTAATTCTTGTAAGTTTCTTGACTTTGATATCTTTGTTTATTGTGTTTCAATTATCGTATTATTTTATTGTTGTTAATGTTCCTTTTGAATACCTAAAATTGCTTTCCTTTACTGGTTATTATGTTTGCTTCACTGTACTTTTTTTTTCATAACTACCTTGATGGAAACAATAAGGTTTATACACTCTACCCTCCCAACCCCACTTGAGAGAATTCACCGGGTATATTGTTGTTTGTAATTAAAATAATCTCCACAATTTTCCCATCTCAAGCTCATGTAACAAGTAAGGCTTAAAAATTTCCACTACATCAGAACCAAATTCTAAGATGAACAAGCAGAACCACTAGACAGCTATACTAGGAAATCAACCAATATTTGTCTTCAAAATTATCATTGTTTCATATATAAATGAAAAGCTATAATACTTATACTTGTATATACAAATATATGTTAAAACAACCCATCAATTAAAAGCCTATGCAAAAACAGGTGAAAGGGACATAGAATCGGAAATAAGCAATATGAAAAATTAACATCATGAGTACCTTCTCTGGTCTCCCAAGCGATGCCTCCAACGAAAAGCTTTCTATCAACAAGCAAAACCAGTAGTTACAATTATTTCGGCATGGCCTCATGCAGGAGGGGAATTTTGCCATTATCTAAAACCTAAAGACCCAAACTATAAGCTATAAACTACTAAGCTAAAAACTAACCCTGCAGAAGCATCATCGTTTGAATGCTTTAATTCATGTCCTGCACTACCATCGTTTCGTTCCTGCTCTTCTACCGCAACATTTTGTTCAGCTACATCATAATCCATTTCGTTCCTATTCTTTCCCTAACTACGAAGATACCTGCAAGTGAATACGAGATTATTTCCAACTAAACTCTATATTTTCCTTTTTACCTGTGTTTCTGCAGTTTTTTGACTAAAACCCTAGAGGCAGAAAGAAGAAACCCTAACAAAACCTTGACAAATACGGGAGACGCAGCAAACTTGTGAATTTAGACTAAATTGAATACTGAAGAGAGTAAATCGAAGGCCGAGAGTTTGTGCAGTTGCAGAAACCCTAGCTCCTTTGCCCTGTATTCTGACGGTGGAGACGGGAAAATTGCCGCCGAGTCGGACTTCTTATAGGTTGGGTTTGATTATATTTTTTAAAATATTTAAGGGTGAAATTTATTTTTATATTTCTTTTAAATTCAATGATATTTTTATGTTTTGATCTATATGACAATATTTTAATTAAGAAAATATTAGTTTAAAATCTAAAAGATTGAGTATATAATTTAATGCCGTTTTATAATGAAATAAGAAAAACATGATAAAATAATAATGTTATTAATTTTAATGAAATTTAAAATATGATAATTTTATAAATATATTTTGATGCAAGTAATAAAAATATATTTCATAACAATTTGTTTGTATTGTAAATAAATTTTAAATTATCATTTAGAGAATAATATATAAATGACAATCAAACTTTGTTTATTTATATAAACAATAAAGAATAGATAAATAGAATTATATACATATATGATTTTTTTAACTTAATTTAAATTGTCATCTACCTTCTTTAATTTTTTATGTATATAAATAAATACTTAAACTTTAAAATAAATAAATAAATATAAATATTTTATATAAAATTTAGAATAAGTTACACCTGAACTAGTTATATTATATCATGTATGATATTATTGGCACCGAATGTTCCCAGAGGGGCTTTTGGAATCCAACTTCTAATCCTAAGGTTGGTTCTTAGGCTTGGAGTAATTAGCTCCTTAATTAAGTATTGATTGTGTTTTGATTAATTGTATTTTGACTTTAAATATAATGTAGATAATAATAAAGAAAAAAATTCTTATAAATTAATTATCGAATTATTAAAATTCGACTTGAATATTGAAGTAAGATATTATTAATTATAAAAATATTATTTAAATATGAGTTATTAATTACATTACTCAAATTATTTTTACTCACATTATGAACAAATTAAATTATTATTTTGTCGATCTATACTTAACCTGCCCATATATGACACAGTAAGTTCATTTATCATCACAAAACATATATTTATGTTTTAATTTTTTTTCATATTTATATAACTATTTTATTTTATTTTATAAATAAATTTGATTTATTAATTTTCTTTGAACACGTTGAGTTATTAATACGGGTCGATTCATCTCATTCGAGCTAGTCCTTATATGCTTTGGAATTAAACAGGTCAAAGTTGAACTGATCCTTTTTTCTATGGGCTAGAAAATAGTTAGTCAAACCCATTAGTACGTGGGTCATTGCCTTGTCGGGCCAACCCATATTTTTATTCATATATTTTTTTTATACATTTTAAAATTAAATTATAATTTAAAAAGATTAAAATAAATAGCAACAGGAAAATATACACAATATTAATGTTACTATTATTTTCTCTGTCAATCTTTATTTATTCACTATACTATTTTGATATATGCAATAATATTTGTCCACTTTATGAAATAAAAAAAATAATTTCACGTTAGGTTTCTAGTTTATTTTTATCATTAATTGTAGTTATATTCTTGTTACATTTTCCAAGATATTGTATTTATTATATTTAAAGAGTGATTTAGTAAAATTACCCCTATTATTTATTGTTTTTTCATCTATGTGCCAAGTCAATAAGACACAAGTAAAGATGAACGAAGGAAGTACATATTATAAAGATATAATTTATATCTAAGTTTTAATATTTAAAAATTTTAAATGATCTCTGAGTTTAAACTCTTATTATTTTTAATATTTTTTTAATTTTTATTTTTAATTCGGTCCATGGGTCGATGCAACTTATATTACAAAAGTCTAATAAATAAATAGATTTATTCAAGTCGAGCTAAAAAATTATTTTTTAAATTAACTTTAAAAATCATAATTCAATCTTATTAAATCACAAATTAGATTAGGTCGACTCAAAAGGATCTAAAAATTTACACATCATCAAAAACTGCACACACCAAAAACTCTTTACTAATTTTCTCCCTTTTTCCTCACTCATTTCTCTCATTTAGGGTTTCTAATCTACTTCCTATGAGTAATAATCTCAATAAAGATCAGTTCAACATGTCCAATCTCGGTGGTTCCCTCCCCATCGTTGTCACCGGTAAAATTCTTAAATCTTTTTTCAAACCAATTCGCTTTTTTATTGATGAACAACAATAACAATATATCCAATGTCTCAAAAGCTCCCGCTCGCGGAGTGGAGTCGCATGTACGCAACCTAACCTTTAATTATTTTCAGATTTTTATTGATGAATTAACATTAATTTCAATGATTTTTTTTCGTTTTGGTGTAGCTTTGAGCGCCGAGGATCGTATTAGTGAATACGCTCAAGGTTTGGTTAAATCATATTTGGATTTCATTGATTTATCACCTACTTCAATTAATTATTGTTATTATTGTGAAATTTGTAGAATAAGCTTCAGAATTTAGATGGGCAACATATGGATGTACTTGAGACTTTGACGCCACAAGCTAGGAAGCGTGTAGATGCTCTAAGAGAGCTCCGGGTACTTTTATTCATCACTAAGATCTTCATTAGTCTTTTAAAAAACTTTAATTTGGTAGTTGATGGAATAACACAATTGATTAATCTGTTCAATTTTGTATGTCATCAATTGAGTCAAAGCTGATTTATAATTTAATCTATAGTTCAAATATAATGTCTAGGTTGATAAATGTAGAGAGGATTACGAGTGATGTTTGAAGTTTTTGATATATTATTTTAGGAAAACTATTTATGTTTTTAGAAATTTAAGGATATCCTTACTCCATGTTGTATAATGGCTCAGGGAAAAAAGCATATCTAAGAATTTTTTTCTGCCAAATCGTTTGAACTTCTTTCTATCTTTGTATACATGTGTACTTTCTAACATAATGCCTATGTCATTATAAAAGAAACAAAAGACATAATGCAATCAAGAAATGAGAAAAGAGCTCACCAGAATGACTTCAGTCTATACTTGAAGTTTAAGAACCTTACAATATTTTCACTATGGAAATAATTCATTGCTAATCTATTTTTATTAAAAAAATTAATGCCTCGATAATCTTGTTCTAAAAGAATTTAAAAATATATGATAATATATCACGTGGGATGTATATGTGATGACAGTGTAATTCTTTTAATAACAATAAACAATATTTTAGGTTTTTAAAGGACTGAGTACTTAAAAAAGGTTACAATCTTCAAAAGCCTGTATTTAGGCAACTATATTTTATATGATCCAAAGTGAGTAAAAGATTATTTCAATTATACTAAATAGTAAGGAGAAAAGATCCCATATTTTCCTAAAACTTTTCTTTCTTTCATTTAATATCACACTTCATCTCGATGAATATTCACTTTAGATTTCTTAGATCATTTAACTATTGATCTACTATTTTTATCATAGTAGCTATCTATTAGCAGTGTTCTTATGACAAATAGCAGTGAAGATCATGATCTGTTACTAGTCTTATCTGATTTTTACCTACCTTTATATGGAAGGAAGGCAGACTGGTCGATGAATGTGACCATGATTTTGATGATCGTGTCTTGTTACAGTTAATTATTCTGTATTTAGATAATATAACTTGATATTAGTTGTGCCTATCTAGAAAGATGTGCAGATTGCATGATAAATATACTATGCTTTGTGATGACATGACCCTCTTATTTAACCATGCCTATTTACTTTCATCAATAAGTCTCAGAACGTGAGAAATATGTTCAAAGTGAGAAATTCATAGCCTAATGATTAATTTGTAACAATTTCATTTCCGTCAACTTTTAATATGTTTCTTAGCTTTTTACACAAGGATGATATATTTTTAATGACTACTTTTGTAAATGAAAGAAAAAGACTTTAACATGATTTTATCTAAATATAGAGCCAACATGATGAGCTGAAGGCAAAGTTTTTCAAAGAGAAGGCTGCACTACAAGCTAAATATCAAAAGCTGTATGAACCATTATATACAAAGGTCAGAAGAATAATTCTATGTTGTTCCATGATTGCAGTTGAAATTAGTTGTCTTGCCCTTCCTTATGCTTCCCATCTTCCCCTCCCTTCACCCACCGCACCCACCCAAAATATACAATGAGAAAGAAAGGAAATGAGATATGGCTTACATGTTTTGTGGATATGTTGCAGAGATATGAAATAGTAAATGGGACTGTTGAAGTGGAGAGTGTTGATAAAGCAGCTCCCATGAAGCAGGGTGAGAATAAAGAAAATGAAAATGGTAACTATCTATTGCATTTCTTTCATCAATATAAATTGATCTTAATACGTACTTTTAATTCTTTTTTGGTGTTAATATTTAGTGTCAGAGAAAGGTGTTCCAAACTTTTGGCTGACTGCTATGAAGAGTAATAAGATATTGACTAAAGAGGTAAATAATAATAAATGTTAATTATTAGTTTTAATTATAGGCCAATTAACTGATTGCAAATGACTCCGTTGTAGATCTCAGAGTGTGATGAAGAAGCATTGAAGTACCTCAAGGATATCAGTGGTACAAGCTTGATGAGGAAAGGGCTTTAAGCTTGAATTCTTCTTTGATACAAACCCTTTCTTCAAGAATTCTGTCTTGACTAAAACCTATCACATGATTGATGATGATGATAATCTCATATTAGAGAATGCCATAGGGTAAGTTTTAACCTCTATATGTTCTAATTTTACGTATTACTATGCTATTTTTGTTTGTTTATTTGATGTAGGACATCTTGCAGGACCAATATTGAATGGTATCCCGGAAAATGCTTGACACAGAAAATCATAAAAAGAAAGTCAAAGAAAAGGTCGAAGAATACTAAACCTATAATTAAGTCTGAGAGCTGTGAGAGCTTTTTCAATTCTTTTAATCCACCATAAATACCTGAAGAAGCTGATGTTATGGGTGAAGATGCGGTAAGTTCAACAGCTTTGACTTTGATCGTTTACTATGTAATGCATAATGTTCTTGATTTTATTTGGTAATTGTTATCTTAACAGTTCAAAAGTCTGGAGGATCTATTGAAACAAGATTACAATATTGGGTTTGTCGCTGCTTTCACCTTTCCCTTTTACTTTTGGGATCCATTATGCATTGATGTCCAGATATGCTTTGAACCAGATTCCAATAGCTTCTACATGTTCTGCAAACATATGTTGCTATGTTTTTCATGTGTTAAACTGAAAGAGTGTATGATTTTTTCACTTGGGACTTCTGTGTTTGCAGCTCAATAATTCGAGATAAAATCATTCCCCATGCTATGTCATGGTTTACTGGTGAGGCTATTGAAGGGGATGAATTTGAAGATATCGAAGGTGAGGATGAAGAAGACAAAGATGAGGACAATGAAGAGGAAAGATGAAGATGACGAATAGGAGAAGCGCAAAAAGAAGGTACTATTTGTTTAGTTAGCTTCTACAAAATAATTCATATTTTCGCCTTATCTTTTTGTGGAGATGCTGATAATTTTTCATTTGCCCTATCTCATATAATTTATTTGACTATTTCGGTAGTTTTTAGCATTAAAAGCTAGGTACTACTTTTATGCATCATTTTCTTAAGGAGATAATGTAGATGTCTTTTAGTATGTGATATATTTCTTTGTCAAAATTGCAGAAGAGTGTCAAAAAACAAGCTAGAGAAGATCAACACGGAGAATATCCTCCAAAGTGCAAGCAATAGTAGTTTGTGTGCCCATGACAATTGATGAACTTCAATCATGTTTTGATAGTTAACTTTGCACTGGTTGTATTATTATGCCTGCTTATTTCCTTTCTTTTTTCTGATCTACCTTTTCGGTTCAATTCTGTAAAATGTAGTATGGCTTTTTATGTTTGTTTGGGGTCTACTTTTGCTTATAACAAAGATCACTCATTTATGTGTTGTCTTGCATATTTTCTCTGGTCTCATCTCTCATTTCAATGTTTGGATCATTTTAATTTTTGTGTTTCAGCAAAGGTAGATTAGAATAGTTTCTTAGCTTGTTTTGCACATGCAATTTCCTATCATGATTTCAAATATGTAATCATGAGTTCATATTCCAAAATCTCCAAAAAAAACATTCAAATCATGATTTCAATTTTTCTGTTTAATGTAAAACTTGATCAATAAAATTACATTTTGTAAAAAAAATAAAAAATCGTCATTTTAAATATTGAAAAAAATAATTCTGCTCGAGATGAAGAGATCATTCATATTATGGAAAAGAATTATATTAGTAAATAATCGATTACTATTCCTATTGGCTAGTGAATTTTTGTAAATTTATATGTATTTGATACTTTGTAATTATAAATATTTATTTATCAAAATGTATGATGATGTGTTTATTAATGCAGGGCCATAGGATATTTCGATATCTTATTTTGTACTTTGATTTTCTTGTTCTATAAGATTGTGTAAAGTTTATTTTGATAGTTTTTACAACTTTGTGGAGCTTATGTTTATGAAAAAACAAATACAACTTAAACTTTTTTTGATTCCATCTTCAAAAGATATTTCAACTTCAATCTAAATTAATTTCAAATTTTGATTTCATATTGCATGTTCAAATGGATCCTTAATTTCTCAGTTTCAGCTCTACTCCATCAGAGTTACTAAACACATTGAGCTACAACTATTTAATGAGTAAAAAACATGATCTTTTCATATTTTTGTTATGTTTAATTTTTTTATTCATAAAAAACAAACATCTTTTATAAAAAGGATAAAACTAAAAGGGGAAATGTTAGATATCCACTCTCATATTTCGCTTTATTTGTTTTACTTACATGTTGGGAGAGGGTGAACATGATTTTAATATTCTTGAGAAATAAATACATTTTAGAGGAAATGTTGATGAAATAATTAATTAAAAGAGCATCATTTAGAGAGGACAAAACAATCTCTATCTTCTATACACACTAATATATGTATTTGCGTGCTAAACAACTATTATAAATTAATTAGATTATAATTTTATTTACTTGTACGCATTAGGAGGTATTGAGTTAACAAGGATCTAATTATCATTTTATTTTTCAAGAAATATACTTAATAATTAATTTTTTATTAAAACAAAAAAAATATAAATAAATATAATCACCATATTTTGGCATCAGATTCTTACAAATTATTGTGGTGGGGTATAAAGTTTGAGTCTTCTAGTATGTCAAAATTTAATTTTAAGATTTTGTCCAATTTTCCTGTTTTATTTATTGAAATTTACTGTCGTATTCCTTCAATCCTTTTATTGTCATTTGATTTTAATTCAACTCAAATTTTGAATTTGCACGCAATATGAATTTATTATAAATATTTTAAAATATATTAATCACTTATTTTTATTAAAAAATTTAAATTATATATTTAAAAGTAAATTATATATAAATTAAAATTAATTTATTTAACTATAAATGGTAAATAGCTTTTAAATATGCTATATTTAAGTAGGTTGTAACTTTATGCTAATTAATATAAAATAGTACCCATTTCTACCCCCTCCCCCCACCCCGACAAAAAAAATTAAAAAATAAAAAAAACCTTTAAAACATAAATCAAAAATCAAATCAATATTAATACTAGCAAAAAAAATTAATCCAACTCTAAGAGTGATAATAATAATGCATATTTCTTATTTAGTTTTACATTAGTTTAGATAATTAAAATACATAGCCCAATTTAATTTTTTTAAAATTTTTATTCATGTAATTAATTTATAAGTATTTATTACATTTATTTTAGCATGATTTGGCACTTTAAAGTTATAATATTTTCATTATGACTTATTTTAGTATTATTTAGTACTTTAAAATTATGATCATCTTCATTATGACTTATTTATTTGTAATATTTATTTTATGCGATCTCATTGTTATTTTTTATTGAATATTATTGTGGCTTCGGTAATATCATATTTTGTGTTTTTTTGAAAAATATCCTAGATTTTTGTATTTTGGTAGGACTAAAGAAATATTTGAATCATAAGTTAATTATATATTTTATAAATACTTAATCAATAAATAAAATAAAAAACTCGAAAACACGAGAATTTCGGAAAAAGTTCAAAAATCTGAGAGATATCTTTTGAAAAAATCCCAAAAATTCTGAAAACTTGAGAAACCTGAAAAAATCCTCAGAAAAACTTAAGTTGAAAAATTCAAGTTTTATTAGTTTGGTTTGATTTATATATTTTAAAATCTAACACGAATGGCTTGGTTCAATATTTAAAAATTTGAATCAATTCGATCCACATAAACCCCTAAACTGCTAATCAATAAAATAGCAAAAAGATTAATTATATAATTGACTATAAAAGATAAATACCTTAAATATGTTAATAAGATGATAAATAATAAAACATATTTTTCAATAAAACAATGATTTTCCATCAATCTCGGATGGAGCCAAAGATTGACTATTTTTTGGCTTTGGAGTATGATGGAATAAAGCAAAATGA
>JAOTQJ010000072.1:29667392-29689861 GCA_025642045.1 Solanum sejunctum | reverse complement strand
TCAAACAAAATATAATAATGAAATCGCATAAATAAATATTTCAAATAAATAAGTCACAATGAAGCTGATTTTTAATTTTAAATTACTAAATCATGCTAAAATAAGTCATAATGAAAATATCGTAAATTTAAAGTGCTAAATCATGTTAAAATAAGTGTGAGAAATACTTATTAATTATATGAGTAAACATTAAAAAAAAAATAGATTATGTATTTTAATTATTTAAACTAATGTAAAACTAAAGAATAAATATTCATTATATATATATAATAATGTCGAATTAATTTAGTCTCGGTTTGGTTTTTTAAAATTAAAATCAAATCAAACTAAATATAACCAAGTTTTTTTTCGAATACTAAATCAAATCAAACTAAATCATTAATCGAGTTTTTTCTCTCTATTTGCAATATGATTCGATTTGCGGTTTGATTTTGTTCACCTTAGTTTCAGTTACTTCTGTTATCATTGTAAGAAACTCTCACATAACATCATTTTTTTAACTTTGTTTTTTCTATTATAACTTGTAGCAAGTAATTTGCCTTATTTTCAATTATAATCCCATATGTTTAAGCAGATTATTTGCAATTTAGATCTCTTAAAAATTATTTTTTTTTTCACAATAATAACTTTGCTGTATACTACTTGGAAAAGGTAGAATAGTAAGGGTCATGCACACATCGTTATCAAAGGGTTATTGGAATTGTCTGTATGCACTTGTTTCCTAACACTTTCTGCGAAACTCCAATTGTCTCTCAACGCCAACATTCTCCGAAACTCGATTTATTTTTATTTATTCATTTTTAAATTTAATATATATTTTATTAGTAAATTTAATTACTATAGATTTCAAAAAGTAATTTAAAATATAAGTAATAAATAGCAAGAATAAAATTTTAAAAAGTTTTAAATTTTTTTTAAATAAATGGGGATTATTATCTTTCTCTTCTCTTGCTGTCATGCATAATATGATTATATGCAAGTCTGCTTTTTTAGTGGGTCCTCTATTTGCTCAATCATTTTAGCTTTGGGTTGGACCCACTTCTTTGCCTCCTCGTGATCTCCTCTATTAGAGCGTACAAGTTTGATCAATCATTTGGCATGTGAGTTTGATCAATTCGATTAATTTGAATTTAAATTTATGTTATTAAAAATAAAAATGTTTAGAATTAATATTAAGGTTCATTTAGTTTGAATTTCCAATTTCTTTACATATAAAATTTATCTTTGGTTTAATTTTATAGTAGATGCAATATATTTATCCTATGTGGTGTTTTCTACGTAATTAGTGTGAATATATTTGAACTAATTTGTGTATGTCAAATAAGAAATATATGTTTGTTTATTTAATTTTATATAAATTTAAATATATATTTATACACGTTTAAAATTAAAGGACGTAAGTATTAACTAGGATCAAATTAAAAGTTATATTTATGTATTTCTATAATTATTACTAATTCATCAAGTTGATTATTTTATTAAAAGATCCTTTGGTATATGCATAACAAATGTAAACATTATGCATGTATAAACAAGTTTTTGAAAGATTTCTCAGGAATATAAAAAAGAAAGAGAAAATGATATCTTTTTTTTTTCCAAGAATAGATTACTTACTTTTCGAAGCAATTTTAAAAGACTAAAACCGCTTAAAAAGAAATGAAAGCCATACTAAAGTGGACTAAAATTATTTATGTGATCATTATTATAATGTATATTACATCGATATAAATATATTATGAGTGTTGATATTTTTGACGCAAGTTGAAGATTTGTGCTATGGTTGAAGTGTTAGTAATTTTTCTTGGTAGTGTTCTTCAACTGGACATTAGCTGGTATTTATACTTTTTCACTTTGGATTTGCACAAGCTAGTGACCACTTAAAACTCATATAAAAAGTTGATAAATAGGCACTGCATTTTACATGGCAATTTGACGTCTGATGTGTCTTATATTATATAGAACTTGTATATCTATTTATTTAATTTTATTTAAACTTAATTGTTTACTTAAACTATTTTTGCACATTCAAAGTTGGAGGGGATAAAATGTCAAGTTAAAAAATATAAGTACTTAATATTAGCCATTTTCTCAAGGTTGTGTTCAATCCTATCTTGTGATATAATAACTATTTTTGGACATTTTCTAATGAAAATATTACCCTCCTCGGACTCCACTTGTGAGATTTTACTGGGTATATTTTACTTTCTCTATACTTCACTTATAAGATTTCACTGAGTATGTTATTATTATTATTGTTCTAATGAAAATTTTAACTCTTGTTGCTGCATTGTTTCTCTATAATTTTTTTCTTTTTTTTTAATCTACTCAGATGCATGCATGAATAACTAAGAAGTCTCTATTTTGATGGTAAATTAATAATGGAATATAATAAACTTGTGGAGAACAACACGAGTAGCACTCTGGGAGCTCACATTTGAGTTTTTCTTTCTCTTTATATATATTTTCTGAATGCCTTTTCAAATTATATTAATTTTTATAAAATAAAGCAGATCATATAGTATAGATGAGTATTATTTTTATTTATTTAAAAAGTGAAAGATGAGCTGGGAGAGCATGTCTGAGACTTTGGGTAGAGCAAGATCCCATTTCCAAAACTAAATCATTGAGGAATAAACAAGATGATGACAAAAACAATACTATTATTTTATTCCACTTTACCATACAATTTTTGTCCTCGTAAACTGCGGATGCACATTTTTAATCTGAACACTACCTAATAAGACAACACTGTGCTTCATTTTTTAATAAAATACTGTTTTTTTATTAATGCTGAAAAACTCAAAAATAAATTCATTAAAATTATTGTATAGTATTTTTTTTAATTTGATGTGCGGTAAGAAATACTTCTTATAAAAAATTTCTCATTTTCAAAGTTTGAATACAAGACGTGATTAAGGGGGTACAATCCCACCACGTCCATGATTAGTGTGTAGTAGTTACCTATAGTATATTGCAGAGATGTCGCTGGAAATAAACAAATTCAGTTTTAATCTTGAGTTGAGATACTAAATATACCGATTGGTTTATTGATTTATATTTTTTAAAAAAATCTTTTTATTTACATTTATAAAAATAGTTATATAAGATCATTTCCTTAAAGTTTACTGTGTATGCACATGCAAAGTATTTTAATATGGAGAAGACATAATAGAAAATAGACTACTTTTTGTTTGTTTCTATAATATTTGTCACCATAAATAGAGCTACAATAGTAAAAATTTATGTATTATCTTGAGATGATTACAATATTGTTATATTGTAATTTATTTTATAGGAAAATTTTGTTTCACCATATTAGATTAAGACATAGCCATATAGTATTAACTAAAAGCGTGATCGGTTATAGAATATATAAAAAACCACATTATGTATATGAGTTAAACATTGCGTCTTATGTACATTATATAATAATATACTAATCTATGAGCATCCTTAGAGAGGGTCGGAGCTCTGTAGAAAGTTAAATCGTTTTGATAAAAAATTATATCGTAAATAAAATTTAAAATAGCTTGTCTTTATATAACAAATATTAATTCCTCTTGTCTTTGTCTATGTTTCTTATATATATATATATATATATATTTTAAACTCTTTAATGAGTATCTTTTTATTTTTACACTTGATTTTTGTCTTTCTACTTCCACACAGTAAGAAGAAAGATTGCATACATTGATACTTTCTTGGTTAACTTTTACTTGTCACTATTTTAATTATTGAGGTCATATTATACAAATTTTGATCAATATTTTAAGATTTATTTTTTTATCCTATTAATATGAGAAGGATTGCAACTTATAGCAATTTTTTTATGATTTTTCAATCATCTAAATATTAGATTATAAATATTTAATTTAATTTTAAAATTTAATAAAATTAACCTCAAAAAATAAAATAATGACAAATAAAAAAATAAACACATAAAGTATTAGCTTCCATCTCTCAGATTTTATTTATGAAATTCATCAAGTACTTTAGTTTTGTGGTTAACAAAAACTAAGGTTAATTAAGGTGAATATATAAACATTGTTAGTCCGTGAAACCGCAATAATTTTTAGAGTAAAGTCGTTTTCCCCCCCCCCCCCCCCCCCAGAAAGTTACCCAGTTTTTCAGGTTGATAGCTGTAATACTTTCTCCCCTAATAGGGATCCGTGAAGACACATTGCTTTCCAAAATGTTCTTGCTTAATATGCTTTTCTTATTTCATTCTAAAATTTTCTTATAATTTAGTCAATGTTTTTATATTTATTATTTTTATTATACTTATTTATTATTATTATTTTTTTTATATCTTATATCTTTTGCTTTGGGCTTGATATTTTTGAGACGGGGTCTTTCGAAAACAGTTTCTCTATTTTTATAAGATAACAGTAAGGCCTGCGTATATTTTATGCTCTCCAAACTCTGCACTTGTGGAATTCTATTGTTATTTGTAATTTAGATAAATTTTTGGTATAGAACGGACCTGTTCAATTAAAAATTTGAAAAGTTTCTTTTATTCTCCTACACTTAAATTAGAGAGGATAAACTTGTTAGAAAAATTGAGTGAACTTGTTAAATTTTTCTTTAGTCACCGAAGGAAAAGTTAATAGGGAAAAAGATGGAAGGAAAAGTTAGGCAGAGCTCACTATTTCCATTTCTTTACTTGCTAAACTTTTAAATTAGAATGGACTGCTAAGTGTCAGAAAATTCTGCTAAGCTTGTCCTTCAGAAAAAAAAAATTAGGGTTGAATGATTAATGAAATGAAAGATAGACAAAGGGGAAGCTACTTGTCAAGAAGTGAAAGGAAAAAATAGTAAACTTTTAGGCAACACTGGTGTCTCTGTTACTTAGAATAGAATTAAGAGTTAATCAATTACTCAATCATATCACTGTAAAAATAATGCATTTGAGAAAAGGGGTCTACTGGTGTGTACCAATGATGTTAAAATCAAACATTTCCATTTCTCTGTTCCTTCACTTTCTCTCTTATTTCAAATCTCAAATACAAAATCATTCTCTCTTTTATATGGTTTACTTTTTTGAAAAAAATTATGAGAGAAGGAAGGAAAGTGATTTCTTTCATTTGAGATTTTGTTAAAAGGCAGAATTATTACTAATACAATAAAGAAAGATGATATTATATTTTATTTTATTTTCCTTTCGGGGGGTTTGAGAAGAGAACAAAAGAAAAGACAGAAAGTGCACGTCAGAGTTAGCCGTAGGGTGGTCTCCTTCTTTCTTTCTTTCTTTCTTGTGGAGAGGATTACAGTGAGGATTCCCTCTTCTCATCCAAATCTCTTTCTCTCTCTCTCTCTGTCTCTCTATCTTTCTCTTTCTTCACAGTTGTAAGAAATTTGGTCCAGTTTCATTTGTTCTTATATGCATGGTTATTATTAAATTTTTTCTTGATTTTAGGAAGCTGATTATTTATCCATTTGAAACTTGGATGAAAAACAGTGTTCTCTCTATCTCCTTTTCTTTTGTTTGGGGTGTGGAAAAAACAAGATTTGTTTGTTGGGTTGATGCCAAAGGACGAAGAAACCACAAGACTAGAGAAGTAGTTAAGTTCTCAAAGAAACCAATTTAGTGTTCTTTTTCCTCTGTATAGTTTTGTCCATTATATATATCATCTACTTTATCTTTTTCTAGAATTGTTTTTGTCTTTAGATCTCTAACATATTTATATCTTTCTATCTTATACTTGTTTTAAGGAAAGATCTTTGCTTCCCCATTATATATATGAGTGTTTCTAGTCAAGTCTTCATTACTTATGTGAAAATCAGATGGTAGATTAGCTTGAGAACGAAAGAGATCAAGAAGATGATGATGAAAGGTTTAATGAATCAACAAGCTCAAGTACCTGTTGCTGTTGTGGAGGAGAACATGTCCAATTTAACTTCTGCATCTGGTGAAGCTAGTGTATCTTCTTCCAACAGAAATGACAATAATAATATCTATCCTCCTCAGCAGTATAACTTCGCTCCTCCGAATCAACAAACTCAGCCTACGCAACAAATCAAGAAGAAGAGAAATCAACCAGGCAATCCAGGTTTGAATTCAAAGCTTTTGAAGTACTTTTCTTATATGCTCATCTTTTTTTCTTTTTAGTTATAAAATTCATTCAACTTTTTCTTTTCCCCTTTTTGGGACCAATCATGTGGTAACAGACCCAGAAGCTGAAGTGATAGCTTTGTCACCCAAGACACTAATGGCAACGAATAGATTTGTGTGTGAAATCTGTAGCAAAGGATTTCAAAGAGATCAGAATCTGCAGCTTCACAGAAGAGGACACAACTTGCCATGGAAGCTCAAGCAGAGAGCAAGCAAAGAAGTAAGAAAAAAAGTTTATGTTTGCCCAGAAACAAGCTGTGTTCATCATGACCCAGCAAGAGCTCTTGGAGATCTCACTGGAATCAAAAAACATTTCTGTAGAAAACATGGTGAAAAGAAGTGGAAATGTGAGAAATGTTCAAAGCGTTATGCAGTTCAATCAGACTGGAAAGCTCACTCCAAAACCTGTGGTACCAAAGAGTATAGATGTGACTGTGGAACTCTATTTTCAAGGTAACTAACAATGGAAATGATTCATACAGTATTTTCCAAAAGCATGTGAAGACGAATCACGAAAGAAAACACCCTAGAGTCTAGTCATACAGTAGTAGTAGTGTTCTCTCTCTTCTTCATACTCTTTAATTTAGCTCAAATTTAAATTTGAATTCTACTTTTTGGATTCTCTAGGTTCGTCAATGGCGGATGAAAAAGTTACAGCACTGAATATATTTATTTTCATTTTTTCAGGAGGGATAGTTTCATAACGCACAGAGCGTTTTGTGATGCTTTAGCTGAAGAGAGTGCAAGAGCGATAACAGGAAATCCGATTCTTCCGTCTCAAGCCGGTTCTTCGACATTTCAAATGAATTTTCAGTTTCAGCCATTTAACCAAGAAATTCCAGCTACATTTTCCTTGAAGAAAGAGCAACAAACCGGTTTCAATTTGAGGCCTGAGATTCCGCCATGGCTATTGGTTGGAGGTGGTCCTGGAGCTGGACCTGGTCCTCCACCACCTCCACCTATTGACCTAAGCTCATCGATCTTCCAATCATCTAGGTTCAGTGATCAGGACTACACGCAGAACCACCACCAACAAGACTTCATGAACCCTAACCCTAGTCTATCCGGACCCACATCGGGAGCAATGGTGTCTCCACATATTTCTGCAACTGCGTTGTTGCAGAAGGCAGCTCAGATGGGTGCGACAACGAGTAACAAAGCTAGTACTGTTTCTGCGGTTTCATCAGGCCCAGGCCCAGCCATGCTCATGAGACCCCACCAAATTCACGTGTCTGCTACTGAGTCTGTTAGCAACGCAACAGATTTTGGACTCAATTTGTCTTCACGTGAAGACCTCACCTCTAGTTTTTTCAATAGCTTGGCTTCATATGGGAATAAAGCTGCTACTCCTTCTGCTACAATCCCATTATCAAGTGCATCTCATCTCTCTCCTTCTGCCCTTCAGGATATGGTGAATTCCTTCTCTTCTACTAATCCTACCGGATTCGAAGGATCGAATTTCGAAGATCCATTTAGCAGCATTGGCATTCTGAATCCAAAACACGACAATGGCGGTAACGATGATATGACCAAAGATTTCTTAGGCTTAAGACCTCTTTCTCATAACGACATTTTCAACATAGCTGGTCTAGTTAATACTCCTTCCACCGAAAATCAATCCCAAAATCACAAAACATGGCAAAGTTAACTTGCAGGTATCGTCTATGTCTGTAATTGTTAAATCTATTTTTTCCGCTTGTGCTTTTTTTGGCTCAGAATAAAGAGATAGCTAGAACTGGGAAGAAAAACCCTACCCTAGATAGTCTCTTTTGTTATGGACGGTGACATTTTTATACAAAAATAGTGCATACTGAAGCACTTGGAGTAGTAAAATTAATTCATGCTGAAAGGGATTTTTGTCCTCTTTTTTTTTCTGCACTTTCATTCATAGAATTTATTATATAGTTTATCATCCATAAATGTGTAGTATTGTTTATGTATTTAGTACTTGGACCACGTTCCTGCACTCTTTTCTATATTGATTTTTTTCCATGATCTTATAAATGGTATGCTGTGAAAGCATGTTTGTATGAACTCTTTTGGATAGTGACATCTAAATTAATATGTATTACTAGCAATTTCTAAAGTTGTGTGATGGCCGGCCAGCCGGCTAAAAAAAGTATATGAGCCGTTAGTAAGGGATCGGAGTATAATTTTATATTATGGAAGTGGGTTGTGCATAAGCATGTAATATAGGACAAAATTTTCAATTAAACGACCAGCACAAGGCATTCATATATATAGAGATATTCTTATTTTCAACCCAAATTGACTATCTTTTACCATTTAAGGACCTTATGTACACCAGCATGAAAATTTGTCTTTGGTAGTAAATTATATTTGCATGTACGGTTGGTGGTACCAAATAAAAGTTAGCATTGGATTCATTTGAGCAGAATAATTAACATTTGAATCAGATGAATGTTTGGGCATGTGGTTTGTCGATCACTAGATATAGTAAATTATATTCCATATATGCATATTATATAGAATGCTTTCTCTCTGTTTCAAAAACAATGATCTAGTTCGATTTGATACAAAGTTTAATAAAATAAAAAAGAAGTGAGTAGGTTAATTGAGATGATTTGAACATATTTTATATAGATCTATACAAATATTTACTGTTATGTAAGTATGACACTATGGTAAGGAACATGTTAGCCGACGGACCAAAAATCACATTTTCACTTTTATTTGTTTTAGTTGTCATTATTATTACTCCCTTCACTCCAAATTATGTCTCGCTTTCTTTTTTACTTAGTCTAAAAAAAAAAATTTTATTTGACAAATATTAATGTGAGACAGTATCAGTATTTACCTATGTTGATCTCATTTATTCGGCAAAAACTCCAGAAAGATTTACTGTTCCATATTTAAAAGTTTATTTATTTAACGATAGTTTTAGAACATTACAAGTCTTTATATACTTCAAACTTCACGTCTAATTAAATTACATTATACAAATTTTGATTATTATTTAGCAAAAAATTTAAATATGTAGATTGGATATTTGAGGGAGACAGGTGCATGCAAGTGCATTTTATTATTGTTATAGATATAGAAATAAAGGTAAAGAAAAACTAGATGGTGTTTGAGCCCTTACGTGGGGTGCAATGTGGGCAGCCTCAATCCCAAGGTGGGATCAGTTTTGACGCCCATACAAAAAGGCTCGTAATTACTTTTACTATTTTTCTTTTTGAGTTCACTATCTATCTACTTTCACCAGCCAGTCTTGAGTCTTCACCATTGAACAAATGTTTTTGGTAACAAGTCATTTGTGTGAGGCTTTTTATTTTACGTCGGAGTGATATTGGTTGTATAAAATTTATATCTATAAGTTTCAATTATTTTTTAAAGAAAAAATTATGTTAATAAATAAATATATATTAATTAATTAACTAACATAGTTATAATTTGAATTAATTACGACTCACGATAAATATCTAGCTAATAAAAATAAAATTACAATTTCATTCTTGTGCACGTGTGTGTATATATAAGCAGCATCAGAAATTACTAGAAATCGAGAAGATAGTAAAGCCATATATTATCAACTGCATGCATGTGTAAAATATCAAAATGAATGAGTATTACTTATTAATTAATGGAATCAAGCTAAGACTGAAAGTGACTTTACCAATGACTACCGGCATTATGTCAACATAAAATTCTTTACATGCCCACTTGCACCGAAATTATTATTATTATACCAACAAAATTCAAACCCAATATTCATAAATTATTAAAAAGAATCTTTCTTCAAAGGTTGTGTTTATCCGAATTTCATCTTATAAATTTGAGACGAAAAAAATAGTAAGTAGATATAAATTTTTAAATGATATAGGAGAAGCAATTAGGCAAGTTGAATCAAATTTGAGTATATTATAATAGATCAAGACTCAACCCAATTCAAATTTACTTGGATCAAAATGAGTTAGGTCAAGACAGATTGAGTAATGAATTAGACAACGGGTCATGACCCAAGAAAATCTAACCCGACCCAACTTTAATTTTACAAAGTTTTACTTTTTTTTATTTGTTCTTTTTTTATATTTTAGTACTTAATTAAATTATATTTTTCTTTATAATGGTTATATAAAATATATCAAATTAAAAAAATATTTTAACAAGATTTCTCTCGAATCAATTCAGATTGCATATCAATCAAATTTTGAATAAGTTAAATTAAGATAGATTGAACTAATAATTGAGAGGATTATTAACCCCTTCAACCTTCAATAGGTTGAGTACACTGGATTAATTTTGTCACCTCTATCCACATTATAAAAACTATTTCATACTCAAAAATATTCGAACTCCAAATCTCTGATATTATATAAATGTCTTATATAGCGGTGGAAATGGCAAAGGCAGTTAGGCACTAATCCTTTAATTGTTAATGAAGGAAGGGAATTTATATTAGAACTCTAATTATAATGAAGGCAGCATGCACGAGATTCTTTTTTCCCATTTTCATCTTGGGTCATTTTCTGTCAGTCACCATGTTTCTGCATTTTTTACATGTTAATTTCTATTTGCACAATATTCAGTTTTATTAGAGTGGTCAAATGTGTCACATGTTATTTCCTTAATTTTCTCTGATAAGTCATGTAACATAGTCACTTTAATTTAGTATCTAGTCAAATCGTATCACATGAATTTTTTTAAAGAAGTATATAAAAGGTGTGAAACTATGCAAAAATAGATTCAAAATTTAAATTTAACGAGTTTAATTTTTTATATATATTTTTAGACATAAGGTATTATATTTTTTAAATTCTAGCAAATGTTTATGTATAAATTAATATTCAATATAAAAATATTGAATTCGATTAAAATATTGAATTAAGTTAATATTTAGGAAACAACATCTCTATCTTTATGAGGTAGTGGTATGATTGGTATACATTTTACTCTCCCCAAATTCCACTTATAGATTCACTGGATATGTTGTTACTGCAAATTAAATCAGAAATACAACATCCGAGGGGGCCAGAGCCACCAATTAGTTACGGGATTCATCCTAACCCCTTCGATGAAAAATATACAATTTATATATTATTAAAATAAGTTTTTATGAATATATAGAGTAGATATCGAACCCCTCTGATAAGTTTGTTCATCTACTTCTTCAAATTTTAAATTTCTAAATTAAAATCTTAATTCTATCACTGATAACGCTGACATGTGAGTGTCGACTATGATGACGCCCCAACTTCCAAGTAGCCAACGTCCCAATCCCAACCAACCACCGGTCAAAATTGGTCATGTTACTATCCTTCGTCACTTTTTAAACTTTTTGTATTAAAAAATATTTAAATAAATTTAGGTTTATATAGATTTTTTTATTTTTTATTTTTTTTGCAAAAAGAGTTATAATATTCGAAAACCGCGCAACAAAAATGAAAAATTAACGCAGGTAATGATGGTAAAAAAAATAAATTATTTAACTCTCTTTACTAACAGATGTATAGCAGAAGTATGTAAGAATTATTTGTGATTGTTAACAGTCTTGTAATTTCATTTGTTAAGTGAAAGTAATTAATCTTTCTTTAGTTATGTTATAATTAATTAAGTTGACTTTTATCAATATTTATGAGATATCACTGGGTATATTATTGTTATTACCTTTATCAATATTGTTGCTTTGTTCAAGTAGATGCATATGTGAATAATATCTATAATTGTTACCCCAAAAAAGGAATAATAATAATTACTCATCCTTGGATTTCCAATCATGTTTTAACAGATATTGAAATGTCCATGCCCCCTTAGTGCTAAATAATTCATCAAACGTCTATCTTTTTTGTTATTTGTTGCAACCTCTAATCATAGAGCTTTTGAAAATTGAGGAAATAAAGTACTTAAAAAAGGAAAAAAGCAAAAGAACTTTTCATATGTCTATTATTACCCTCAAATTAAAATTTCGTCATAATTATAATCCACATCAGCCAATTGAAAGTCCAATCAAATTAATTTAAATTACAATAATTACTGGTAAGTAAAATTTATTCTAGTAGTTTGCTGAAGTTAACAAATACTATATGGATTACTTTTATACTAAATTTTAACAATAGAAGATTTTAGAAGTTTAAATTAAATTATTGAAATTTTCGGATTAGTAAATTGAGTTTTTGATATCAAGATCCAAAATAAAGTATAGTACATAAATCACCAATTTACTAGAAGTTTTATATCTATGAGAATACCATTAAAAAGGTTTAACACGTTAAATTAAAAATTCAATACTAGACCATTAATTTTACTAAATTATCCTTATCAAAATGGTTAAACAAATAATTAGTTTCTTATGTTTTCTTGTCAAATTAATAAATAAATATGTTTCATGATTTTTATGTTATTGGTCGATTAACTTATTATTGATTGGTTTGTTAACTTACTAATTGAATTAATTCATTTACCGGAAGGTGCCAATGACACACAAGTTGATCATTTGCAAATTTGTTATCGGTGAAGAATTGAAAGTTGAATTAGAAATTCAAAGAAACGGGTTAGAAGCTACTTACGAATAAATATTATTGATAGTGATATCATTGGCAATGAAGGGGGACAAAAAGTATGAAACGAGTAAAATAAAATGTGATTTTTGTTTGTAATAATTCACTTTTCTGAGTATTGATCTAAATGTGTCAATTGGTTAATAATTTTTTAAGAAACTAGCTAGTTTTTAAAATCTATTAAGTTATTTCTATAGAAAAGTTATCTACCGTGGAAAAGAAAGTTAAAATTAAAAATATTGTCATCTAATTGAGGATTATGCATGTTAACTAACTACGTGATACAATACATAGTTAAATGTTGTAAAAAATTCAAAAAATTAAGAATATTTGTATGAAATATTGAAAAACAGTGTGAATTACACTATGAACAATCAATAAAATGATTTTCATGATGATTAATCAACTCATGTCTAGGGCTTCTGTGGCTGACAAGATGAGGGAAGTGAGACTGTGTTTATTTGAATATGTGCAGAGAAGAAGTATTGATACTTCTATAAGGAGGTGCGGAAGAGTGGATTTAGGGGATACACGAAGAGGTAGAGGTAGAGGTAGATCGAAGAAATATTGGGAGAGGTGACTAGACAAGATATGGCGAAACTTCATCTCATCGAGGACATGACCTTAGAAAAAATTGGAGGTTGCGTACTAGAGTAAAAGGATAATAGATTAGTAAGGATAGGTCGTTAACTTACTTTGTGCTATAGTAGATTAGTAGAATCCTATATTTGTCTACTCTTAGCGTATTTACATTGCTTGTATATCTTGTATTATCACCTTCCATCTTGATATGTTAATTTTATTGTATTTTACATTATATCATGTGTTTTTCATTATTAGTCGTCCTTTTTGTTCTCTTTCTTTTCTTTTCCTTTTCCATATCTAGTTTATTCTACTTATGAGTTTTTGAGAGGAGGGTTTCCATGAAACAATCTCTACTCTACGAGACAGTGGTAACGTCTGCGTATATTCTACCCTTCTCAGATTTCACTTGTAGGATTCCGCTGGATATATTGTTTTTGGTATATTACCGGGGTCTAAACATTATCAACTCATTACCGAGGTCTAAACACAATCCATCAAACTACAAGAGTCACAAATATACATCAAAGTATTTTTGTACAAGTTTATTTTCGTTAGAATATGTAGCTGAAAATCAATCAAACAAACAAGATAGGGCATTAAAGGATACAAAGAGAATCAAAGATTGATCGAAGGATTCTTTATCAAGACCGGGTATAGATTTAATTTTAAGCCAAAGTGCTCATTCAACTCATGCATGTACAAATTATTACACCCAAATGCATTAAGAATATTATTCAATTTATGGTAACACAAACTTTAGTGCACCGAACTTGCCCTTTTATGCCTGTAACAAAGTATCATACACGAATGCACTAAGAATAGTGAGATATAGTGGTGAAATCACCATTCTGAGTTACCAGTTCCCCATTGTGACCTTCACCATTTATAGAGACAGAAGTACAGCGTTTTTAAAAGTCCACCTGATTTACAAAAACTCGACACACATGCCCACTGAGTTGATAACACTATCAATAATTACGCCTCGACCCCAAACAAGATGTTAACAAGTTAACATCGACCACACAAATCTTTTCCAACAAGTAATTCATAAAAATACTCTAATCAACGGTAGAAGGAAACATGCGAAACTGATTTACAAAATATGTTTCAGTTCTGTACCAATACACCTACTTAAAACTGAAATCAGATTTTGACAAAATCAGTCAGTCTTCCCAGATGAAGATTTACAGAAGCTGAAGTTCTCTTTCAGCTGAAGATTTGCTTCACCGAAGCCATTGTTGCTTCAAAATCAAGCTCAACATGACGAATGTCATCACAAATGGCAACCTTTGCAGAACCCGACACCTTGATATGATGATCCATCGTCTCAATCACGGTTTTGGCTGACATGAGTTCTTTCTCTAGATCCTTTATCTTCAAAGCAATCTTGTTAATGTCATTGTTAGCTATCGCTTTCTCAAGATAGCATTTTCTGATTTTACCCTCCTCTTCTTCCAACTGGCTTCGAAGTTGAGTTTGCTTCTCGTTGTTTAACATCAAATTGTTCAAATGACGTTTAATCAGCACTAGATCAAATCCATACTCCTCCAAGTCCTTGATAGTTTCCAGCATCTCACTAATGAGAGCTGAACTACTCAGTTCTGCAACAGTTAACTTGGGTATCCTCTCGACAAAAAAGACATACATTGTCATCTTTAGTAAAGCTACTTCTTCTCGTTTGTTCTCCTCACACTGTGCTAAAGGTGAAAAATGTGGATTTTGCGGAATTTTTGTGAATACTTCCATGGATTCAAATTCTCTCCAAAGAGCAGAGTTCTTCTTAAATGGTAGTACCAGCCTCGGCTCATTCTCAGGCGTAGTGGTCCCAGCACATGGTTGGACTGCTGCAGCAGAGGCTCCTGCAAATGACGACTAGATTAACCAAACCTGATCATGACATAAAAAACACTAGGAAACGGCAGGTTATCAGAAATGACAAACACCTGCTTAGGTGATTTTAGGTGGAAACAGAACAGTTCAGGTCTCGGCATTTTCTATTTTTAAAATGGTTCAAATGATCACAGCATTTGAATATGAAAATGGTAATTGTCGACTTGACAGCTCAGGGACCTTGCTCTCGTTCTACATGGATTGGCAGTGGTCATCTTCCACGTAATATTTAACATTAACTATCTAACTATAATTTTTAAGGAAGCTACCAAAATGAATAATTGAAATGACATCCGGAAAATGAAGTATAGAAATACATTATTTCCTTCTCACGTCCTTAAAAAATATCAAGGTTGAGCTTGGATCGAATTATAAGGTCTAATTGGGCTAAACTCGTAAACCTGTCCATAACTAACTTCAGTCCTTCACATGCACTAAGAAATAGATGAAGCTTAATTTTAGAAATCACTCTTTCACACTCCCTCTGTTCACCTTTAGTTGTCAAATTTTGACTTGGCACATTTATTAAGAAAATAATATTGATATAGTAAGTGCATCATTTTACCCATATTAATTGATAGGTACCAAACATATTTATTCACTATAAAAAGACATTAACTCAATGACAATTAATTGAGAGTATAATAGGAAAAAAAATTGTCCTACTTTGATTTATCAAAAATGACAAGAAAAAGCGAAAATCAAATTAGGAAATTTTTGACAACTAAAAGTGAACCGAGGGAGTATTTTGATAGTATCAAAAATCCAAACAGCTTGGAGTTCTTAATAGCTCTCTTGGTACAAAAGTAGTTATTAAGCTATCTAGATAAAACTTAAAACTAGTTGGAATGATTTAAATGATTAACATTACAATTAAATTTCTTTGAGAATCACAAACTTTGAAACAAGAAGCTAAACACATTGGAATTACTACTAAACACCATTAAGATGAGCAATTTCAAACAGGAGATGCACTAGAAATATTGTGTTAAATTACACTAGAAATGCATGGGTTACCTGCTGAAGTATTTATCCCATCAGTTTTAACTGAAGATAACTCAGCTTGATTTGTTGCATTCTGTTCATTAACCGAGTCATGGACAGTGCTTTCAAGTACTTGTTTCTCCACACCTGTCATCAAGCAAAACATTATGCAATGATGCAACAGGCGAACAAAACTGCTCTCCAAAATCAGTTACCTTGTGCCACGGCAAGTGATCTATGGTCAGACAGGTCCACAGTACTTCTTTCTCTGTTGCCCTGGATGAGAAAAAATAAAATAAAAACAAACACCAGAATAAACCAGAAATGGACAGAAAAGTGAACTTATGGAGGAGAAAAGCAAGGAAACTCAATCCATGGGTTATTCAGACTTTAATCGATGACATCTTTTATATCATTGAAATCTTTATTTATGCCCATGCTGTACGCAGAATCAAAGCATTTAGGTGATTGTATTCAGGTATTCAAGTATCATATGCAAATGTCAATTCCCAGATTCTAAATGATAGATTAGATGCAGATGGATGAGCCATATAATGATAAGTTACCTCAACACTCAAAAATTCAAAATCACTTAGCTTCCCATCCTTATCTCCGTTGTGCTTGAGAGAGCCGACACAGGGCCCTAGGATTCCCGCAACAACCACATTTTCAAAGTAGTCTTGGTTTTCTACAAAATCAAGTGATTTTGATTTTCTAGTCTGCAAAAGTTAGCAAAAACCATCAAACAGTCAGGCTCTATCGAATTCTGTCTCCCTTTCTCATTCATAACCCAATACAGACATATGTAGGTTAGTAAACAACAGCTGTTGCTTCAGCGCAGATGAAAACAGTCATTTATTAACAATGCTGATTAGGTTATACTCTGAATCAAATTTGAGAAACATACTAAACATATCAGTAGCCAGTGAAGTTCATTTTAACATAGAACAAACCATAGAACTTGATTTTTTAATCAGTAGTTATAGAGCTTGATCAGTGAAATATGACAAGAAAGGTGGTGGTTGTCTGTTGTTGATAACAGAGGGTTGTTTAAGTGGTAAGCACCCTCCACTCCAACCTTAAGATTGTGGGTACAAGTCACCAAGGGTGCAAAAAGCCAGGAGCTACTACGGACAGGTAAAAGAAAAGATTATTAAAGTATATTTAAGAAGCAAAATTAGTTCTTCAAGGCACAAGATGTTGGGATTTAATCTCTCTTTTCTTTTAGATTTTTCAATGAGCTAGGGAAGTGGGAAATCAGACAATCAGACCTGTACCAAGAGAATGAAGAACAGGGGGGAAGAACAGATATTCGAGAATCTCACTCCCTTCACCACAGAACACGTATAGTTTTCACCAAAAGGGAAAACAGGATCTAAAAGGGAAGGTTCGTAGAGAAAACATTGCTGTGTAAAATGTAAATAAACTAATAGTAGCTCAATGTCTCATATTCTCTTAATGCTTGAAGGTTCTGAAGTAGAGATGTCAATGTTCTCAACACACTGGTCGATGAGCTCAAGGACTAGAGTCGCTGAAACTCTAACCACAACAACAGAAAATAAAAGGAGAATCAATTCAATGGAAGATAAAACCAACCTTCTTTAAAGTCCTTTTGGGTTGGTCAAGCAATAGCGAAAATGTCTCTTTTACACAGTTGACAAACTAAAAGAAAGATTGACAAACCAATTTTGCTCCGACATAAACTAACTCTGAATGCTTCCCACAGGTTACAATTTCCCAAGTGTTGCAAACATCGCAAATAAGTATGCTGTATCAGCTATTCTTGAACAGAGAGAACAATGAAACATGCAGATAGCATAGAATCAATAAGGTTTAGAAGGCCATTAAATCCTTGTTACTTAAGGCAGAATCATTCTATCAGTTATATAAATATATAATTTGGGGGGCCATAAACCTGGTGACATGGCACGTCTCAATGAGCAAGAAATGCAATTATCTTTTTTGTCAATTTCCTGCCTTTAATCCTCTTTTCCCTATTTATCTACTATACTATTTTTACAAATCCAAAAGAAACTTCTTCAAAAATCAATAGGCACATCATTTTTCTCTCCTTTTCTCAATAAGGATAATTATGATACACATAAAAATCCAAACGTAAGATCAAACGTTTTTCTCCAATGAAAGTAGCTTGCTAGCCCGTTTTCTTTTCTCTTCACGGTCACCTCTTAAATATGTTTGAAAGCCAGAACGTCTTTATTCAGTGAAAGTTAAAAGTGTCCGTTTCAGCTTCATCTTGCAAGGTTTGTTTTGGAACTATACAAAAGTATTGTTGAATCTTTCTGGAATATATAAACAAATTAAAATAAAACTTCTTTTGCAGGTTTGTCATAAATTTAATCTGCTGATTTTGGATATATTGAGTTTTCCAGGGATGTAAATTTGACTAAATTTTCCTTCTTTGCAGATACGGCACAAAATGCATTGCAAAAATTTCCATAAGAAATTATACCAGCAATCTGCTGTAGCTATTTTTGGGTGGGTTAGTTATATTTATCTTCAAATGTTGTTATTCAAAAGGGTGGTCGTCCCAAACCTTGTTGTGTTTTTGTAGGCTCATAACTCTATGATGATCATTGCATGCTATTAGTATTAAATAACTAATTAACTTTATTTTCGGGAATTTGGGAAATTTGTTCCCGTAAAACATTTGTCGTTGCTAAAATTTCCTTTTATTTAGTTTTTTTCACCGCACCATGAAGAATTTTGGCAAAGACTTAAATTTTTAAACTTCTCGCAAGGAAACGAGGGTGGTGTCCAGTTGGAGATAAGACAACAATGAAGTCTACAGAAGAGTACAAAGTAATTACATTAATCTTCATAAGTTTGAGGATCACAACGGCAACACACCCGTGAAATCTCACAAAGTAGGGTCTGGGAGGATAGAGTGTAGGTAGACCTTACCACTAACTCACAAGAAGGGTCTTGAGGATTGAAGGCAATAATAAGATGAAAACAAGATAGTATGTTGTTATGTGTTGTTAGGAGTTATTTTTGTTTTTTTCCTTTGTTCGCTTTCTTATTGTGGACTTTTTTCCTTTTCTCTTGGTTGATTCTAAACTACATTATGTATCACCTCAACCTTCTTTTTCATTAAAAAACTTGGTTATGGTGCATAATTTCTTTTGTTTGTGTATTTATCTTTTACAACTTGATTATCTTAATACCATGATGAGCAAAAATAATAATTAAGTGTGTGAGTGAACGCTACACATAGAAACAAAAAAATATATATGTAGTATTAACATTTTTCTAGAAAAAAATAACTTTCCTTGTGCACTACGTTGTAATAAAATGAATGTAAGAATGCTCTTTGGCTTTTATGGAACATATATTTTTTTAGGCAAGTTTTCTCTGGATTTTATGGAGCATCGTTTTTTTGTGAGATCACTATGTTATTTGGGACGCAGGACGGAATGTATGATGCCACATATAGCACGACGGGAAGTAAGAACATGCATATGAAAATAGGGCTAAAGGAAAGTGTAAGGTACATCTTATGTAATATTAAATTGCTCATGTATAGGATACCTTGATAGATTTTTTATACTGTGTTATGCAGTAAATTTTCACAATAAATCCGAAGTCTTATCTTAGGTATGAGGTTGGAAGGCAGATTTTTGGGATAATATCTTAGTCCTCATAGCTAACCTTACCAATTTCAAAAAATATCTTAATCTTTATAGCTATGAAGTCAATAGTTTTCATGATCAATTTGGGCATATGAGTTTGGCTATATGCAGAAGTATAAACTCGAAGATTTATTTTTCGGAGATGAATTTTTAAATATAGATTGCTATGGGAACAAAGAAGTTGGTAGCAGAAATGAGGTTTATACATAACAAATAATGCAGTAATTGGATGTGCACTTGGGAATGAAATTGACTTTTGAACTTTTAGAAATATTCATAATCGTATATTAGTTTTCCTTAATTTTTGGATTTTTTAAAAGAAAATTTAAAGCTTTACAGTGGAACTGATTTTACAACATTGTGAAATATATTGAATTTATCTTAGTTCGTCTTAATTTTGCTCTCTCTCTTCTTCTTTTTTTGGGTACCCTTGAAGTTTATCCAAATTGGAGCTTAATATTTATTTTGGAAACCCACCCATCCAACCGGACCTCATTTCAAGTATCCAAGAAAACCTCCAAATATAACTAATAAATTAATACTAATTAGTGTTTATGGACAACATTAAATAAGCACAGAAGGTAAAAAGATTGACCAAAAACCTCAATCATAAAAAACATTTACCTCAGCAAACAACCACTAATAATATTAGTAGTAGTATTAACAAGAACAAGTTCTATTTGATAACAACACTTAAATGAAGTGAATTTAGAACCATGAGGACCACACTCAACGAAGTGGGTTAAGAACCATGAGCTCGGGTTCAAATCTCATAAGAGGCAACAATGTTGGTGATTGCTTCCATCTATCCAAGCCTCGGTGGACAGAATTACCCAATACTTGTGCTAGTGGAGTGTAGCAGTTAAAAGTCGAGGTAAGGCAAGCTAGCGCAGACAAAACAGTTATCAAAAGAAATAAATGTTACAAAAGTTTAAAAAGAATAGAAACAAAATTGATGAGTTATCATGCAAAACATCAGAATTAAAAAAGCATGAGCTCAACATAAGATGGTAGAAACCACTTACAAATGCCTTCCCAGATACAAAAGGCCCAGGTAATTCTTGATTCTCCAAAGCATCTACGTTACGTTTTCTACTACTTAACTTCTTTGGAGTTCGTACCTCATCAGTCAGTTTCTTCTTAGAAGAAATTGTTCCCTTCCTCATGTGATTTAATGTGGGACTTGAAGTTCGCATTTGAAGAGAGATCTGATACAATTGGCACAGGAGTGTATTGCTCAATGATGTAAAATTTTGAAAAATAAAACCAGGAAAATTTAGATGTACAATGGCATTTTCAAGATAAACTGGATAAGCAAATAAACCAAATTGAACTGTGAAGATAAGGGAACACAAAGATATTTTTGACACAATATGGGCATAAGGATCGTTATCAGTGATATGGGAGGTCCAATCAAAATATTACTAATAAAGAAATGGACATTGAGCCTAACTCAACCTCAAAAGCTAGCTAAAGAGGTGAGGATTGCCCAAGATTATATAAAGAGATCAATTTTTCCTCATCCCATCAATGTTGGAGTCAACACCCTCTCACTCCCAAGACTGGAGGTTTGGAGCGTGGACAATTTAATATGGGGGCCAACATCAGTAAACTATGAATTGAGATGGGAAAATATGACTTTTGGCCTAACTCAACCCTAAAATCTAGCTCAATTGCCCAAGACCATATCAAGATACCGATTTCTACTCATTGCACCAATCTGGGACTCGACAATAACAAATATTACACTAGCTACAAGTGACTGAGACTAAATGCACACAACTCATTTATCAGTGGATGCAAATGTAGATAGAGTCTGCTGAACAATCTATTAATTAGAAGATGCAAATGCAAAATCATATCTAGCGTTGAGAAAGTGCACAATACAGGGTAAACAACAGAGAAGTGGCCACCCAACATATACAAGGAAACACATCAACCACTCTAGTAAGAACACCATAGAGGGGGAGGGCCCTCGGACCTGATGAGATTCCGGTGGATTTTTGGAAAACCTTGGGCCAGGAGGGCATAGAGTGGTTGACTAAACTGTTCAATACTATTAGAGAGACGACCACGATGCCTGATGAATGGAGGAGGAGTACAATGGTGCCATTGTACAAAAACAAAGGAGATATCCAAAACTGCAACAACTACAGAGGTATCAAGTTGTTGAGCCACACTATGAAGGTATGGGAGAGAGTTGTGGAGAGGAGGGTGCGTAAAGTAGTTTCTATCTCGGAAAACCAATTTGGATTCATGCCGGGGCGGTCGACGACTGAAGCAATCCATCTAATCCGGAGGCTAGTGGAAAAATATAGGGATGGTAAAAAGGACCTTCATATGGTGTTCATCGACCTTGAGAAAGCGTATGACAAAGTCCCTAGGGATGTCTTATGGAGGTGCTTAGAGGCGAAAGGTGTCCCTAGGGCTTATATCAGGTTGATTAAGGACATGTACGATGGAGCCCAAACTCGTGTGAGAACAGTGGGAGGAGACTCCGGTTTCTTTCCTGTTGAGTTGGGTCTTCATCAGGGTTCTGCGCTAAGCCCTTTCTTGTTTGCCCTGGTGCTAGATGGGCTGACGCGATCTTTACAGGAAGAGGTACCGTGGTGTATGCTATTTGCAGATGACATAGTGTTAATTGATGAGTCTCGGACTAAAATTAATGAAAGGTTGGAGGCTTGGCGACACGTCTTGGAGTCCAAAGGATTCAAATTGAGCAGGACCAAA
>JAOTQJ010000072.1:29635848-29667292 GCA_025642045.1 Solanum sejunctum | reverse complement strand
TAGTTGATTGTTGGCAGGTACTATGCACTGTTAGTCGCACTTGTTGTTCCTACCTACCTACCTACTTTTTATTTCATCTCATCTCATTTCGTCATATCTGGTATTTCTGCTTATGGGTTTTGAGCTGAGGGTTTTAGGAAACAGCCTCTCTACTTCTATGAGATAGTGGCAAGGTCTGCGTACAATCTACCCTCCCAGACCCCACTTGTGGGATATTTACTGGGTATGTTGTTGTTGTTGTTGTTCAGATATGAGAAAATCGGTTGCATGGAATTTGTAAGCATCCAAGTTCCTTGTATAAAACCAGTATAAATAAATCTTAGCTATTGATCTTAAACAAACACAAGCAAATTGAAGGTAAAACTCATTACTCCCTCCCTCCCTCCCAATTTATGTAACGTATATAAATGGAAATGAAATTAAATTATTTACTAAATATAAAAGCATGTCATTCGACAAATTTGCTAGTTGAGACTTGAGGTATGAAAGGGAGTACCTGTTCATGGGATGGACCAGGACGAACCCAATTTCCATCAACCCAATCAAGATGCAACCTCAAGTCATGTTCAGCAAATTCAATCTCCTCATCCGGGTCCTTGAAACCCACCCGGAACCGACAACCATTATTACCACCATCATCCCAAACAATTGAAACAACCACCCCAGTCCACCACCCTGCAAGATGAAATGCATCAACAACATCGTCCACTCGAAAAGACCGCCGCTGACCCCACTTCGCAACCGGTGGTGCGGGTCGTATAAGGGACTGTTTTCTGATGAATTCACGTTTCGGTACGGAATCACCTTGGTCAGATAACAAATGCTTGTACTCAACCCAAAAACCCCTTTTCTTATTTTCGCTTTTCGGGTACGGAGTCTGAACTGGTGGCTTCAATGGTTCAACAATGACGGCTTCGTAACGAGCTCCGCTAAAACCCACTTCCTCTCTGCTAACCTCGACTTCATCGCCGATGGTGAAGGGCGATTTGTAACCAGTTGATGCTGTTGCATTTCCCTTTCCTAATTCCACTTTCTCGATTATCATCGTCGTCGACGTCGGTGAATTTTTCCAGCCGAGTTTTACTGATTTTTACTTTGTGCAGAAGCAGGGTTTGGGTTCTGTAGAGAACATTGGAATTTCAGGAAATTGGCGGGTTCCAGAGCTCCATGTGTAATGCACCGTAGCTTGTATATGTGTCAGAAATGACATATATGGTCCCTTATGTTTGAGTATATGTTCAACCTAGTCCCTTTATATCCACTTTAAAATGGTCCATTAAGAATGTATTTAGCAGTTTTGATCCTTTGCGTTTGTCAAAAGCTAACACTTATAGTGCCGGTGAAATATGCATTATCAAACTCTATCTGGTAAATTTGACGGGAACTCCCTCAAAATAGACAAAAATGGTCCTTGATGTTTGAGAGCAGGATCAAAATATGTTATAAATAATTTAGTTTTCGTCAAGTATTTAATTAAGACTTTATTTGTTATATTAAAATAAATAATTTTTTTTAATTATACACATTTTCTTTTCATATCTAGTATTTTCTATCTATGGGATTTGATTTTTTTAGATGAAGATTTTTCGAAAACAATCTCTCAATCTCTATGAAATAGTGATAAATTTTTTACATATTATCCTCTCCAGACCTTACTTGTGAAATTCAACTAATTATGTTGTTGTATGTGTGCTTAAGAAGTAAAATATACACAGAAGTTTTTTGAATTTTGTTTGAAAATATCTATAAAAAAAAGTTATAATTCACATGCTTAATTAAAACATATTGTTCTTAAAATGTCCAAATAAAATATATCTATATGTTTAAGGAAATATCAACGTATTTCACTTTTTAAAATTTTAACAAAACTAAAATTTTATTATTCTTTCTATTTCAATTATATGTTTTAATTTGAATAGATATGAAGTTTAAGAATATAATAAATTTTTTGAATTTTCAATTTTTAAATTAAAGATATATATTATATAATGAAATTTCCTTTAAGTCTTGTCCTTTTAAAAAGAGCCATTATAAGATTAAAAGTTATAAAGTAGTTGAATCTAAACAGAGGAATTCATTTTACACAAAGATACTTAAATTGAAAGGGCTAAGGAGTATGAATCAATTCATATATATGCATAAAGTAATGCTACTATAAATCAATTAATACAATCCTATTGATTAGGAAATCAAAATTAAAGCGCGAAATTATCACTCAACTAATAGTTAATTCCGATTGAGCTAAAATATTACTACAATTGATTGTTTTGAGCTCCCTCATAGCACGATCAACAACCATTCCATCTGTGTTCTCTGCATTATTAATACATGCCATCCATGTTCGGCATACGGTTTGCAAGTGGGTTTTTCTCTCCTTGACGGTCCACAATGGCAGCCTCAGTTGTCGTCAATAGCAAAGAGACGCTGCAGTATATATAGCCACTCGTTAATCCAAACGACACATTTCCCTAGTGTTTTACTGGAACGTGGTATGATCTGATATTTACCTGGCAGCATCTACTAATGCTGTTCTAACTACTTTCAGGGGATCAATAATTCCAGCCTTCACCATGTGTCCATAGATACCTGCTTACGCGAAAGAGCACCAACATATGTTTTTACAGAAATATGAGTGAATAGCAGTCAATTAAGCGTGCAAATAAAACTTGTAATTTCCTTGTCAAGTATTCCACGTCCATTCAGAAGCATACATACAGATTTCTCAATTGTATGTTAGAACAGTGTGTAAATTTACTAACCAAAAAGGCAGATACCCCTGTCAAATTTCTTTTGAAACAGATGTTCTGACTCTTACATAGAGGACATTTTCTGGAAAAAGCCACTAAAATTCCATAAATGTATTGTTCCCCAAGAACAAAACGAAAATTTACTCTTCCCATGTAGTATAAACTCTACGGGAAGTTCTCTACAATTAGGATAATAGCACTCTCGATGTCCATTTTAGATGTGACAAGTATGATTATCAAACAACTTTGCTTTATTTACTACTTTCTTTGAAGTGTTTTTAAATATATGAAACTCCAATTTATATAGTTTCTAAACGTACAAGTATGATCTCCAAATTTATTGATCTGATGCTGATAATCAACTCAAAAGATTGAATGTTTGCACTCCCAAGTCCCAACTGAGCCATTTCACTTAGAGAGAGAGGGTGGATTATTTTATTTCCCATGTCTTGAAGATTACTGATTTGCCAATATAAACAATGCTACCATTTAGGTAAGCCAAATAAATTATGTACTTTTTCATATCAAAATAGTTGACCAAACATTTTCGCTACACGAATATAAGGCAACACCAACACAAAGCGATCAGACAATTTGAGTTATTGAGATGTGAGAGCACAAACCTTTAGCTGCATCATATCCTAGATTCAGATCATCTTGTTCCAAGAGCTTGCCTACAACCAAGGCACCATCTGCGCCAGCATTTGAAGCTATTGTAAAAGTAGGTGCCTGTGAAGTGGCAAAGAATTCCCATGTCAATACAGAAAATAACCAGTTGGAGAGGAACTAGCACAAAAAGAACATAAAAGTCTAGAAGATGTGAACCTTGAGGGCATTCTCAATGATCTCAACTCCCCTTTTTTGCCCATCATTTGCAGTCTGAAGGCCTTTAAGACATTTGGTTGCATATAGGAGAGCAACACCACCACCTAAGGAAACATAGTCATTTTGTCAGGTCAACAGAAGCAGAGACGACTCATTCAATAAAATAACCAACCTGGAACGATGCCCTCTTCCACAGCAGCCCTTGTTGCATTTAAGGCATCTGTAACCCTATCTTTCCTTTCCCCAACTTCCGCCTCACTGGCCCCTCCAACCTGAAATGGTGCACAGATCCTATTAGGATGAAAGAGTGTAACCAAATGCAAATGTAGGATGTACAAATCCTGAGGAATATACCTTGAAAACAGCAACACCACCAGATAGCTTTGACAAACGTTCCTGAGCTTTCTCCTTATCAAACATAGCACTACTCTTTTCCTTGGCTATCCTTAGCTGTTCAAAGATGCACAATTTGTCAGTGCTTACTCAACCGGGGAACATGCAATGTCAATGATATTTAATGTAAAAATCAATAAACCTAATGACTCTCTGCTCTAGATATACCCACAGGGAATTCAGATCTTCCAAATAAGCAATTTGAAATACAACAGAATAAATTAATTCAAAGAGAAGAATACAAAATATATGACAGAGCGCCATCTCTTGGCTCGTCAAAGGAATCACAAAGTAGGGACAAAGGAAATGATGCAACACCCACTGTAATTTTCATAATACCATAAAATGAAAGAAGAGGATAAAGCATCAGTACCTGCTCACACCTTTCTTCAATTAGCTTTTTGTCCCCACCGCCATGCAAAACTAAGGTGTCATCAAGGGAAACAGTAACCTGCTCAAAAAGAGATTCGTATGCTTTGCATGTATATAAACACTTCAAATTGATGCAAAATAATCCCGAATAGTGAATACACAAACCTTTTTCGCAGTACCAAGCATATCAAATTGAACTTTGTTCAGATCCAAACCACGTTCTTCACTAATGACCTGTACAAAACATTAAGAATTTGAAATCACAGTGATAAACCAACAATAAATTAGAGCAAAAAATGGGTGTCTTACCTCTCCTCCAGTAAGAACTGCCAGGTCCTCCAAGTTGGCTCTTCTATTATCCCCAAAACCAGGAGCTTTAATGGCACAGACCTAAAAGTAACATGAAACTCTGGTTATCAACAGGGAGTAGTTGCAAAAATGTGCAGACTATTGATCCGCAAACTTAAATACTGAAACAATATAAAACACAAAATGCAAAAATGTGCAGACTAATGATCCGCAAACTTAAATACTGAAACAATATAAAACACAAAAACCAGGCCAAAGTTGGATCTTCTTTTGACCCCAAACGACAATGTTAATCAAAGACCTTAAAGTAACTTTTAGTAAATGACATTCTGGGGATGAGCAGGTAGGGGGACTAGTTACAAATAAGCACAGGAAAATGATCCTGAAAATTTATATGCTGAAACATGATAATAAAAAATGAAAACAATTAGAGAAAACTCAATACCTTAATCCCAGCACGATGCTTGTTTAGGATAAGCATAGCTAATGCATCACTTTCCACATCTTCAGCAACAATTAACAGAGGCCTCCGTCTCTGCAAAAGAGATGGAAAACAATGTTGTGATGATTATCTTGCACTTATTGCAAAAGAACAATTATTATTTTGCCGTAATTGGGGGTAGGGAAAGGGGAAGGGAAAGAGAAAGGGAGGAGGGGATTACAAAGTGGAGGATCGACCCTCGCTAACTAGGTGAAAATTCACGTAGCCAACCAAACTGAGCTACTAACATTCCCACGAAAGAACAATTCCTTTCCATTTTCCCTGTTGTATTCACTTCTGCAGCTATTATTCAGCATTTGTAACTTGCACAGACACATATTTTATCCTAACAAAGAAACAACTTCTCTGGGATGTGGCACGCATGGCTGTTAGAATCCCTTTATAAAATGGTTCATTGAACTTTTTTACAGCATTTGCCTATTTTCTTAACAGAAGAACTGCTTCTCTTCACCAGAGTGAATTCGCACTATGCTTTTTAAAAATAAAATTCTGAATTAGCGTTATATTTCTTTGCTTTTTATCAATAAGGCTCTCCTTTATCCCAGAAAAGGAAAAGATATGTGTCATGCTTGTCGGGGAAAAAAGTTAAAAGATCAATTATCCCAAACACACATACACACACATAAACACTTAGAAGATCCTGATTACCTTAAGGGCAAGCTCCAATATCCGCACAAGCGGGTTCAAATCTGAGATTTTCTTGTCATGGACAAGGATCAATGGATTTTCCAATTCCTGTTTACATGCAAGTCAGAATATTATGTCATGAACTTTATAAGTTGATTCAGGATATATAGATAGTTGTGTCATGTGGCATATGCATTGGCTGACAGAACAAATGAGGAAACGTTGCCAATTGACACTAAGAAATGGAAGGATTTGGGGAAGATCATGAGAATGTTTTCTGCAGTAACAATGGAAGTTGCTAGCATCTGCATCATTAAGCCATTCTTCTACACTTCAAGCCACTGACATACATTTTTGAGAAATTTCAGTCTACACTTTAACGTCTAAAACTCCCAATTGAGAAAATTCTCAGCAGTAGAAATATTACATACACATTTTTGAGTCTTTGAGTCCGTGACAAAATAAGGAGATATATAACCACGGTCAAGCTTCATGCCTTCTACCACTTCCAACTCATTATCTAATGTATTTCCATCCTGTTAATTCAAAATATATGAGAATTTAATTTCAAGCTTAAACAGTTGTCAGTGCATTTGTATCAGAAACACTAATATCAGCATAACTTACAGCAACAGTAATGACTCCTTCCTTCCCAACTTTTTCCATGGCTCGAGCTATCATTTCCCCAATTTCACGTTCGCCATTTGCAGATATAGTACCAACCTATTCAAAGTAACATAACATCGTCAAAATGGGGGACCATTTAGGGGGCTAACATGTAAGAACTCCAAATGTGTTTTACTCAGTTAACAGCACTAGCCTTCAACGAGTCCTCTCAGATAAGTTGTAAGGAATGCACATTATACAGATGCGTTGGTAAACTAGATAGTTTCACATGTCATGCAGCTATATTCAAATTACAGCATTTGTCTTGATCATAATTTGTAAAAACCTGATTTTAGCAGTCAAGTAGGGAAAAGAAACTGAAAGCATCATGTTCTCAAGTAAAAGGAAAAAGGAAAAAGGGAAAATGAAAGCAGTAACAGAAAAAGTTGTATAAAGAGAAAAAAGTACTTCATCATATTTTCAGGAAGATGATTTTTTCCCAAGTGACAAGTCAGTTTGGCAAAACAAAGAGCCAAAACCACAACTAGAACCGGAAGATAGAAAATGGGAAAGCAATATCGAATTGTGGGAACAGTCTGGTGAAGTGGTTTTGCCAGATACTGAATTATGACTAGCAGAAAGCAGGCTTAACTAAGGTTTACTAGATTTATATCTTGTGTGTTTGGCCCAACTCCATCTAGTTTAGTATCCACAAGTAGTTCGCATTTTAGGTTTGTCTATTGATTGATTGATGTGTTTGTCCACGGCGCGATACAAGTTGGCTCAAATATCCATTAACCGTTCACCTGTGTAATTTCCTCCGGGGTGCTAATCATGACTGCTCTGCTCTTCAAGTCAGCAAGAACAGCATCAACAGCCATGTTAATGCCATTACGCAAATCCATCACGCTTACACCTGCAGCAACAGCTTTGCAACCTTCTACGAAAATTGCCTGGGTAAGCACAGTTGCACAGGTGGTACCTGTTGCCATATGAAATTCAATTTAGACAAACTCATGTAAAGCTTGACGCCACAAGTTACAATCATCATACTCAAAAAGTGCAACTCAAAGATTCAAGACTGTAATATACACTAAAGATCACTTTTCAGGAAAAAAAGAAGTGATGAATATAAAAGTTCCTTTACCATGGCATAATTTCTACTGCAAGTTAACACATTTATATGACTCACAAATAAGCTAATCCAAAGTATAGATCTTACCATCTCCAGCAACTGAATTAGTAGCATTGGCGACCTGCTTCACAAGATCAGCTCCTACATTCTTTGCCTTTTCCTCAAAGTTGATGCTTTTGGCTACAGTGACACCATCCTTTGTGACCTTGGGATTCCCAGGACTTTTCTCTATAATCACATTACGGCCCTGGATTGTGACAAAAAGACGAAGAAATAGTCCTCAGTATAATGATGACTCAAGTTATTCTTTTCAACAAAGAGACCTTGTGAAACATGCAATATTGAAGATGTTAATATCTATTATTAATTTAAGTTTGGAAAGTCATTTACAGCACATTGAACCTTTCAGAAGAAAGGGTGATAGAGATAATTGAAATACTAGCATTCACTGGTGCTATAACATCTTTTACCCAATAATTAAAATTTGTAAACTAAGCATACACCATTTTATCCTTTTATGAGTGTGAAGAAAAGATAAATCACTGATGAAAACTGAAACTCATAATATGGCTTCTTTTTTGTTTATGTTTTTTTTTTTTGTAGTGTCCAATATGGCTCTGTTCTTCACCAAGTACTTCAAAACGAAACATTTGCAAGCATATGAATGTGTTCCTCATCAAGTGTTCATATTAAGTAAAATAAGAGAATGTAATGATCAGAAGGGAAACGCTAGGCTTCATAATCAGTATCATAGGTCTCATATCGGAAACATGTCTGATTAGTTTCCTTTTTTTCAATCAACATTAAGATCTAATTCAAATTGTCTTCCTAGTATACGATATCAGTGATGAATTCTGTAAGCAACAGACAAAGAGAGGCATAACATAAAATCCGAACTACCTTTGGTCCCATAGTGACTTTTACAGCTTCTGCAAGCTCATTAACTCCCTGTAACATGGCTAACCGTGCGTGGCTACCAAAACTGATATCTTTGGCAACATAATTTCTGCTGGAAATAATCCTACTAGAAACCTTTACCACAAGCCAAACACAAAAAATCAAGCAAATAAACCATAAATACAATACACCCAATCGACCCAATGAACTGTTCTGACTTAAATTCCAAAATGTTTCAACTAAAATCACACTGGAATGGATATTTTACCAATTTCCTGGAAGTTGATGACCTGACAATAAGCAATGCCTAAGTGTTAGTGAACTTTGTGTTCCATGTTGAATCAGGAAATAACTGTTTGATAAGAAAATTGTGACAAATGAGTATACCTGATTGATGAAGCAACAGCTACAGCAGCTCTGAACATTGCCTCGATAACTTCAATGAGTAAAGTAAGACGAAATGGAGAATGCAGCCGCCGGAAGTAGCAGACTTAACAGGAATTCTTCACGTCCTCTCTGTAGGGTCTATGGTTTAAGACTTCCTTTTTTTCTTTAACTTGGATCATTTATTTTATTTTTATTTTTATTTTTATTTTGGGCCTCCTTTATTTTTTTAATTTTTTTTATATAAGTAGGTGTAGGGAGAATGTTTCTCTTATTTCCTAAATAAAATAACTAAACTAATAACAATTTTTTTTTTAAGTTAAGCTTGGGCTAAAAACTCATTTTTATTTAATCGAAAAATTGTCCAGGAGCGAATCAATGACCTAACTCAGAATATAAGTAATGGATTGGTGTAAGGCATTAATATAGACAATGAATAAAGTAACAAAGAGCCTACTAAAAGTTAAAGAATTTTCTAAAAAGAGATTCATTTTCAAATCTCTTTCTCCCTCTGCTTTGTGTGCTACCATGTTCAAGTGGCTCCCCATCAGATTTTCTCTGTCTTTTTTTGGGGTTCGAATTATCAATATTATTTCTTTATTGATTCTGTGTGGATAAGTTATCAAAGGTACTACAAGCCTCTTATCACTTCTCTTGTCTTTTCTTTTTTATCTTTTTCTTAACCTTGTGAGTATTCAGGTGACTTAACCGGTGTATTTCCAAATCTGAATAACCCGGGACCTTTTTGCATTTTTTACCATGTGAGCATCGTTTTTGTATTTGATTGTCATCTGCTCTCTCCTTTTTATTTACCATTTTTCTTGATTTTGACACTCAACCTAAGGGAGAAGGATGCTTGCTCTCAAGCTGGCATGGGATGATTGCAGACACATCTGCTTTTTGCTGACCTAGTGTGGTTCTTCCTTTAATTATTTTTTGGCCATTTTTGGATTGCTGACATAGCCTAGGTGTAGTGTAGACGTTCAACTATTTAATATGAATGAAACCACAAACTCCCTTGGAAGCTTTAATTTTTAATGTGTAAACTCTCTAAACTAATAATAAAATGAAATTATGTTTTGAAAAATAAATAATAATGTGATATTTCATAGACGAGTAAGAAATTGTAGTCTTTTTTTTTTATCTATGATGTATCAACTTGAATTCACTTTTACTTTGGGAAATAATTTTTTTTTCTCAAAGTAGCTCTGCCCGAGAAAATGACTCGATAATCAATGTTGCATCTAGACTTATCAAAACATCTTGAAGTTTCGTGTATATACAACTGAGAATCGATGATATAGAACCAGAAAAACATTAAATTACTAGGAATCAATTCAGATAACCAACAAAGTGTTGATAAAAAAAAAGTAATATTAAAGCGAAAAAAATGACTATTTTTCTGTGGTTTTATATCAGAAAAAATCAAAATCAAAGCTATAAAAGCACAGAAATCATGAAATCACTAATCATCAATCCAAATACGAACAAAGAATTACCAAAACATAAGGATAAAACAAAAAAAAAAGGGGAGTATAGAACCTATAAAAAGGACTATTTTTCTGTGGTTTAGTACAAAAATAACTCAAAATCAAAGTTATCAAACCACAAAAATTATGAAACCACTAAGAATCAATCCAGCCAGCGAACGAAGAGCTATCAAAACATACAAATAAAACAAAAAAAGAATAAAAAATAGTATAAAAGTGAGGAAAGGAGTATTTTCCTGTGGTTTGCACAGAAACAATCCAAAATCAAAACTATAAAACCACAAAAATAATGAAATCACCCAGAATCAATCCAGATAGCCAATGAAGATGCTAGCAAAACATATCAATCCTATTGTTTGGCACAAAAATGACTCAAAATCGACGCTATAGACCACAAAATACTAAAAATCAATAGCAGATCAACGTTATGTTTGAGTTTTTGCTTATTAGTGTGTTTTATAACATTGATCTGGTTATTCTCTACTAATTTTTAGTGTGTTTTGTGGTTCCATAGTGTTGTTTTTGAGTTGTTTTTGTGCAAAACAACAAGATTGGTATGTTTTAGTAGCATCTTCATTGGTTATTTGAACTAATTCTTGTAGCATCTTGGGTGGTCATTTGAACTAATTCTTGGTGATTTTATGATTTTTGTGATTTTGTAGCTTTGATTTTGGGTTGTTTCTGTGCAAACCACAAAAAAAATACTCCTTTCCTTACTTTTATACTATTTTTCTTGTTTTATCTCTATGTTTTGATAACTTTTCGTTCATTATCTGGACTGACTCTCATTTGTTTCATGATTTGGTAGCTTTGATTTTGAGATTTTTTTTAACCAAAACACTGAACAATAGTTTTTTTTCTCGATTCGATACTACTTTTTGTTTTATCTCTATATTTTGATAACTCTTTGTTCATTATCTGAACTGATTCTTAGTGATTTCATGATTTCTGTGCTTCTTTAGCTTTGATTTTTATTTGTTTCTATATAAACCTACAGAAAAATAGTGATTTTCTCACTTTGATACTACTTTTTGTTTCTTTTTTTTTAATCAATTCTTCGTTGGTTATCTAGACTTATTTTTTGTGATTTAATGTTTTTCTGGTTTTACAGTGTTGAAGCTCAGTTGTATATACACGAAACCTCAAGATATTTTTGTAAATCGAGATGTGACGTCAATTACATCGAGTCATTTTTCTCAGGCAGAGCTTGAAATAAGGACTAAAGTATAAATTAAAAATTACATCTTTAAGAATGCAGAAAATAATACACTTAATCCATTTGCTTTATGAATGTCCACAATATATTGATCTCTTTTATTTTATAACACACGTCTAAATTATAAAAATTATTTTTTTCAAAATGTTATTTGAAAATAAATTAAAACAAAATATATATTGAAACGATGCAAAATGCAATAAACTTGTCTCTTAGAAAAAATCACATAAAACAATAAAAGATCATATATTTCAATTTTGTCTCTTAGTAAAAACAAACTCTTCTTTCATTTTGTAATAGATTAATTTGTCGAGGAGAAAGTCCAAGGACTAAAAAACATAGGGGGCAAATTTTTTTAAAAAATATAAATAGTTAGGGATGTAAAATGCAATAACACACCTCTTTTACTTTGTGAATGTCCGCTAGGCGCCAATACACTCACCTCTTTTGTAACGCTTGATCATTTTTTTCAGCTAAAGAGGACACCACTTCCCCACCGCTTCGTTCTGTGCTCCGGCGAAATTAAGCGGTAAGTTTTCTTCTCTGTTCATCCATTCCTCTTTACCGGTTCAACGGTACGAAAAACCATCATCCTTTTATCCATTTTGTTTTCTGTGGTTAACTTACGGATTTTGTGATTGTCGTAAGTCTCCGATGAGGTAAATTTTTTATTTGCGATGAAGTGATTCAGAAATTGCGATGGTTTAGTGATCAATCCTCTTTGGAGTATTAGTAAACGAATTTTCTGAAAACTTCAGTAGGCTATCAATGAAGGAAGAGTCCCTCTTTTCGCTGTGAGCTTTCTGAAACTGGTAAGAAACTCATATATTTGTGGCTAGTACTTACTAGAATGTGAATGTACGTGTTTATCACCGAGAAAAATTGTTTTTTTTTTAATTAGCCAATTGAGAATTCTGCCTCTTTAACTATGGAATGATTAACTGGTTTCCCTCATGAGCTTCAGTCTTTCATATAATAACAACTACGTATGTGTTGATCTAACACATAAAAATATATTTCATTTGACCCTTTTTACTCATGCTCTGTTCTGTGGATGATGTTTAAAATTGACATTGTGTCTTAAACTCTACAAGGTTATTGGAATTTTTAAGGAGCAGCAAATTTCTGAGTAAGTCCAGATACTAGTGGTGATACATAAGCAATGGAATCAACTGTTGGGCTTGGGAACAGTAATGTGGAGGTTCGAGCTGATATGGAATTTGATTCACTTGAAGCAGCCTATGAATTCTATAAAGAATATGCAAAATCAGAGGGATTTGGCACTGCCAAATTGAACAGCCGTCGTTCTAAAGCAAACAACGAGTTTATTGATGCAAAGTTTTCCTGCATAAGATATGGTAACAAGCAGCAGTCTGATGATGTGATCAACCCTAGACCTTCTCCTAAGATAGGTTGTAAAGCTAGTATGCACGTGAAGAGAAGGTTGTCAAGTGGAAAGTGGTATATTCATAGTCTCATAAAAGAACACAACCATGAGCTTTTACCAGCTCAAGTTCACTTCTTCAGAAGCCACAGAAATGTTGATCCGCTTAATAATGATGCAGAAGTTCGACAGAAAAATATGTTGGCTTCTGTATCAGAACAGTATGGTGCATACCAATTCTCTGGTAATCTGGATAATCTTTTCAGGAACCAAAATGACAGAGGTCGAAGTTTGATTTTAGAAAAAGGAGATGCTCAGGTTTTGCTTCAACTTTTTGTGCACATGCAGGGAGAGAATCCAAAATTTTTCTATGCTCTAGATTTAAATGAGGAAAATCGATTGAGAAATGTTTTCTGGGTTGATGCCAAAGGCGTGGATAGTTATTCCCGCTTTGGTGATGTGGTATCATTTGATACTACATACTTCACTAACAAATACAAAATACCTTTGGTTCTCTTCATTGGAGCAAACCATCATGTTCAACCCACCTTACTAGGTTGTGCGCTAATTGCTGATGAGACAGAGCATACATTCCTATGGTTGATGCGGACATGGTGCCTGGCAATGGGTGGACAAGGTCCAAGAATTTTGTTATCTGATCAAAATGACAATATCAAAGCAGCTGTTGGAGCAACCCTTCCAGATACCAAACACTATTTTAGCTTGTGGAGCATATTGGAGAAGATCCCAAGGCGTTTTCATTATCTCTGCATGTGGCATGACAAATTTATGGCAAAAATTTGGAAGTGCATATATAAGTCATGGACCAAAGAGCAATTTGAACACAGATGGTGGAAGTTGATTGATAAGTTCAGTCTTAGAGAAGATGAGTGGGTCCAATCATTGTATGACTATCGCAAGCTTTGGGTGCCTACTTTTATGAGGGATGTATCTTTTGCCAGTTTATCTATGGCTTCAAGAACTGAAAGCTTGAACTCTTACTTTGACAAATATGTCCAAAGTGAAATGTCTCTTCGAGACTTTATTGGATAACATAAGCTAATTCTTGAAGACTGGTATGAACAGGAAGCCAAAGCTAATTTTGATGCATGGCATGAGATGCCTGCGCTTGAGACTCCCTCTCCCGTTGAAAAACAGATGTTGCTTATGTATACTCATGAAATATTCAAGAAGTGCCAAGTTGAACTATTAGGAACCACAGCATGCCATCTAAAAAAAGTATCAGAAAATGGCACATCTATAACACATGCGGTCAAAGATCTTGTTGCAAATCAGGACTTCATGGTGGAGTGGGATGCACCAAAGTCTGACTTATACTGCTCATGCCGTTTATTTGAGTACAAAGGTTACCTTTGTAAACATGCTCTTGTGGTTCTTCAAATGTCTGGTGTCTTCAGTATTCCTTTCAAGTATATATTGCAACGCTGGAGCAATGCTGCCACTAGCGTGCATTCCATAAGTGAAGGACTGGATGATGCGCAAGTTAAGGTTCGTCGTCTTAATGATTTGTGTCGACGAGCAGTAATATTGGGGGAAGAAGGATCATTGACTCAGGAGAGCTACAACATTGCTGTTGGTGCCATTGAAGGAGCTCTAAGACAATGCCAAGGAAACACTCTTGCAGCGAATCTTAAATCAGGTAGTAGTGCAACCCTTGTTGCCCAAGTTGATGAAGTATGTCCAGGTAACACTCTTGCATCTAATCTTAAACCAGGTAGTAGTGCAAACCTTTCTATCCAAGTTGATGAAGCATCACAAGGAAACACTCTTGCAGCTAGAGAGCTAGTGCATAACAGTACAGCAGCCCAGACAAGCAAGGGTTCTAAAAGAGCAGATCCCGGAAGTGAAAGGGAAAACGACAACAACTCTTCTAATAAAAAAGGAAAGGTTAGGAACTTTTACTTACATGTCCTTTCTTTGTTTTGTTCTTCTCATCCACAAGCTCACCCTAAGATGAAATTCTCTTACAAGTGTTTTTCATTTTTATCAGGCACCTTTGGAGCCAGAGATAGGAAACATTGCACAAGGAATCTTCAACCAAATGGTTTGTCCTGCTAGCACCTACTCTAATTTAAATGAGAATAATCCTTCTTTTAAGTGAGTTCATGTAGTGAACCTTCTGGGACAATTTAAAGTTACATGTGAGGAGATCCTAAATGGTTTATTGATTTCTGTAATTTTCATTCGCTGCCTTGTTCTTTAAAAAATAAGATTTGGTGATAGAAATTTTCTTACCAATTTTCCAGACTGGAGCTCCTTGGAAGAGTTTACTTTGAACACTAGTCTTTGGAAACGTGCGTTGCGCGTGAACCCGTTAACAATATTTACAAATTTTATAAATTCACATAAATAATATTAAAAGATGTGTAATTAAATACAACTTAACTAAAAAAGTAAAAATTTCTCTAAATGATGAATAGCAATCCTATATAGCTCAACAAAGGAAGAATATAATAAATTTAAAGTATACCCACAACATTATATTAATTGTTACATGGAATCTAACTTTCAAAAACAAAATAATTTTCTTAATGTATGTACAAATTAGTTAATGTGCATCGTCAAAAAAATACATAAAAAGCATCAAAATGGAGATGCCAACGACTGTACTCTTTAAATGGAAGTCATGTCTGGAGTAATTCCAGTTACATGCAGTTCCGCAGTGGTTGAACCTCTACAAAAAGGAATGACTATCTCTCTCTCTGTATGTGTATGTGTTATATATATATACATATATATATATATATATTACCAAAGAGGTAAAGATTTATTACTCACGTTAGAATACACTGCCAGCATTAGTTTTTCAACACTAAACAAGTCACCATACGTTCTTGAAACATTGTTACCTCATTGATAATAGTAAAACAGAAACATACTTTAGAAAGAAAAAATCTTGAGACCCTGTCATCGCAAGCTCATCATCTTTATATATGTTGATGGTAGTACTCCTAGTGAGGATTATGTTGCTTCTTTATGCATCTGCCTTTTGTCCTACGGACTGGTCAACACGAGGAATTTCTGTATGCCTGCAAGCAATTATGAACACATTGCTGCATATACATAATAAGAATTAGTAAAAGAATCTAAAAGCCTACTTGACATTTAAGTGATTCTCTCTCTGGTCTCCTAGACTCAAAACCTTCATTTGTGGATCTCTGCACTTCATCTGTACTTTCTAGGCCAGTCCTAAAATATGTAGATTACTTTGTACGAGGGAAACAGTGTGTCACGACCCAACCCACCGGCCCGTGCGGGCACCTACTCTTAACACCTAGATAGGAGAACCCTCAACCAATTAAATCATGGGTAAATAGAAGGAATTGAGGATAATGCTGAAGAGACCATATAAATTATTAAATTTGGAGTTAAAAATCCAATTTAAATTTTTGAAAAAGACATCCAACACCCCAAAGGAATTTAGTCTAAATAGGTACAAGAGCTTCTAAGAATACAGTGTGAAATAAAATAATGACACAACTCCCACCATAAAGAAGGAAGAGTAGAAGCTAATGAAGATCGTTGTTGTCTTCACCTAAGAAACATCACCGATGTCACAACCAGATTATACCAAAAGTTATAGCAAGAGTAGTAGCAATACAAACAATACATATTGGTAGGCATCATCAGTCAACTCAAAACCCACCACATAATATAAATAAATGTTCAAAAGGAATCATGCAATAAGAAATTCATCACCCAAATCTTGTAACCACGTACTCTTACCATCCCGATTTGTCTTAATCACCACTAGTATATGACATGATATCAACTTTCTAGTTGCTCCGCTACCAACTCTAATACCGATTGGGCCTAGCCCCTCTATCCCTCATACAGGGTTTCTCGAACCCACAACCGCTAACTTGGTCTAATCAATCTGTCGCTTTTGCTCTCGACAAACCTGACCTAGAATAATTAGTAATTCACTTGCAAGATGACCACATTAAGATGGTTTAACTTCTCCCCCTCTACTCGTACTCGCCCACCACGGCAGGACGTATCCCGCTATGATGGCCCTGCCGTAGCGGGATTCCACCCGCCAAGGCGGTCTACTCGGGTACAGAAACTCAAGCTTTTCCCCACAATCCCGTTAAACACCTAGTGACATGGACACCAACAATATCTTACTCTAATTCACGCTCCCTCTCTTATCGACGCACCAACTGACACTCTTATTATTGTGATTTGATTGGAAAAAGTGAGCAACTATAACTGGCAATATATATGATAATATTACTTAATAACTTTATACATATAGTAATTATAAACGTGTAGAACTATTACTAATTTTTCAATGCAATATAATAATCCAAGTAATTTATTAAGAGAATTGTAACACTAAATTAAGTCTTAATTGCAAATGCTGAATTTGATACCGTCAAATAAAAGATTGAGCAGCGTGTTCCCCACTCATGAACAAAGACTTACACATACATCTACAGTATGTAAAGATCTTGCTAAAGAGTATTGGGTGCAAATAATATATGATTAACTCTTATTTTTCGTGAATTATTTTATTGGTTGAAGAATCTCTAGTTTTCTAGATAAAGACAGCTCCTTTGAGCAGTATGTTGAAGCCAAAAACCATAACCTACAAGAAAGAAATTAGTCAAAGGTGAGAGAACTTAGTTGTTATAGTAAACATTATTGGAAGAATAATAGAATAACAATAGAGGTTAGTAAGACTGCAAGAGAGACTGAGAAGGAAAGGACAAAGGAGGAGGCACTTACGTTTTGTTTAGATTGGCTTTATTTTTAATATATTTCCATTCTGCTACTGATTTCATTTTGAAATTTTCAATGTGCGAAAGCTACTTTTGAACTTTCTTTAGTTTGAATTATCAGAGAAATACTAACACAAATCACCAAAATATTATATATCTTTTTTTTCATCGGGGTTTAAACTTAAAATATCAAAATAGAAACAAAACAAAAACAATACCGCATTCTTTTTTCCTTTTGATTCAATTTTTTGATTTTCCATGAATACCTCTGTTAATAAGAATAAGAACTACTCCTTTGCCTTTTTGGTATTAAAAGTAAGGGTGTGCAAAAACTGATTTAATTGATGAGTTGACCTTTTGAATATATGTAACCGCTCGTTTGGAAGCTCACCTCATACACACGCCACTCATCAATGGGAAGGTTATAATTATTCTTAATCCTCTTACACATGTAACTTACTGTACAACACTACAACCATTATCTGTATACTTGCAATACAAGAAATTCAATAATTCATCAATCAATAATGTTAGGATCGAAATAATTAAGTGTCATGCATAAGCTAGCAAAGCAAACCTTGAAAGAACATGAGTAAGAAAACAAACCAGAAATATGCCAAAAGAGACATAATAATTTATCGTGGTTTGTTCAACCAACCTACATCCACAAGAGGAGATGAGCAATCCACCATATAAAAGAGAGTACAAGATGTCGAGAGAAATGACTTCGCACAATTCACTCGGAATACAAAGAGATTTACACAAATGTTAAACATAACATTTGTGACACACTGTTTCTCTCCCTACACAACTTTTAAGTCCTTATGACTACATTGTGAATGCTACCAAACTAGAAGGAAGGAATGAGTATATGTTTAGAGAGTCATAAACCTTTTCCTATGAGAAAAGGACTGGCCAAATGTGGAGAATTTTTATTTTCCTATTCCTAGAAGGAAAACCCAATTATGGTAAGAAACTCAGGACAAATACCCGACAAATAACTTGTGCATTCTCAAGCATCAACAACCACGTCATCAATTACAAGCATGTCCGAAGACCAATCAACAAGTATTCAACTTAAGTGCATGCATGAATATAAATCAAGTCTAAGCTCAAATCCTCTCCTTTTTGTCGTGATTCCTAAGAATAGCAATGACTAGGTAGGAATATCTTACCCTCAAGCCAACGCAACAACAAGTTCACCCTCATTATGGGAAGTTAAGCCGATTTACTAGGTGTTAAGCTCATGCAATTCCTCCATCATTATCCCGCTTCGCATCTTTGCCCTATAATTCATCGTGTAAGTCATACCAACACGAAACACCCATCAAAGTAATCCATACAATAATGTATCAACACACCATTAGATCTTTTTTAACTTAATCTGTCCATCCAAATTGTCGTGTCCGTGCCTAATCATGATTCTCCCATCAAATCTATATTATATACACGCAAACTATAATCTACTACTCATAAACCATAACCTACTTGAACACCTACTGTCTTCTATAGAGTAAATGAATCGTTGTCCTTTTGTTCCTTTCTAGCGACATTGATGAAGAGCTTTTGAAGAAGAAGTTGGAAATGGATTTCTTGAGAGCTTTGCTTCTCCGTTATTGAGGTTTTTCACCTAATAATAGTCCTAGGTCATTTTTAGGAGGAGCCACTCTTTAGATCCTAAACTAGGAGAAAAAGGGTTTTGAAATTTGCTAGGGCTACTGCCTGTTGCCACTACAACAGTCCTAGGCAGTGCCTTTACCCATTCTTCTTGCGTAAAAGAAAATTTTCGTTGATCAAGATGGGGGTGATCGTAGCTTAACTTGCCTAAATATCCATAATTTCAACCCTGGGTATCCCACTACAGATAATTTCAATATCTATAGAACGGGTCGTTACAATTATTCACATAAAGACTTCCTTTTTAGTAGTTTTGACTAGATAAATAATCTTTGTAGTTCTTGACGTCATCTTTGTTGGTTCATGACGTCTGTTCTAGCAATAAATACCATGAAGATTGTATAAATGGACAAATGAAAATAAGAGAAAGGAAAAAACAAACTAAAAGCTGACTTTCTTATCGGCTAGACCGAAAACCGAACCATTAAGGATTGGTAATCAATTTGCTGAAAATTGATAACAATTATCTTATTGGTTTGGTTATCAGTTTAGCATGTTTACAAACTGATAACTGATAATCGATTCGGACCGAGAATGTACAATACCGGACTGAATGACCAATAGCATCCCGAATAGAAGGTTTTCAAATTAAAGTTAGGCCCATAAATAGAATTCAAAAAAGATAAAGAAATGAAGTATTAGAATTACAAGCTTAGTACCTTGATGCAATATGAAGTTAAATCACTGGACTTCTAACATCGTTTTTGGGTTGTAAAGTAGTTGCCTTTGAAAGGTAGTTAGGCTTAGTAGGTACATCTGGACCAATTGTTGATGAGTTCCTTGTCCATAGGTTATCCAGTTACATAAGCGATTTGTGTCTTTCTAAAATTGAAGTAGTGATAAAATCTTAGTTGGTGTTCTTTATTGGGAAGCATGATGTTTTTGGGTTCTGGAGATTCCAGCTGCTCTTTGGGCGACTTCTCATCAATTTGGATTTCTCTCCTCAAGGTTTAGACCCTTATGGATCGACCATCCAGACTGTTAAGTTAGGCCTTCGTAAGCTTGATGAGGTAGATCCAAAGATAAAAGAGCTAACAAGGAGGCTTTTCTATATAAAAAGGGCACAATTCTTTTTAATTTGATCTTGATGATTTCTTCACCTCTTATATCGGCTCAATATTTTTGGTAACATTATATATTACTTTTTAAGTTTTAAAAAGGTAAATTTTGTCGCCTATCCTCTTATTGTTTGATCTCATACAGAATAAAAAGTCAGAAAATAGTCTGAACATTGTAGAATTAGAAACGTTGAAAATAGAAACCCCTATGGTCAAGCCAACATGAAAAATCACATAAAAAGTCCAAGAAATGACTCTGAACTGAAAATTACTTGTAGATACAATAAGGAAGAAATTGATTTAGTTAGCAAGATTACGCTACAAAATAAAATAGACATACTAAATTTGGCCAAAAAATTATAGAAATAAAAAGAAGGAAAAATCTGGAATGAGTACACAACAAAAAAACACAAAAAAATTACCTGACCAAGACTGAGGATAACAGAGAGCTGGCTTGAGTTCACATCCGGCCAGATGTAGGCAAAAATCTGATCAGAGAGCTGGCTTGAGTTCATGTCCGGCTAGATGTAGACAAAAATCTGAAAATCTGGGAGTAGTAGAAAACAATATATATGATTTATCTGATGCACGTAAAAGTTGACGAGCTAGAAGGTACAACTAGAGCCTCAGGTTTATCATTTATGGATGATGATGCCAAATTGGATGTTGATATGGTTGTCTGGGGACATGTTTTTTCTATCTTTGTGTGTATGTGTGGAGTACAGCTATCCACTGGCCTTAGATTTATGTTTCAGAAAAAGCATTCATTTCTTTTTCATGTTTCAATACTTCTGTTGATTGCAATCAAACTCTGTTGACTGTAATTCCATTCTGCTCATCATCATGGCTTGAACAGCCCAGTGACTGGTCAAGTTAATTACATGATATAGTGCTTGGACACTTGTGTCGTATTGCACCAGCAGTGTCCTATAACATCGCATGTATGAAGTTACATGATGTGGTGCTAATGTATCATCTTTTTTTGTACTACTATTTGCATGTTCTTGATGTCAGTTTTTGATATTACTTCCATCAAAAAATGAATGTAGTTACATGAGCAAAGTGACAAAGGTAGGGTGAGGCTGTGCGCCCACCATCTTCCCAGACCCTATTTGTGGGATTTCACTGGGTATGTTAGTGGTGGTGGTTGTAGCTATGCACATCAAGTGTTGTTTCTCTACTTGTTATCACTTATGACCAACAGTCCCTACTTTTTGCACAATTTGGACTGACCTTTGCATTTTAAATTGTGTAGGATATGCCTGGTAGCCTGGATTATCCTGCGAGATACATTACAACACTGTTAAGAGGTGGTGACATTAATAAAAGAGGTGCAAAATTACTCGGAGAGATGCTGGTGGAACAATATTTAAGGGATGTATATTAACAATTGGTGGAGGAACAATTTATATTTATTAATTGGGTGGTCCTCTCAAAATGGAAAAGGTATATAAATATTTATATGTAACATTGTACATATTTTTTCAGTAGTTTCAGACACATTCCTTGGTCTGCTTGGCTATACGGTTATGGGCTGATGGTGAAGATTTATATAATTGACCCCAACTTACTTGGGATGGAGGCATAGTGTTTGTTCTATTGGCTATGCTGCAGTAGGGCCAAACATCTGGCATGTACTGGAAGGTTTAAAGGTTTCTAACATACATATGCATTGTACGAGTTTCCCTTGATCTTCAAGCCTTAGTCTCTAGTTTCAAGTTTTAATCATCAGTATGGCTGATTTTATGTGTTATGCTGGTTATGACTCTAGAACCTAGGAAGCTGTGTTGGCTAACTTATCTAATTTTGTACAGACTGTAAATTGGTGATTAATAATATTGTTAGTTACCAAAAAATTGGCATGGTTGTCCTTCACCTTGTCATTCAGAAGATTGTATGAACTTCTATTTAGTTTGAATCTTCAAATTTGAATGTGCCAAATGAGACATCAATATATCAAAATCAGTTTCAATATTATATGATGATCTCGAAAAACTGAAAGAAAGACATAACAAGGGTCAAACTCAAAGGGAAAACCCTTCATTAGAAGAAAGTGAAGTGTTCCCTCAAAAAGTTCTCAATTTTATGATATTTAGTCTCAAATAACGCTTTATCCAATCAATGCGGAAAAAAAAAAAAACTAAACATAAAATAAAATGTCTACTTGTTGGTTGCCAAATAAATATACTTTTTGAAATTAAATGTTTGCATTAAAATATAGATCGCGATTGACATATTTTTCAAAACATATTTTAAAATATTAAAATTTGAAAATGATACATAAGGAATGCTTGTTTTGTATTTTAAAATGTCAAGTATTTAATTAATTTACTTTGTAAATCATACAAATATCTCAAAATTTAATAGTTTTTCAGCCAAAAATGACACTATTTAAAATGCAAAGATCATATAAATCCAAAACAACACAAGATCATATATTTCCAATTTTGTCTCTTGAAAATAAACTCTTCTTTGATTTTGTTACACTATTTATTAATTAAGTCGGGATGAGAGTGTAAGGACTAAAACAATAGGGTGCAAATTAAAAAACATATATGGTTAGGGGATCTAAAATGCAATACACACAGCTCTGTGAATGTCCACCAGGCGCCAACACACTCACCTCTTTTGTAACGCTTGATCATCTTTTCAGCAAAAAATGACGTCACTCTCACGCCGCTTCGTTCCCTCCGGCGAAATTCACCTGTAAGTTTCCTTCTCTGTTTCATCCAGTCCTCTTTTCTGATTTAACGGTACGGAAAACCCTAATCCTATTCTCCATTTTTTTATTAGTCTCTTATGACTTAACTTTTTTATTTTCGATGCAGGATTCTCTCTATAGTTCAGAAACTGTGATAGTTTAGTAATCAATTTGCTTTGGAGTAGTAGTAATCGAATTTTCTGAATACTTCTGTAGGCTACTACCGAAGGGAGAGTCCCTCTTTTCGCTGTGAACCTTCTGAAACAGGTAAGAAACTTGTATATATGTGCCTAGTAGTTATTAGAATGTGAATGTACGTGTTTATCATTGAGAAAAATTGTTGAGTTTTTCTTTTCCTTTTTTTCTTTTTATCTTTTTAGCCGATTCAGAATTCTGGCCGCTTTAACAACTACGTATGTGTTGCTCTAACACACAAAAATATACTCCGTTGGATCCTTTTCACTGATGCTGTGTTCCGTGGATGATGTTTAAAACTGACATTGTATACCAAATTTTTAGGGGAGCAGCAAATTTCCGAGTAAATCTAGATACAATACATAAGCAATGGAATCAACTGTTGGGCTTGGGAACAGTAGTGTGGAGGCTCGAGATGATATGGAATTTGATTCACATGAAGCAGCCTATGAATTCTATAAAGAATATGCAAAATCAGAGGGATTTGGCACTGCCAAATTGAGCAGCCGTCGTTCTAGGGCAAACAAAGAGTTTATTGATGCAAAGTTTTCCTGCATCAGATATGGTAACAAGCAGCAGTCTGATGATGCAATCAATCCTAGACCTTCTCCTAAGATAGGTTGTAAAGCTAGTATGCACGTAAAGAAAAGGTTGTCAAGTGGAAAGTGGTACATTCATAGTTTCATAAAAGAACACAACCATGAGCTTTTACCAGCTCAAGTTCACTTCTTCAGAAGCCACAGGAATGTTGATTCGCTTAACAATGATGCAAAAGTTCGACGGAAAAATATGTTAGCTTCTGTGTCAAAACATTACGGTGCATACCAATTCTTTGGTAATCTGGATAATCTTTTCCGGAACCAACATGACAGAGGTCGAAGTTTGGCTTTAGAAGAAGGAGATGCTCAGGTTTTGCTTGAACTTTTTGTGCACATGCAGGGAGAGAATCCAAAATTTTTCTATGCTGTAGACTTAAATGAGGAACATCGATTGAGAAATGTTTTCTGGGTTGACGCCAAAGGCATGGATAGTTATTCCAACTTTGGTGATGTGGTGTCATTTGATACTACATACTTCACAAACAAATACAAAATACCTTTGGTTCTCTTCATTGGAGCAAACCATCATGTTCAACCCACCTTACTAGGTTGTGCGCTAATTGCTGATGAGACAGTGCATACATTCCTATGGTTGATGCGGACATGGTGCCTGGCAATGGGGGGACAAGGTCCAAGAATTTTGTTATCAGATCAAAATGACAACATCAAAGCAGCTGTTGGAGCAATCCTTCCCGATACCAAACACTATTTTAGCTTGTGGAGCATTTTGGAGAAGATCCCAAGGCGTCTTGATTATCTCAGCATGTGGCATGAAACATTTATGGCAAAATTTAGGAAGTGCATATATAAGTCATGGACCGAAGAGCAATTTGAACACAGATGGTGGAAGTTGATTGAAAAGTTCAGTCTTAGAGAAGACGAGTGGGTTCACTCATTGTATGAAGATCGCAAGCTTTGGGTGCCTATTTTTGTGAGGGATGTATCTTTTGCCAGCTTATCTATGGCTTCAAGAAGTGAAAGCATAAACTCTTACTTTGACAAATATGTCCAAAGTGAAACGTCTCTTCGAGATTTTATTGGACAACATAAGCTAATTCTTGAAGACTGGTGTGAAGAGGAAGCCAAAGCTAATTTTGATGCATGGCACGAGACGCCTGAGCTTAAGTCTCCCTCTCCCTTTGAAAAACAGATGTTGCTTACATATACTCATGAAATATTTAAGAAGTTCCAAGTTGAAGTATTAGGAGCCTCTGCATGCCATCTGAAAAAAGTATCAGAAAATGGCACATCTATAGCATATGCTGTAAAAGATTTTGATGCAAATCAGGACTTCATGGTGGAGTGGGATGCACCAAAGTCCGACATATACTGCTCATGCCGTTCATTTGAGTACAAAGGTTACCTGTGTAGACATGCTATTGTGGTTCTTCAAATGTCTGGTGTCTTCAATATTCCTTCCAAGTATATATTGCAACGCTGGAGCAATGTTGCTACAAGTAGGCATTCCATAAGCGAAGGACTGGATGACACACAAGCTAAGGTCCGTCGTCTTAATGATCTGTGTCGACGAGCAATAATATTGGGTGAAGAGGGATCACTGACTCAGGAGAGCTACAACATTGCTCTTGGTGCCATCAATGAAGCTTTAAAACAATGTCGAGGAAACACTCTTGCAGCAAATCGTAAATCTGGTAATAGTGCAACCCATGCAATCCAAGTTGATGAAGCATCTCAAGGAAACAATCATGCAGCTAGAGCGCTAGTGCCTAACAGTACAGCAGCCCAGACGAGCAAGGGTTCTAAAAGAGCCGATCCTGGAAGTGAAAGGGAAAGCAACAACAACTCTTCTAATAAAAAAGGAAAGGTACGGAACTTGAACTTACATGTCCTCTCTTTGTTTTGTTCTTCTCATCCGCAAGTTCACCCTAAGATGAAATTCTCTTACAAGTGTTTTTCATTTTTATCAGGCACCTTTGGAGCCAGAGATAGCAAATATTGCACAAGGAGACTTTCACCAAATGGTTTGTCATGCTAGCACCTACTCTAATTTTAATGAGAATAATCCTTTTTTTAGATGAGTTCATGTAATGAACCTTCTCGGGCAATTAAAAATTGCTTGTGGGGAGACCTTAAAAGGTTTATTCATTTCTGTAATCTTCTGCTTTTTCATTCACTAGTTTGCTTTTGAAAACTAAAATTTAGTGATAGAAATTCTTTTACCAAATTTTCGAGACTGGAGCTCCTCAGAAGATTTTATTTTGAACACTAGTTTCTAGAAACACGCATTCCGCGTGGACCGCTTATCAGTATTAACAAAAATGTATAAATCTCATAAATAGTATTAAAAGTTGTGTAGTTGGATGGAAATTTACTAAAAAAGTAAAAGCTCCTAATAATAATGAGTACAGATCTTATATAACTCAAGTGCTCAACAAAGGAAGAATATAAAATTTTAAAATTTACACGCAAAGTAATATTAATTGATTGCACTGATTTACCTTTCAAAAACGACATAATTTCCTTAATGTATGTACAAATTATGTTAACGTTGACGAAGCAAATGTAATAAAAGCATCAAAATGGAGACGGCAATAACTACTGTACTCATTAAATGGGGAGTCATATCTGGAGTGACTCCAGTTACATGAAGTTCCACAGTGGTTGAACCTCTACAAAAAGGAATGAAGATATATATATACATATACATACATACATACATGGATACATATATGTATATATATAGTCACGTTAGAGCACATTAGAATACACTGCCATATTAGTCTTTCAACACCGAACAAGTCATCTTACATTCTTGAAACGTTGTTACCTCGTTGAAAATGATAAAACAAAATCGTACTTTTGAGGAAAAAAAAAACTTGAGAGCCTATCATTGCAAGCTCATCATCTTTATATATGTTGATGGTAGCAATCCTAGTGATGATTATTTTGCTTTGTTATGCACCTGCCTTTTGTCTATGAACACTAAGGAGGAGTCTTTCCATATGCCTGCAAACAATTATGAAAGAATTGCTACATATACACAATAAGAACTAAAATCAGCCAGTAAAATAAACCTAAAGCCTATTTGACATTTAAAGTGATTCTCTTTCTGGTCTCCTAGGCTTTGGCTCACAACCTTCATTACTGGATCTCAGCACATCATATGTATCTTCTAGGCCAGTCCTAAAATATTTAGATAACTTTGTATGAGGAACACAGTGAAGGCAGGTTTAAGAGCGTGTTTGGATGGGCTTATAACTTATGAGTTGTAAGCGTAAGTCATAAGTTAGGATCGAATTTTAACTTAAAAATTTTGGCTTAATTTTGTTATTTGAGCTTAAAAACATTTATTATCTTACCCAAACACTACAAAAGTGCTTAAAAGCTATTTTGGCTTGAATGCACCCATAATAAGCCAATCCAACCAGCTCTAAGAATGGAGAAGGAGAAGAGACCTTAGAGTTGTTGTCAACCTTTTGGTTCCTCATTGTATAGGTTTAAAATGATGTTTTATATTGCTTACCATCTACTACAATAAGTAAATGGTTAGATTGCAATATGTTTACCCATGTAATTCGACAAGTATTTGTATTTTTATTGTCACATACATGGTATATGAAAAGATTCTATAACTTTATAAATTTAACAATTCATTAATTATTCAGTCCAACTTTTTAACTTCTCTAGACGTGGTATAGAATATAGGATGTCTGTTAATGTGCCTACATTAATATGCCATTTTTGTTTTATTAGAATGTGTAATTCCATCTTTGTACAAAATGTTGTTATAAAATTTTTGCTTGAAGGATAAAAGAGTCATTTAACCTTTGATGGCAATATGGGAATTGAACTTTTCACTTTTAGGGCTTCCCACCCGAGATGTAACTAGTTTTTGGCATGTGTGTGAGTGTGTCCCATGCAAGTAGTATATACATTTTTGGCAACTTACACCTTCAGGGGTTGGCCTGGTGGTAATAGACTTGAACTTTAGGGTTTGCTCCCTTTCAATGTCTCAAGATCGAAACCCAACTGGGTGCAAACAATTTCTGAGGGCCATCGGACTTGGTAAACCTGAATTAACCGTGGTGTACTTGCGGGAAACTCCTTGCCGAGGGCTTGTGCACCCCGAGGATTAGTCGGGGCTCTAAGAGACTCGGACACGCGGTGCAAATAAAAAAAAATAATTTTGGCAACTAGTCTTTTTTTACTTAATTACCAAGTTTTGTCCATCCAAAATGTCGTGCCCGCAGGCCTAATGATGATTCCTTCATCAGATCTACATTATATACATGTTTTCTAACCAGAACGTACTACTCATAAACCATAGCTTACCTGGACGCCAGCCTGCTGCTATAGAGTACATGAATCATTATCCTTTGTTCCTCTCTACTTAGATTGATGGAGACTTTACGAAGGAGAAGTTGGAGATGCATTTCTTGAGAGCCTTGCTTTTCCGTTATGGAGGCTTTTCACCTAGGGATAGCCCTAGGGCACTTTTAGGAGGAGCCAACTCTTTTAGAACCTAAATTGGGAGAAAGGGGTTTTGAAGTACGCTGGAGCCGTTGCTACAATGGTCCTAGGTAGTGCTCCCACCCTTTCTTCCTGCATAAAAGAAAATTTTTGTTGACCAAGACAAGAGTGATCCCGGCTTAACTCGACTAGATATCCAAAATTTCAAGCCGGGGCATCTCATTGTGGATGTTTCTAATAACGACGGGACAGATCGTTACAATCATTCACATCAATCCTTCTTTTTTAGTAGTTTTATTAGATAAATAATCTTTTTATTTCTTGACCTCATATTTATCAGTTCATGACGTTTTTGTTTTAGCAATAAATACCATGAAGATCGTATATATGAACAAATGAAAATAAGATAAAGGGTAAAAATTAAAGGATCATTTTATTATCGGCGAAATAGAAAACCGAACTGTTAATGATTGCTAACCGATTAACCGAAAATCTGTAACAATTATCTTATTAGTTTGGTTGTCATTTTAGCATGTTTACAAACTAATAACCGATAAACCAAACCAATAATATACAAAATCGGACTGAATGACCAACAAGCCCTCCTAGTAAAAGGTTTTCAAAGTAAAGTTAGGCCCAGAAATAGGATTCAAAAATGATAAAGAATGAAGTATTAGAAATACAAGCTTAGCACCTTGATGCAATATGAAGTTAAATCACTTGACTGCTAACATCATTTTGGGGTTGTAAAGTAGTTGTCTTTGAAAGTTAGGCTTAGAAGGTGTGCATCAGGACCAATTTGTTCACGAGTTCTTTTATCAATAGGTTTTCCAGTTATATAAGTGATTCCATAGACTTCTGTTTTTGTGTCTTTCTAAATTGAAGTAGTGATAAAATCTAGTTAATTGGTGTTCTTTATTTGGAACAGCATGATGTTTTCGGGGTCTGGAGATTCTAGTCATCCCTTCAGGGCGACTTCCCATCAATTTGAATTTCCCTCCTCAGGGCTTAGACCCTTAATGGATCGGACCATCTGGACTGTTAAGTTAGTCCTTCTTAAGAAAGTCCACAATTGTTAAGCTTGATGAGGTGGATTACTAAGATAAAAGAGCTAATGAGGCTTTTCTATATAAAAAAGGCTTAACTCTTTTTATTTTGGTGTTGATGATTTCTTCACCTATTATATCTCCTAATTTTTTTGGTAACACTGTATTTACTCTTTTATGTGTTAAAAGGTAAATTTTGTCGTATATCCTCTAATTATATGATCTCATACAGATTAAAAGTCAGAAAAGGGTTGAAACATTATAGAATTATAAAGGTTGAAAATAGAAACCCCTACTGTCAAGCCAACATGAAAAATCACATAAAAAGTCCAAGAAATGACTTTGAACTGAAAATTACTTGTAGATACAATAAGGAAGAAACCGATTTAGTTAGCAAGATTAAACTACAAGATAAAATAAACATACTAAATTTGGCCAAAGAATTATATAAAACAAAAGAAGGAAAATTATCGAACCAATAGAAAACAAACAAATACAAAGAATGAGGATATCAGAGAGTTGGCTTGAGTTCGTGCCCGACCAAATGGAGACAAAGGTCTGAGAATCTGATAGTAGCATAAAACAGTGTGTATATATAGAATCTGGTAGTAGTGTTAGATAGTGTGTATATGTAAATATAACCTTTCTTATTTCAAGGAATACAAAGCATACAACAATTCCCAAGGAATACCAAACACATCGTGTAATTAATATATTCAAGACACATTATGGTGGACGTTCATTCATTGTATAGCATTCAAATCTGATAGAGTAATATTGATTTGATAAAAGTACTATAGAAGTAATGACTGATTGAAGGGTAAAATGGTTATCTAACTTTTGATGGACAGTTTGGTATTGCAACTTTGGACTTAGGGCTTCCCACTTTAGATTAGTATATAAAATCTACAATATATATGCTTTTATTCGATGCACCTAAAAGTTGACGAGCTAGACGGTACAACTAGAGACTCAGGTTTATCATTTGTGGATGAGGATGTCAAATTGATGTTAATGTGGTCGCCTGGGGAAATTTTTTCTCTATCTTTGTGTACGTGTGGACCACAGCTATCCACTGGACAATGACTAAAAGTAAACTAGATGCCCTTGTAATCTGCTGCAAAAAAAAGTCTATACAATTAAACGGCAAGGATGGAAGTAACGAGAGATGAAGGTTATGCTAGGTGGCAGATTGTTGACTATTAGAACCTTAGATTTATGTTTCAGAAAAAGCATACATTTTTTTCCAGGTTCTAATACTTTTATTGATTTGCAATCAAACTCTGTTGCCTGTAATTACATTTCTGCTCATCATCGTGGCTTGAACTGCCCGGTGTCTGGTCAAGTTAGTTACATGATATAGTGTTGGTTCACTTGTATCATATTGCATCAATAGTGTCCTATAACATAGCATGAATGAAGTTACATGATGTGGTGCTAACGTATAATCATCTTTTGTACTACTATTTGCATGTTCTTGATGTCTTTTTTGATATTACTTCATCCAAAATATTCTCATTACATGAGCTAAGGGCCTATCCTAAACAACCTCTCTTACCTTCACAAAGGTAGGGGTAAGGTTGCACCCTACTTGTGGGATTACACTAGTTATTTTGTGTGGTGTTGTAGGTAAGCGCATCAAGTGTTGTTAATTTTCAAAAAGTGCATTAAGTGTTGTTTCTCTTCTTTTTATCACTTGTGACCAGCAGTCCCTTCTTTTTGCACAACGTAGGCTGACTTTGCATTTTAATTTGTGTAGGATATGCCTGGTAACCTTGATTATCCTGCAAGATTCCTTACAACACTGTTAAGAGGTGGTGACATTAACAAAAGAGGTGCGGAATTGCTGGGAGAGATGCTGGAGGAACAAAATTGAAGGGACATATATCAAGTGTTGGTGGAGGAACAGTTTATGTTTATTAATTGGGCTGTTCCTCTCAAAATGGAAAAGGTATATTCTTGTTTATATATAATATTGTACACTTTTTTCTGCCTCAAAACCCAGTTTAATAGCCTGCTGACTGCATCTTTTCACAATTGAAAATGAGGAGGCAAATATTTCGATGTTTGGGCCAAAAGAAGAAAGGTGAATTTATCATGAAGAC
>JAOTQJ010000072.1:29611582-29633827 GCA_025642045.1 Solanum sejunctum | reverse complement strand
AGCCTAACCCCTATGTTTAAAAACATAAAGCGGTTGTTTTCAGATGACCCATGAGGAGCGTCGAAAGTTGCATTGATAAACTATTATTTTACAAATGAAAAAAGCGCAGACACTTTAAAGAGTCATTTTGTTTTATTTCATCATACTTCAAAGTTAAAAAATAGTCAATCTTTGATTTCATCCAAGATTGATAGAAAAAGGCAAAACTAATGACAAATCTCGGAATTTGAGGGGAACGTCGAATGGTCCTACTACTCCAACTAATGTTTTTCACCGACACCTTTGCTCACCCTATTCACTACGTTAAACTAATCTTCATAATTCAACCCATGGCCCCACGAACATTATCTTTTTTTTAATTAATAAGGGTAATTTATCGTCGCTATTCTTTTAAGTGCGTAGAATAAACTTTTACTATTATACAATAGCTTACAAGGAGAGACAAGCTCGATCTAAACGGTAAATTCTTTGCTTTCGATGACAAGAAATTTTAAACTTAGAAATCTTTAATATGAAAGTTTCAAATCCAAAGTACTAGACAGATTTAAAATTTAAAATTTATGAAATTGTAGATATCATACTATGGTTCATTTCTGTCAACAGATTTTGACTATCGAATTAACACAGCTGTTTTCTTTTGTGCAGGCACTTGCCCCTACTCCTGTCATGTGTTTAATCAAGTCAATGCACTCTGTTTAATCACACACATTAATTTAATCACTTGACAGCTTTCATCAACTTCCATTGCCGGCAAATCATTCCGGTAATTAAATGGGTGAATATCTTAGCGAAAAATTTTAAAATTACGACAGAGACAAGCCTCCATTAATTGAATTATACAATATCTATGTTGAAAGGTAGCAAGACGGATACAGCTAGACACCACGAGTTGGATGATAGCAAAAAGAAGAATCATTGAAATGCAACCACAAACAAATACTCTGTATATTAAGAAAGAATATATGCTGCTACTCCCAATCCTAACTGAACAAATTTTGATTTTCCAAATTATGCATATATAACAAAAACCAAATTGGACTATATCCTACAACATCCATTTACCAAAAAAAAAAAAAACACAAATATTTAACAATCAAAACAAAAGGGGTAAAGGAAAATCACACCACTTCCTTGTACCCCTAAAATTAAATTACCCATCAGAAAGTCCATTTCCAGATCTTGATCCGAAGATCCACTTTGCATTTCACATCGGAAGTAGTAGCTTTCGTCGGAGATTTGCCGGAAGGAACAGTAATTTTAATACCAGTGCATTTAACTCGAATTCCAACTTTCTTCGTTTTCAAACTTCCAACTTTAACCTTAACTTTTGTATCAAGCTTTATCTCCAATGGTAGAGTTCTCTTATTTTTCAGATTAGAGATAGCCGAATCGTCGAGATTTTGCCCTGAACTTGATACGACAGCCTTCAACGTCGTTGTGTTTTTTGTATCATGCATAAAAGCCGGTATCGATCCGTCTCCGATGTCAACACCATCGGAATTGAACGAAATATTAATCGGATCGTAGAAGAACGAGATCTTCTTGTTAGGATTACGAGCCACGACGGTGAGATTGAAATTTGAGGCTAGCTTGTTGGAAGTAAGCTTGAATTGAGAAACTTGAAGAGTAGAAACAGAAAACGACGGTCTCTGAGGACGGTAAAGTACCCAGAAAATTGCACCGGCAATTGCAGCAAGGAGAATAACAGCGACTATAAAGAACGTAGTAAACAGACAACAACAGCAACAGCAGCTCCGTCGGTGTTTCCGGCGAGGAGGCGGCATAGGACGGTAGTTAGGTCTAGCAGCGTTGTAAAGTTGAGCTTTGTTCGCCGGAAACGCTTGATTAGCTCCGCCGTTGACGGCAGATGCGGGAGCCGGAGCAGCTGTGCCATTGGCGGCAGCATGTTTAGCAGCTGGGTATACTCTATCCGCCATAATAGCAAAAAAAAAAAGAATTAGGAAATAGGGATTAGGGTTTTGTTGGTGAGTTATTATATATAGAAGAAAAGGAGAATTAGTTAATGGTGAATTTGGTGCAGGTGAAAAAGGGAAGAAGAATGGAGATTTTTGAAGAGACAAGTACCTTATAACTAATGATGAAATTATAGGTGTCCACTTACCAACCAATCACCACACGCTTTCATTAGCGAGTGCTTAATCAGCACTAATTATGGTCATTACTCATTAATGATTATTACCAATATTATTTGCCTTTTAACTGTATACGCAGTTGTTTAATTTATGGAAAATAATTTATGAATTGACATTTTAAAGATACGTTTTGATATCGGGAGTTGCAACTATAGGTCGTAATTAAGGATGAGCTTAGTACGATAGATATCAGTTAATTTTTTTAATATTGTGATTTTGATATTATGATTCGATATACATTTTGAAGTTTTTTGATATATAATATGATATGAATATTATTTCCTTTGTGTACTTTTAATTGTTATTCAATTATTTATCAATGTCAAATTATATGAACCTTGACTAATATTTTAAGATGTATTATTTTATCATGTTATTAATATCAGAAGAATTGTAACTTATAATATTTTTCGTATAATTTTCAATTATCTAAATTTTTAAATTTTAAATATTAAATATAGATACTTCAATTTAACTTTAAAATTTAATCAAATTAATTTCGAAAAGTAAAATAAACAGAGAGGGTATTTGAATGATATTGAAGTGTATAATTTTATATACAATTCATATATATATATATATATAGATAGATAGATAGATAGATAGATAGATAGATAGATAGATAGATAGATAGATAGAGAGAGAGAGAGAGAGATATAAATTAATATTACTTAAAATTATTTGTTTACATGTTGAAATATTGATGATTTTGTCTTGTGAAATTCTTTTTTCGTGTAATTGATTAAGGGAAAGAAATCATTTGTATTTTTTTTTTAATTTCAATATCTTACATGTAAAAGGTGGTAACATGATATAATTAAGACTTCTTAAAAGTCAAAACCATAATTTTCTAATATATATATATATCAAAATTGAATAAACTATTCTGTAGTAATTTATCATATCATACTATAAAACATTAAAATTAAATTAATATAATCTATTTTTAAAAATTGAAAATCAAATTAGCTAACTGAAGCATTCAATATTATACCATGCACAACCAGTTGACTGATTAAGGGCTTAATCTCGGCAACATGCCATCTTTTTTTATTTATTTAAGGGCCCAATTTTCATAGAAAAAAAGAAATTAGTTAATTTCTCAAAGTCTTGCAAGTTTCTGACAATTTGATTATTATAAGAAAACTTGCCTTATTTCAAAATATTTTATAAATGGAAATGTAACAATTCTATGGGAATTGAGTTGTAGTTATTGATTACAGTTTCACCTTACAAGTAGGAGGTCAACTATATTAATCTTTTCTTTTTTTTTTAATCTTTTTATCAATTCCATGAAATTTTAGGCTGATAAATGTAGTTAGTTTTTGGACTTATTTAATATCTTATTTGATAGTATTTGCAATATATGTATATAACTAATACATATATTGACTATATTTAATTTAATATTATAGGATTTATAATTAAGTCATAGCAATCCCTTGTATTAGCAATATTAGAGTCATTAATATTGATTGAGTACTATTAAATTTCTATGAGATAGTGATAGAATTTGCGTACATTTTATCCTCTCCAGACCCAATTTGTAAAATTTCACTGGATATATTATTGTTCTTAATTTACTTTATTTAGTAGTACTATCATCACTATCTTTGAATGTGTATCCCTATTCTTATGCAATAACTCATAAATCATATATAAAAGATAATCCCATTAAATAAGTCTTGAGAACTCCAATATTAAATTTGATTATTATAAAGCCAGTTTCCTTCATTTTCTTCTCTAAGTATTTTTGTTAGAGTCGGACTGAAGGAGAGAGGAAAGGCTAATAATAATAACAATTAAAGTAAACTTATTATTGACTTGTTATTAGGAGTATTACTTTTTAATAGAAAAAAGAAAAGAAGATACTTTCCTGACGCGTGAGGAAAATATTGCAGAAAAGTATAAAAGAATATTGGGAAATAATTTTTAAGAATTTTGGCAATAATAATAAAACCAAAAAGAGTGGTGAGTCGAGTGGGGCTTAGATGTGTGTAATTTGCACCTACAATGGATGTGTCCACCACAACTACTATGGCCCACACATTTTGGATTTACTGACGATCAAAACTAATTTATGTTTCGTGTAAATTCAGATATAAAATATTTAATTAATTAATTTTTCTGATTTTACACGTTTGAAAACCATATAGAAAATATATGTCGAAGAGAAATCCTTTCAAATCGTGAAATCAAACAATGATCAAAAGATTGACTTTAGGCACATTCTTGGGAGGAGGTATCTATTTTCTTAAGTTTCTATTTTGATGGTGAACAAAATATCTGAAATTAAATTAACGAATTGAATTAAATTTTTTAGCAATTTGATATTTGGTATGATATTCGAAAGTAAAAATTTAGGATTGTGATAGTTAGGTTTAGATACCAATTATTTACTTAATGAAGGTTATATATCAATATATCCATTATTTATTAGTATAAGTCCAGAGTGTGATTTATACATATATCTTTTAGTTGTATCAATTTGTTTTTCTTAATCTCCTTACTTGTTGATCTTCTATATATCATATTTTCACATGGAAAAACATACACTATTGGAATAATAGTATTAACTTTATAATACAATCTGCTACAACTTCAATATGGTATTATCGTGTATTATAGCAAATCGAAGTTTAATTTATCAATTATCAAACCAAAATTAAAAATTACATATTTGATATCTATTTTTAACTACCAATTACAAATTACTAAACTAGAAATTTAGAAATCCTGAATCGAATACCAAACTTCCACCCCTAGTTGTTCCGTGTTTTATACAGATATACATAGGGGAAAACTGGTGTGAGATATTAATAGGAACGGCCCATTAACAACTAATGGGCCTACGGAAACCCAACAGCCCAAATACTCAACTTACATATCAGCAGCCCACTTAACGGCCTCATTGGGCCTTACGGAGACCCAACAGCCTTCCTGCTAAACGAATGGGCAACATTAACGCTGAGAAATTATTTGGCTATTTTTTTAAAAAAAAAAGAAAAAAAGATTAAAGTATTTTTTTCATAAAAAAAAATAAATCAAATCTTCCATTTCCTTTTACATTAGTCAAAAGGAATAAGGGCAAGTGATATAATAGTGTTGAATTCTCACCTCCCTTCCAATAAATGTTGTAAATGCTAGTAAAACAAAATAAAAAACAAAAAAAATAGATTTTAAATTCCAGCACATTAAGATTCATTACAGTCAATTTTTAAAAATATTAAATTATTTAAAACTTCTCATTGGATATGCCTATTTTCTTTTCTCGTATCTTTTTGAACATGTTATTAATGTAATTTAAAACTGAGTATTTATTTTAAGAAAATTAAAATAATGTGTAAAAATATTTTTAAAATATCTATCTTTTCTATACAAAGAGAATTTAATCACATATTTTAACTAATTATTAAATAATATATTATAATTATTAAAATTAAATTTTATTAATAATCGAGAGATTAAATTAAAAGTGCTATTATCCTTGAAAAAAATGGAGTTTATAAATTGTAAAAGAAGTTTATCCGGAAGTGGGCCAAGAGCACCGACAGAATGTTTGAAGAGTTTTGACATTAAACTTCATCTCACTTTCACCATTAATAAAAATAATATACACACGATACTAATCATTTGATCGATTGGTAACATGTTATTTCGAGATAATTAATTTTGAGATAAGTTATTTCATCATATATATGGGACAACTTATTCCATCACTAAGACAAAAATAGTGGAATAAATAATTTAAGAGTTAGCTAATATCTCCAATTAAATATAACAACAACAACAACATTACCTCAATGCCTCAACGGCTCCCGCCCATTGCAGGGTAAGGGGGATCGAATGTACGCAGTCTGCCCCTTATGTTTAAAAACATAGTGCGACTGTTTCTGGATGATCCATGATGAGCGTCAAAAGTTGAATTGACTAACTACTAATTCACAATTGAAAGAAGCGCAGACAATTTAAAGAAATATTTTGCTTTATTCCATCATACCCCAAAGCTAAAAAATAATGAATCTTTGGCTCCATCCAAGATTAATGAAAAAAATATCTCCAAGTAAATATGTGATAAAATAATCATAAATTTTATTCTAGAATTATTATATCTCACATCTCACACCAAAGAAGTCCTAAATATGTAATGTGGTGAATATGCTGTCCTAACAACTACAATTCCAAAATCAACTAACTTTACCTAACCTTCTTCAGTTATGTTAAATTATAAAATGACAATTTTAAATGATAATATAAATTCAGATCTAAATTTAAGCGTATTAATTAATTTTTCAATGCAAATGTACAATGTAACTTAAAAAGTTATTAAATTCGATTGAATTAAATCTGTAATAGCATGTAGGGACACGACCCATATTATTCCAATTCTAAATTGTCTCTTAAAATAAAGACCCATTCTGATTTGCATTATTCAGCACATCTTCCAAACACTGAACAGTACCCACCGACATTTGATAGACATAACATTTAGGTTCTACCCATTATAAGTTGTCCGATTCTTGTTTCAAATTTTTAATATTCCTATACCAATAATGGAATTCCACTTGAGCTTTAATGATGTGATTAAACGATCAATAAAATAAAATAAATATAACTCTATGAAAGCTTAGAGTTTAAATTTTGGTGACATTATAATGTTTTTAAATAATTGATTTCTTCTATGTTTATCATAGAATTGGTATTCTAAAAGGTCAGATATGAGGTAAGGTATGAATCGTACGAGATGAGATGTAAGTCTTATATATACTTGATTTTTATTTTGGTGATTAATAAAATTAAAACAAATTTTATTTTTCATAAGGGATCACAATTTAAATTTTGATAACATTGTATCTTTTCTTCTTTTTTTTTTCAAACTTTGATGTATAAAGTTAGTTCATCAAGCCCCTACTAATTGGAGGCAGATGCACCAAATAAAATAATGAATTAATTCAATTGATAATTTTTTAGATGCAATATAGATACAGTACATGTAAAAAATGTACATAAATATAAGCAAATATTAAATTTTGACTCAATCAATAATTTTTGAGATGCAATATAAATATAATAAATGTAAAAGAACTATAAAAATATAAGCAAATCTTAAATTTTGACCCAGAATTATAAAATGCAACTAAATCCTTCAACCAGTGAAAACAAGAGATTTAACTTTTGGATCGAGTTCGTTCGCACCAGACTTATCTAGTATAGTTGTTTAGGAAAAGAGATTTGCCCTCTGTACATCCAAGACTAACAGCTACAGGTCTCCCTTGTGATCAAATTAAATTCTTCAAATTTGAATCTCGAATTTTTCTATGATCGAAAATGGTTAAGATCAAACAAGATAATCTAGATATACATCATTTGATTTGAAAGCAATAATTATATATTGAAAAAGAAATAAAAAGTTCATTTAAAAAAACTCTTCCGACTATAAGATTGGTGTGTTAATGATGTTAGGGAAAAAGTTATCTGTAAATGGGAAATGAGTGGAATTGAAGTAGCTATTAATATTGAGTAATTAATATTGTACAAATTAATTATCTTAAAGATTATCATGGTAGATTGATGTATGATAAATAATTGAAAACAAAGTCCAATCACGTATGGAACGTGGGGCATTATGGTATTTGCTGCTTTCAATTTTTTTTTTTAAAAAAGTAAAAGGTGGAAATGACAGTGCCTTTTACTAATTTAAGATTAGTTGAAGTAAGGTGGAATTAACAAATCAAAGACTAATCTTTTCAAGTTAGTGAGTTGAAAATGATACTACTTCTGGACCATTACTTCTTAATGATGGAACATGCCAAGGATTAAAAATATATTTTAAAATATTATCACTATAATTTCATGATTATAATAGATTCTTACTTTATTACTTTTTCATGTTACTATATCTTACTTGATACGAAGAATAGCAATAAAATAACTCTTGATTGCGTATAAATTAAATAGAGAATGATCTACTTTTATTGAAAAAAATAATAAAAGTATATTAGTTTCATTCTCGAACTATTGATAGCCTTAAAACGTTCTTTTATTTGACTAATTAAATTTAAGTATACCTCAATCTATCAAAAGTGTTAGAAACACTTTTTAACTTAACAAGAATTTAGGAGTGCATTTCATTTATATTAAAATATTGAGGGTATATTTAAAGTTGGACTAGTCAAATAGAGTGATATTCTTAAAATTATCACTAATTTGAGATAAAACTAATAATTCACATCAAATTTAGGAATATTATCAATATTCCTCTCTTATATATTTTTTATAGGTATAAAAATGAAATTTCTTTAGGAAAGATCATAAAACTATTGTTTTTAAGTGACTTAGGTCCTTTAAAGAGTTGTCTATTATTTTAAGTGTGATTTTTGTGTTAGTTTAAATATACCTTAATTAAGTGTGGAGTTTATGTAAATTTGCACACACCTAAACTAATTTTACTGAGTATCTGCTAATTTTCATCAGCATAATTTGTCAATCAAAACTTAGATAAATAAAAAGAAATTTAAATCTAAAGCCTTGTGATTGTAAGAGTTACCTATTTTATTTTTATTTTCTCATTTGATGTTCGATGTTCACATTGAAGTTCAATTATATCTGAATTCATGTCACCTAAGCTTGCAGTTTAAGGATAAAGAATCCCTACGAAGAATTTTTTATTATCGATATTCAAATCTAAAATTTTTAATTAAAAAAGAAATGACCTCATCCGCTTTACCAGAGTCACCTATTATTATAAGTAACACTTTAGAAAGAAAAAAAAAAAACTTTGAGTGTTATTTACACTGTCCATTAAAAAGCAAGTCCGTAGAATGGGGATGGCGTTCCACTTGAAGAATATGTCAACAATCTCGACTGAAAAGATTTCAATGTTTATTGGAGTAATTTTCAACTAAACAAATCATGTCAAATGGATCTATGAATAATTTTCAAAGAAGAATATTTTCTTCTCTGACTTTGTTTCTTTCATCCCCACAAGAAAAGAAAAGAGCTTTTCTCTTTCACAGTGTCTCTCTTGCTTTAGCTTTACCTCTTTTCTTGATCAACCCTCTAGTCTTGTACTAGTACTATATATCTTTTTCTTTTTTCCCTTTCATCAATTTTAGCAATTTCTAATAACCCCTTTTAATTGATGATTATTTCAGTTCCAAGAATATAAAAAAAATCTGTTTTTTGTGGTTTTGTTACTACTTATTCCCCACCTAACTTAGGCAGGGGTACTATTTTTGGGATCTCATTTTTCATAAGCTAAAAACACTTGTATTTTTGTAGACCTTGTAGCATATAATCATGTTCTTTCTGACCACATTGTACTAAAATACTACATTTTTCATTCAAATTCTTTTTTCTAGGTTGAAATTCATGGTTGATAGACCAATGAATGGTTATGTAATTTGATTTTTCTTGAGAAGGGAAATGGGGTTGCTGCAGAGTTTCATGTTGTTGGAATTCTTGGTGATTCTAAGTGTTTTTTCAGTCCAATTATCTGCAGGTACCATATTGTGATCGCACTGCTCCTGTAGTTTCTTCTACTTGTATTATGGTATTATTTTGTCCTAGTTACTACTCAATATGCTATGTCTCTTCCTCTAAGGTAGGGTAAAGTCGACATACACTTTACCCTCCCAGCCTCTCTTTGTGGGACTACATTGGGTATGGTATTTTTATTGTTGTATCAAGAATGTCAATTCTTGATTGTTTGAGCAAGGGCTTTGATTTTGTGCCTGCTCTTACAGTAAAGGAGGGTTAGGATGGGTAATTGTGTTTTGTTGTAGTAAGTGGCGGATCCAAGATTTAAACTTTACGATTTCAATCTTAGCATTGAACTTGTCCTATAATTATGCTTTCAAAATTTGAAATTGGTTGTATACTTAGTTTTTCTTTCTGTTCTAGATATCGAAGAAAAAAAAATACAACTAAATTAGAGAAAATGCAGTGGATGCCTCTAGGTATTAAGTAGGAATATGAAGCCATGATGTAGTTTCGTATGAGTATTCCGGAGTTACTAAGCTGCTTTAGCACCGTTGCAGGATTCAACCTACATTCACTGAAATCAGCAGCTTCTGCATTTCTCAAATTCAAGGATGGACGAATTGATTTTAGTGTACAGAGAAATGCAGGATCACGTAAATCCCTCCTACAAGAAGGTGAGACATTCTTTCAGTTTGTATGTGTTTGATCTCTGACCTTTACAATGCTCGTTTATTTTAATTGGTTTGACATCCAGTCCTGTACTTCTCAAATTTACTGCTATCTTAATGTGCTTGCCATCTAGTCCTTTCATGATAATTTTTGGAGATATTGAAGTTATGAACTGCCTTTCGATACACAGTTAAGACTAGAAAGGAAGTTGAGGATATGCTCTTTGATTTCATCAATTTGAGGCATTTTTTAGTCATGCACCTCGTATGTTAGCACTCGTCTATGATATTATAAAACAACATTGGATAAGGCCTCCTAAACCTTATTTATATGTTTACTTATGGCCTCCTAAAGCTTATTCTACGATATTATAAAACAACATTTGCTGTGCAAAAAGGTATCAACCTGAAAATGAAAAAAGCTATTGTTATGTAAAATGTAATAGATATTTGCTGGCTAGCAGATCTTTTGATATGCTGTTGGATTGCTTACACATTGCAGACTTTTCTCCCGTTTTAACTTCTAACTGGAAGAGACATGACACATTTGCTGCTGCGCCCCATCTCAAGGCATTTCACAGTGCTCCACAGCCATATCATCATCCTACTAAAGGTATTTTGAGTAGCTAGAACTATTTATTTTTTGAAGTTAGTAAAGCCTGATAGTGTCAGATTTGGTTCTGCAGCTACTTATCAGCACAAGATCTTGAAACCATCTAATTACGCTGATGCACCTTCAACTTCACCACATTTTAGGAATTCTGGTCGAAAGCAAGTACACAGTTCTGCAACTGCACCTTCAATCTCCTCTATTAGGCATCATCACAGGAGAAACAAACATGGTGACTTTATGCCTAAACCATATGATCACCTTCATCCATCCAGTTCAAGTTGGTCAGGTAAGCTATTTTAAAAATGTATTGCCTTCAGTCTTGTAAATAGAAAATAGATATTGTAAAGAATAGATTTGGATGGTTCAGAAGATTAACTTACTTTTTTGGTTTACCTAAACAAGTGACTTATTCTTTTCTTTTCATAACTCATATAGGTCCTTCAATCTCTCCGTTCATGTCTCCTGTTCCTTCTTCAATAAGTTGGGCACCTGTATTATCACCGATAATCCAACCTAGTCACACGGGAAGTATGTATATAAATTGTAATGCTAATGCGTCATCTCTTTTCTTATTTGTAATAAAAGGTTACTCTTAACTAATGCTAATTATCTGATTCTTCACATTATTGTCAGTTCCCATGGGTACACCTACAATATCGCCAACAAGTTCATCTATAAAAGGAAAGAAACTGAGAGCACCACCTTTACCTGTTATTACACTGCCGCCACCACCTCCAAATCAAGGTACATAGACTAGTGCTTTTAGCTCTCTTATTGATGTTCTTTCAGTTTCCTATATTTATCATTTGTTATTTTAGTAAAATGTATGATTATCAGATTGTAGTTCTTTGACATGCACTGAGCCGTTGACGTACACACCTCCTGGATCACCCTGCGGCTGTGTGTGGCCCATTCAGGTGGGGATGTGCCTCAATGTCACACTCTATACCTTCTTTCCTTTGGTATCTGAGCTAGCCAAGGAAGTTGCTGCCGGTGTTTCGCTAAACATGAGTCAAGTGCGTATTATGGGAGCAAATGCAGCTGATCAACAGCTTGAGAAAACAATTGTACACATCAACTTGGTTCCTACAGATGGAAAATTCGATGCTGCCACTGCTTTAACAATCTATCAGAAGTTCTGGAAGAGGGCTGTATTCATAAAGACCACAGATTTTGGTGCCTATGAGATGGTTTATGTTCGTTATCCAGGTTGTCAATTAGTACCATAAATATTCAATTGGTTCAATAATGTCTATGTTCATTGGCTCAATAGTTCTATACTTCTATGATGCTGATTTTGCTAGTTCTCCATTTGCTGATAACTGTGTCTCTGCACTTTATATTGTTATACACATTCAATTGATCGAGTTCTTATAAGTTGATTCTTTTGCAGGATTACCACCTCCTCCGCCTTTACATCACTCGAGCGGTGCTACTATCGATGATCTACCAGCCTATCCTGGCAATGAAAATGGAATGACAGTCAAACCTCTAGGGGTAGATGTGTCAAGGATGAGAAAGAAGGGCATAGCTAGGAATATGATCATTGTGATTGTCCTTTCATCAATCACAGCCTTATTTATGTGCATGGGATTTATTTGGGTTCTGTTGTTTAAGCGCAGATGTTATGCTCAATCACCCGAGCAACCTTCACATATTTTAGTCTCCTCCCAGGGGAAAACATCAGGTAAACTCTACTGAGCGCAATATCTAAAATGCACCCCGTCTGTTTCAATTTGTTTGTCTTACTTTCCTTTTTAGTCCTAAAAAAGAATGTCCCTTTTTTTTTTGGTGACTCTTTAATTTCAAATTCTCACATGACATCTTTAAGACCACAAAATTAAAGGGTATTTTGGTACATTCTACATATCTTTAGTTTAAAGATCACCGCATCAAGTCAAATAAATTGAAACGGAGGAAGTAGTAAACAGAAATGCAGATACACTGTTACATAATGCATCTCAGAACTGATGAATATACACTGAACAGGTGGTGCTGGATCTATGCTTTTGGAAAGTAAGCCCAGCTCAAAATCAATGTCCTTCAGTTCTAGTATTTTAGCTTACACAGGAACTGCAAAAATTTTCAGTACAAATGATATAGAGAGAGCCACTAACAACTTCAACATTTCAAGGGTCCTCGGGGAAGGTGGTTTTGGACTTGTGTACAGTGGAACCCTTGATGATGGAAGAAAAGTAGCAGTCAAGGTTTTAAAAAGAGATGATCGGCAGGGAGGCCGTGAGTTTTTGGCTGAAGTTGAGATGCTTAGTAGACTGCATCACAGAAACTTGGTCAAATTGATAGGTATTTGCACAGAGGAAAACTGTCGCTGCCTGGTCTATGAACTTGTTCCTAATGGGAGTGTAGAATCACATTTACATGGTTGGTACTTATCTGACAATTGAATACATGAGAACTTATATTTCATTCATTAGATATCCGGTTGAATAAGTGCTTTTGGTTTCTCTTTTCTCTTTCAGGAATTGACAAAGAGGCTTCTCCTCTTGATTGGCATGCAAGAATGAAGATTGCATTAGGTGCAGCTCGAGGATTGGCCTATCTGCATGAGGATTCGAGCCCTCGTGTAATACACAGGGACTTCAAGTCTAGTAACATCTTGCTAGAACATGATTTTACACCAAAAGTTTCAGACTTTGGCTTGGCTAGAACAGCACTGGAGGAAGGAAACAGACATATCTCCACTCATGTGATGGGTACTTTTGGGTATGCATTATGCCTCTTTCATTGAAAGAAATTTCCTCTCCTGCGATACTTCTACTAGTGCTGACATGCAACAGCGCTAATATGCTAAAGCATAGTCAAGATTTCAACTTGATGTGATCAGCTTTTATCATCTTGTTACAGTTGGTTAGAATCCCACATTGGATGGAAAATGGACTAGTTATCTGCTTATATCGATTTAGGCAATCCTTCCTTCATATGCTAACTTCTGGGTCAGGTTAGGCCAACGGGTCATAGCTTTACATGGTATCAGAGCCAAGTCCATCCCTGTTTGGGCTCCCATTCCACGCTCTAGTTTGAGCCTAGGATTGAAGGAGAGTGTTAGAGTGTCACATTAGTTGGGGAATGGATTGTTGGTCTGCTTATATGGTTAAACCCATTAAATTTATATTGTATCCGCCTCCCTAATAAGCGACATAGCGAAAATCTTTGCTTGTATCTAAATTTTGCTAATTATTTTCTGCAGCTACCTAGCTCCAGAATATGCAATGACTGGCCATCTCCTGGTGAAAAGTGATGTTTATAGCTATGGTGTAGTTCTCCTTGAGCTGTTAAGCGGAAGAAAACCTGTGGATTTATCACAGCCTCCAGGTCAAGAAAATCTAGTATCCTGGGCTCGTCCACTCCTGACGACAAAGGAAGGTTTAGAATCAATAATAGACAAAGCTATAGAGTCTGATATCCCAATTGATAGTATCAGCAAAGTTGCAGCAATAGCATCAATGTGTGTACAGCCAGAAGTATCGCACCGCCCTTTCATGGGAGAAGTGGTTCAAGCCTTGAAATTAGTATGTGATGAATTTGATGATACACGAGAGACTATGTCACGGAGTTGCAGCCACGAGGACCTTTCTATGACAGACACTTCATTAGCCAATAAATCAATTCCAGGTTTTGATTCTCCTTTAAATGTCAAAATAACATTATCATCTGCAGAGTTAAAGAGTGCATCAGCTAGATATGGAACACTGGAATCTGAGTCTTTTAGGAGACAATTCAATTCTGCTCCTTTGAGAATGGGAAGAAAAAGGAATTTCTGGCAAAGGTTGAGAGTTCTTTCAAATGGCAGCATGAGTGAACATAGTTTTTCATCAAAAACATGATGACAACTTTTAGCACCAACCATAAAGTTCCATATTATGTCAGAGCATAAAATTGCTGTTCTATGTTCTTATTCTGGAGTTATCTTATTTTCTCTGTAGATATTTCCATAAGATGATCTGAACCTGATAATTTGTACCATTTTCAATGCTAGATGATATAAAATATCCATTTTATGTATTCCCTCTCTACTTTAAGTACAAAACTAAATGTGGGACTAAGACTTTGTAGTTCCTTTTACTTAATGAGAAATTCATGCTTCTTTTGTGCTCCATCTGTTCATTTTATATGACATCCTTTGATTTGGCACGACGTTTAAGGAAAAAAGGAAGACTTTTGAAAGTTGTGGTCTAAAATCATTCTTAGATATTTGTGTGGTTGAAATTATTTCATTAAGGATAAAATTTTAAAGTTAAATTATTTTCAATTAGAGTAAGGTGACATTCTTTTTAGTACGGATCAAAAAGAAAAGGGTGTTAGATAAAATGGGACAAATGGAGTAATTTTTAGTATCTGAAGTTACTTTCTGAAGTATTGGAAAGAGGTATTAGACAGAATATACTACAGTTTTAACTTATTGAAGGCATGACCTTAGTTAGGAGGGCGTGGAGAACGCATATTCAAATAGATGGTTGATAGGTAGTAGTGCGTTTTGTTGTCCATTCATGTTATTAGTCATAGTATTGCTCAAATATTTGCAAGTCGAGTCAAATTCACTAGGCAAGGACAAATATTTGCAAGTCGAGTCAAATTCATGAAAACAATGTATATAGAAAAGAGTTCAAGTTATATGCATCGGCGGTGTACAAAAAGATTGATAGCTAGAGATAAGAATATAGATGCTAAGTTAAATAGTAATCAAGCATGAACTTCTTTCACATTACAATGTCAACACAAGAGCACAAGAAGTTCCAATTCCAACCCCATAACACACACACACACACACACTTTTTTTTCAATGGCAAGCCAATCTTGACAGACTACACATGCTTGCTTGCTAAGAATTAGAATGGTAAAGACCTAGTGTCTTTGGTTAAGAAAAAGAAGCTAATCTTTTCACTTGATTCAACACTCCCTCAACAAAACAAACTAAAAGAATGGGTCTATTCTTCTACTTCAAAGTTGTCTAAGTCTTTACAAACCAGCTGCTTTTCCTAATCTCTCTCTTAGAATCTTCACTCCCATGTACCTGCATCAATTGGGACAGTTAGAATCATGAGAGAATTAGTGGGAAATGATTTAAGTTCAATGTCGTATGGCGAGTTAGTTACTCCTTTCGTTTCAATTTTGTTTACTTGACACAAAGTTTAAGTAAAGAACGACTGTTGAATCTTGTAGAGTAGTTAGTATCATTATGGTGTTACCTGCCCATCATCATCACTGTGGCTTGAGGATTTGTGCCTGGCGACTCTTCAAATGTGGAACCATCGATGACACGGAGCCTATGGACACCAAGAACCTTGTGATTAGGGTCAATCACCTTTCCGACTTGACATCCCCCATGGTAATGCCATATTGTGATCACAGTGTCTTTGCAGAACTGTTGTAAGGACTCAGTGTTATGAGTGTGTTTTGGTATGAGATTAACATTAGCTTGGATACTCATGTTAAGTAGCCTATCTAGTGTCTCTTTGTCACACTGTGTGTAGTTGGTGAAGTGTTTGGATTTTGCAATCTTCTCCACAATGCGTATTCCATCTACACATCGTTGTAGATCACGTGGATGGCTGAAGTAGTTGAAGGTGATGGAAGGGTTGTCGTCAGGGTTGGTAGTCACCAGGCTAATGTTCCCTCTTGACAAAGGTAATGCTATCTTTTCTAAGATGAAACCTCCCCTGAATGCCTCGTGTGGTATATTTTTCTTGCTTCTTCGATATGCTTCGATCGCTTCAAGTGTTCTCTGCTTTGGAGGAATGGTGGACAGTTGCCCAATCTGTTTTTTCCAAAATGTGACGATACAGCCAAACCAAACAATGAAACGACACAGCGGGAAACAACAAACTAATCAGGATGTGATTGATAGAAATTGAAACATTGCTACTAACCTCAGCTGAAACAACTCCGTGATTGCAACGGATGCTATCTCCGGACTGTCCAAATCCACTGCTAGCTTCAATATAGACTCCCTTTTTAGTAATCCCTACGGTCTGAATCAGTGACTGTTCAACGGGCCTATTTGTGGGGACGAATATCGTGTTTAAGGGGTTGTCTGACATGCCTTGACCAACGAACTTATTGTCAAGAACCACCGAGATGTTCAACTTCTCCAACTCGGCCTTTGGTCCGATTCCACTAAGCATCAGAATGTGAGGGCTCCCTATTGCACCACATGACACTATAATCTCACTTCCTTTCCTCATTGAAAGAAATGCCTTGTGTAGTTTCCCATTTTCGTCTTTGAAAATGACTCCCACTGCCCTCGGCTTCTTTCCTACATAGTTAATTCAATCCGATTATAACTACAACAATTACATACGGTTAATTAACCAACATGTTAACTAATCGAAATGTACCTGATGTATCAAAGTCAATCTTTTGAACTGTGGCATGCACCAACACATCCAACTTTTTAGGATTAGCAGAGACAAGTAGTTCAGCAGCAGAGTGACGACGTCCGAAGCGGTCAAATATGGTCCCACCAACCTTGGTTCCATAGATGTGATCATAAGTGAATCCATTGAAAGGTGAGATACCAATTTCAAGAAGACTTTCCCTTATTGCTTCTTGCCATGGAGCCAACTTTGGTCTATGAACAATTTGTTTCTCAATCCAAGGATATGATTCATTCACCAATTTAGAATCCCAACCTACTTTCTTGATGTAACTGCAAGTAGATTTTGTCAATAAATAGTTACTCACATGTGTTAGAAGTGCTCGTTCTGTTTCTACACGCAATTCAAGATTTCGCTTGTGTTCCAAACAAATGGCAAGATATGGGTAAGAGTTGTCGCATATATTAATATTTGTATCAACTACCCTTATCATCACTCCTAAAACATATCATCTAAATAATTCTAATACTCAATTTCAGTAAAATTTCTGGCTCCGCTACTAAAAACAACTACATTAACTGCTTGTGCACCTACTTCTCTGATTCATGTTTAGATTCATCACAAACTATCCATGCTTAAACAGTAGTACGGAATGAACATCACAGACAGAGAACTTAAACTTTTATTGTCCTTGATAGTAATAAATGTCTATATAAGTTGGTATTGGCCTGTTTTAATAAACAATGGATTCAATTTATCTATGTACACTCATTTTCTGCTTTGTTTTTAAATATTTGTGCATTGCATTCCCTACCAAATCCTTATTTAAAGGCTAAGAAATAAAGCTTCAGGTCCACAAAATAGTGTAAAGTAAGATAAGATTATCTGCTACGACAAATAAAAATGACGAGATGTAGCGTAAAACTTGCTTACACGTCTGACATGTATATAACTTATCTGAAGGTGATTTACCAAAACGAATGTCATTGTACTTGATTGAAAATAATTTATCTTTAAAATTTCCTTTTAAGTTTTGACCCTTAATGAAATAACTTTCATCTAAACAAATATCTAAGAATGATTTTAGATCACAAGTTTTAAAAGTCTTTTTTTTCTTAAATAACATATCAAGTCAAAGAGTGTCATATAAAATGTGACAGAAAAAGTAATATATTTTGGTTTCACTTGACAATTAATGGAATATGATTGAAGTTGTGTTTCTTAAAAAATCTAAATCATGTTTGGTAAGGTCGTGTAAAGCATTTAGTTAACTTAAAATTAGTAGGGACTTTTGATAATGACATTAATGACTCTTTATAAAATCAATTTTAGTCTGATATTCCCTCCGTTCATTTTTATTTGTTTACTATTAATTTAGCATATTCTTTAAAAATTAATGAATAGATTGATAATTTTATTACATCACCTTTTGAATATAACACACTCAATTTTTTGAAAAATGACTAATTATTAATAAAAGTAAATTAGAAAGTGAGTGATAAGTTATCTCTTAATTTTCTATATTTGATAAGTAAAAATGAACGAGGAGGTAACACATTTTTGTTCAAATAAATAGGTGTTTTTTTCCTTTTATTTTTTAATCATTTTTTCACTTCTCTTGAAAAATAAAGTGAGAATATGACCAAAATTTATCGGCATTAAAAACCACGTGCTCATTTCACTTTTCTAGTTGGGGAGTTCATTATTCACCCACCAAACACCCATGAACAACGCAAAATTAGACTGTAGAATTTTTATTATTTTCTTTTTCTATGATAATAACTACTCTATCATAATAAATATATTCAATGTAATTTCACTTTCACTTTTAAAAAAAATCAACTACAGATAACTTCTACCCCTAACCAATAAAAGTTTGCTAATTAATTCGATTAAGAAATTCGTACTTGCTAGTAACTATTTAGCAAGAAATTTAGAGCTATATTGTTTTGTACGAGTCGATGTACATATAAAATTATAGTCCCTCAGTATCAGTTGACTTGACGCTTTCGGATAAAGTGAGAATTTTAAAGTTAAAATTATTTAAAAAATGAAAGGATAAATGTACCTTGGGGCAGCGCGGGTGTAAAAACCGGCGTTAATGCAAGTGCCCCCACCCAAAATTCTGGCTCTAGAATTAAAAACGCCATCGGTGGAAACGAAGTATTGTGAAGCAGAAGTTGGTGAAGTGTCAGCAAGAGAGATATGGAAATTTTGCATGAAGGACACATTTGCATTTGTGAAGGGAACTCCTCCTCTTTCCACCAATAAAACTCTAAATTTCTGTGACAATGTTGTTGCTAAAGGACAGCCAGCTGTGCCACCTCCAACGATTATGTAGTCATAATTAGTTGAGTCTGAAAATGTGCTTGCTTTTCTTATAAATGGGTATCTATCTTCCCATCTACCTCCTCCTGCCAATAGTTAGCTAAAAACGTCATATAAATAAAAATAAAATTTGGTTGTTCAACTGAATTTAATATGAGGGCCTGCGGTAACTATAAGATGATTATATAATTAAATAAATAAAATATGTTTTGATAATAGCTGTTTATTTGGATGCACTTCAACGTTTAAATAAACTACTCCCTTCTTCCAAATTTGATTATAGTAAATATTAAAAAAAAGACAAATTAAAAAAAAAAAAAGGTAAAACGAGTTTGGGATGGATGAAGCAATAAAAATATGAGAAATCTAGTGGGAACTCGAAAACATAGATATTTAACAACAACAATAACAATAATAACATTACCCAAATGACTTAAAGGCTTCCGCCCAATGCGGGGTAAAAGGGGGTCGAATGTACGCAGCCTAACCCCTATGTTTAAAAACATAGCACAACTGTTTCCGAATGACCCATGATGAGCGTCGTAAGTTGCATTGACTAACCGCTGTTTCACAATTGTAAGAAGCGCAGACAGTTTAAAAAGTCATTTTATTTTATTCCATCATATCCCAAAGCCAAAAAATAGTGAATCTTTGGCTCGATCCGAAATTGATGAAAAAAGATATTTAACAACAAATCATCCAAATTAATGTGTCTATATGTGATCAATCAATTAGGTGTACCCGGATTCTTTATTTTAAATTCAATGTTGCAGTTATATTGGATTCTCTAAAAGTACATTACTTTTGAAGAATCTAACATGAATCTGCTGATATTTTTGAAGAATTTGAGTAACATAGAACAGAAGTTAGATGAGGGGAGAAATTAAACAGATGAAATGGGAAGATGCATGGATGATCCATCACCTTGATTTTTATGAACAAAAAAAAGAAAAGAATAAAGATTGAAATGATATGAAATCACCATGGCAAAATTGAAAGGAAAGGAAATTCTATATACCTTGAATGATAGTAGTGAAATGGAGATGACACAGAAGTAAGGAGATAAGAAGCTTGAAAATCACAGAGAGAGGACCAACCACAGCCATTTGACCAGCTCAGACACAAACTCCAGAACTGCAAAAATTATTCACTCTCCTAAAACAACAAAAACTTTCCCAACTCTATGTGGCTTCTTCTCCTTGGCCTTGTTTTGTGTGTCGAATACATTATATATATACCATTACTAATGCATGTACGAAATGTTCATCGTATTATAAACAGATATTGATTGAGATTTATAACGCACAGAACATATACACATACGTACGAGTCAAAATTAATATTACGTAGATTTTAGCTAGCAAACATATGGCAATTTGTTTTTTTCCGTTGAAAGAGCTAGCTAGGTGGATAATAAATTCAACCTTACGGGAGAGAGGCCATTAATGGTGAGGGAAATCAATGCCAACTGCTTCACTGAATCATCAAGGCATACGTATTGCCCCTTCCATTCATTTCGATCTACTACTACTGTTTATCTCATGATGACAGCTAACTACCAATCAATATTGCACCGATCTCCGTCTTGTTTTAGTTGTTATCATGATAAGGTTTGATATAACTTTTAAAAAAAATTGCTCTCTTCATTTATTTTTACTTGTTCTTTATTATTGACTTGATGATGTAGAAATTAAAAGGTAGTAACTAATAAGAATAATTTGGTAAAAATTATCCTTTGAATATAATGTAAACGATGTATTGAAAAATGTAATAGAAAAATGACTATGATCAATGATAAGGATAAATTAGAAAACAAGTGTACAATTATCTCTTGATTTCATAATTAAACTCAACAAGTATTATTGGACGTTCCAAAATAGTGCAGTGCACAATTAAATATGGATGAGAAGAGTAATAAGAAGTACTCCCTCTGTTTCATATTAAGTGAATTATTGAGTCATTTCACATATATTAAGAAAAAAAAATAAAGATAAAATTTAATCATGTTTTTTTATTTTTACCCTTTTTAAACTCCACACACTCATTTAATGCATCATTTATTTCTCATATAAAACTCAACCTTAGAAACTTAATTAAGAAGGGTAAAATTGAAAAAAAAAATCCTTGAAAAGTGAACAATTCACTTATTTTGAAACATAAAAAATTTCGTAACAATTAACTTAATATGAAACAGAGGAATATTGTTTAACTAATATTTCCTTTATTAATAATTAAACTTTTATCTATATATGTGTCTCTTAATTCTACATAATTAATGTTAAGGGCAAAGTATTATGAATTCTACTCTCTCTATATATTACTCCTTCAGTCCCATATTACATGAGAATCTTACTAAAAATATTTTTTTTATATTATTTGCTCACTTACTAAACTAGGATAAAATTAATTAAGATTTTTCCATTTTATTCTAACAATTAATATGACCTTTGAAAGTTTAACAAATTTTGAAGATGAAAAATTTCTTTTTTTAAAAGGCAAACTAATTAATGTAAATAACCAGTAAAATAAGTAAAGTTGATCAGTATATTAATGATTTATTAATCATTATAAAATAGAAAAGTGTTCGTCTAATATGGGATGGAGGTAGTACATGATAGGCATTAATACCTTTAAAAATATTATGTGTATTTTTACTTGTTTACTAT